>WBMY01015512.1:18329-81211 GCA_013397315.1 Donacobius atricapilla | reverse complement strand
GGGGGGGAGGGGGCAGGAAGAAAGCTCTTATTACCCAAGAGAGAAATTCTGATTTAAGGTGAGAGAGAATTGAATTTCAGTTCTTTCTTCCTCAGAAAAGGGATTTAAACCTCAGTTTGCTCTAATCCAGGCAAGATGGACTCACTAAATGGTTAAGATGGAAGATACACTTTACAGGCTCTCTGGTCTGATGCTTTATCAACACCTATGAACTATTCTTTATTGAAAAAACAAGGAAAACATAAATCTCTAGAGATATTATTTCCGTGAGTTGCACCCCAACTTTGCATCCAAATTAAGTATCTTGACCAGACTTTTTGCTTTACTGTTTTCCCCTTTTTAAAATTTTATTTTTAGACTTCCTCCCTCTGACCCTGGCAAAACACATCAAATTAATTAAGGTTAGGTAAATTCAAGAGGATTTCAACTTGGATGGGGCATATGCCTGAGTTTTTTTAGTAGATACCTTGTATATGAGCTGATATTTTATATCTGAGTCCTTGATAGTTTACCAAGGACAATGAATCGCTAGAGAATAGTAATTTTTAACTCAGTTCTGATACAGTCCAGCAGTACATTATTGTAATTATCATTTATCTGTTATTTCATTTTTCCCATTTTACACCACCAGGTTTTAGAACAAAATGATTCCTAAGTTCTGGCCATCAAGGCTACATCTGGTACTCAACAGAGGAGTTTCATGTGTGGTTTTTTAACAGCTCATCCTCTTGTCTCATATGGCTCTCTCTCTCTCTGTCTATATAATGGGACAGTTTTCAGTCACATATACTGAATAAATTGAAAAGGTAAATATCAACACTGTTAGTGTCCACTCTAATATGATCAGCTGCAAAGAATGTTAAAACAAGTAATTGCAAGTAAGGTGAGGGAAAGAAGGTAGATTGTAATATAATGTGTATAATGTGCAACTGATTAATAATCAGAGGTTTTTCAGATTCCAGCAGATGAATGGCAAAACTCTACCTTTATTTCATACCTGTATCCCTCAAGGTGGCTGAAAAAACATGCTGCAAAGAGAGATCTTCATGTAATTTTTAAGCCCTATGGCTGCACAACATAATTTTAATTTTCTCCTTGATGTGAAGACAACCCCATGTAGGTAGTAAGAGTAGTTTATTGTTTCACCATCCTAAAATCCAGTGAGGGGAGATGAAATTCTTTGTTTTCTAATTTAACACATTTATCTTGGTAGCCAGTATCTATTTTCTACAAGTTTACCTCTAAGATGACAGTAAAAAGTTGTGCAAAAATAGAATTTTATAAAAATTTATTATTTCAAGCTCTAGATTTGGAAGATGTCCAGGATATAAAGACAGCCAGATCATAAATTTTTGGATGAAACACACTTGGCTTGTGACAGCTCAAGAGCCAAGGTATCTGAAGGCAGAAATATAGAAAACAATAAAAATCAGATTGGTTTTTTCTTTGCATAAATAGCACAAAATTATTATTAACCTGAAAAATGAACCACTTGGTCAAAAGTGGAGTTGTATTTGAAAGTCTAAACACTCATCAATTGCATTTATCCTCCCAAAAGAAGGAATTTTCCTTATAACGTTATTTCTAAATTAAATGAAGAATAAACCATTTTTTCAGACCACAGTTTGATTTGCATGTCTATCAAATCTCCAAGGTAGAACTGCTTACCAATAAATTGATTTAGAAGTCCAAAGCTTTCTGAATGTGTGAAACTGGGAAGACGACACAAAATCAGTCTCACACCGGAGGTTGCCACAATCAAGAACAGTCCAAAACCCAGAGGCTCCTTAAGCCCTGGAATGCTGTAAAAAGCATTATGGAGCAGCAGCAGGACTGCCAAGGCAGACAGACAAGCCCAAACAAAGACTGATCTACATCAGATTCTTCAAGAATAGTTTAACTTGCTTGGATCTCTCTTCTGAAATTTATAGTAACTGGTGAGTGATCTCCACAGCACAGCCACAAGATGTTTTCATGTAGAACAAAAATAAACCACACTCCTCCTTTGTTGAGAATGTTGTGTTAGGTGTCTATTTGGTCAATACAAGATTTAACACCTTTTCTTTTCATGGTTTCATAAGGCATCCTGCTTTGCATTCCTGCCGACTGCCAGCCTGTGCCACCTTCGCAAGAACACCTCAATGCTGGAAATGACCAGGCTGCAGCTCCTATAAAAGCAGAGCCAGGGTAAAGGAACAGTGGGACCACTCATTTCCTCTCCTAAAAGCAGCAGGTTCTGTGTCAGAAACTGCAGACATCAAGATGCCACTCTGCAGTTGCTCTGTCTGTACACTGAAGTGCTTGTTTTCTGAATCTGGCAAACAAGGAATTGCACAGAACTACGCTAAACAGTGTCAGAAATTTAAAATTCTTTCTTTCAAAGGCAAAGCACAGAAACACTTTGCCTTAGAACTAAGATGAGGGCACTAAAAATCAGATACACTACTTCCTAACCCAATGATTTCTTTCATGTTAAAATCTAAGTCTCTCACATTTTTGGGGAACTTCCAATTACATTTTTAAGGCAGTAAATACAATCACTGTAAATCCTACACTGCCTTTCCCAATTCTCATAAAGAAAAACTGTTGGCAGTCAAAGAACTAAAACAAAATTTGATGCACACCTAACAGAGAACAAACAGCATGTTTATGCACACCATGTAGAGTTTAGTTCAGGGCTAACTATAAATACTTCTTTACCTGCAATAAGCATGTCTCGTGCAGCAGATCATATACAATTTTATTAGAATTATCAAAATCAGGAAGAAACACTAGAACAAACTGTCTCATAAGTCCCCTAAACTCACTTGGAGATTTTAAGAACTATGTTTATATTTGTCACCAGCTGGCTATTAAAACAGACAATTGCAAGTCAGAAATCATACTATGTATAGATCTGCATTTCTATCTTTTATATAATTGTTGCAGTTATTCTCCAAACAGAACTATGAAACTCTTTGAAGGACTCTGATAGTATGGTCTGCAAGGCTGCAGTTTCTGTATCAAAATCCTTCCCTCTCTAAAGGATGGCCAATAGATGGCAATTTATTTAAATGCTGTAATGCACTGGTATAGCAATGAACAGATGAATGCAGTTTCTATTGGATGTAAATGCCAAAGGCTTCGAAGTCAAGTCACTCAGGAGAAGCTAAAGCAGAAAGATGAGATGGAGGCAGGGCACAGAAGTAGCTCCAATAGCACAAGGCCCCATCTTGCCTGTGAACGCACCCACTGGGATTCACAGAGGTGGAAACAGACTTTTCCCAGTGAACAAATCAGCAAATAGAACAACAGAGAAGACTGAAGATTTAAATGAATACAGATGAGGGGGCAACATGTCCGAACACTTAATTAATAAGATAAATAAAAAGCAAAGGGTTTCTAAATTCAAAGAAATTAGAACTTTACATGGTTCTAAATTGCGACCCCCTCAACTGAAAACCTGCAGATCTTTAGGGCCAGGTCTGTAGAACCTTCCACTCCATGTATTTACAAGCAGCTTAAAAAACAATAATATTTTTTTTTCCCCACCCCACAGTCCAGCAGTAGAAACATCACAATGAGATGGCAGCACAAAGTCTCAAAAGTTGGAGTTCACCTTACTTAAAACCAACTCCTCTCCAAAATTATGCAGCAAAACTTACACATTCTGAGAAAAACTGAAACGTAATTAAGGATCTGGAAAAGTAAACATGAAAAATAAGGGAACTGAGACTAGAATACACAGGCAACAGCACACAGAACAGACAATATCCAACATTTAACCATCCCTTTTCATACCTGAAGGAGATGCAGAACCTGAAAGATGTCAAATTCAAAAGGTTTTATCAAATCTTTCTCAGACAGTAGTTTTCTTGCAAGTTTGCTTCTACAAAGAATCGAGACTTTCTCAACTTCTCTCACTCTAGCACACATTAACATCTATATTCAATACAGAGGTATTTTTAGGTAATATGGGCTATAACTCCTCATGCTTTTGATCTAACACTAAGCTTGTGCTACTGGATATCAGAAAAAAATATCCTTTATAGAGACATTAACTGAACACTCAGTTTTTTTCTACCCTCCTCAGGAGCAGGCAACTCCAATCTAAACAGGGCACTGTAAAAGGCCAACTACTAGACTGAATTCAGTAGTTCTGAATGCTCTGAAATGGTACATATAACATGTAAACACAAAATGAATCCTTTCCTCTAGCCCAATCATTTTACAACACTCTCCTTTTAATCTTCTTCTCTGGATCCTACTAAGATTTTTTTATTGAGACTACTTATATAGCTAATTGCCAATGCTTAGCTGAAGAGATTTTCTTTTCTATCTGTCGTTCTTCATCTAAGACCAGCACCATCCCATGCAGTTTCTTCCAATGACACCAAGATTAAAGTTTAGCAGGTGACCATTCTCTTTGCAAAACCCTCAGATCTAATTTCTACTCTGTCCCGGAACAATCAATTTATCATTTCAGAAAATGACTGAAGCGTCTTGGAAATAATTTTGAGACATAATGTCCCTGTTTCAAAAAATAGAAGTTCTGCAACTGTTGAGTTTCTGACTATTTTACGTGTCTTAATGGCAAACACCTTGCAGATGTTTCAATAAAAAATCTGCAATCCTTCTTTAAAGCCAGGGATTTTTTTGTTTTTGTTTTTGTTGTTGTTTTGCCTCCTCTACTTAAGAACCCTTTTTAGCCCCTTCACAGTCTTACAGGTAAACTTGTAGTTCTTCAATCAGTTTAATACAACACTAGTTAGTACTGGCAGGCTTCTGCCATTCTGTATTCTCTCTCTGCCATGTCCACATCCCACCTCAAAAACCTTCTTAAGTGATTGTGTCACTTGTGCTTACAAATTGAGAGTGCATAATTTCTAGCCATTCCTTTCAGCCCAACTTTCTGTCAAAACAAGAAGTAAGCTGATTTGCCAAATTTCAGGCTGTAGCTACCAACCAACTGAATGAAATGTCAAACATTCTGCAACTAAGAATAAGATTAAAAGGAGTCAGGTGCACTAGTTGCAAAAATGAAGTTGGTAAACAATTAAACACAGTTCATTTTTTCTTATTTAATAAATTATATAAAAAAGTGAAAGTTTTTTTTACACATGATTAAAAAACAGTTTCTTATCTAACTTCAGCAATAATACAAGCAAAAAAGAAACCAATTTAGATTTTTGGATGGACATTCCATATCCCATTTAAGTGGAGTCCAGTGCGCACAGCCTCACAAGTACTGATGACTTTTCACTCCCAGGGTTGGTCTTCTTTTGTGTTGTTCTGGTTCCATAGATGACCCCTCTGTTCAACTGGGGGGAAAAAAACCCAAAGCAAACAAAACAAACAAAAACCAAACCCATATTCCTTGGTCAACGCTGAAAAAAACCAACAAAATGTGTCAAGTTTCAACACCTGTTCAAGAATCACAAGTACTTTCGTATCATCATACAGATGTTCAATTACGTTTGTCACAGTGAAAGTAACATGGCATTTTATCTTTAGCCTTGTAGAATAAAAGGAAACCCGATAGTTTATGCACATACACACACAGAGTACACTTGACAAGAACACCTTTATGTGGTTTACATTTCACTTTTATTTAATCCTCAAAACTGCCCATATTGCAGGGGTTTTCTTGATGAAATATGGAACTGAGCAATTAATTCTACAAAATTATGGTAAAAACTTGCTCGTTTTTCTACCTTTATTGCTAAGAAACTTTACAGGTGCACAGTTTGTAAAAATAACCCTTTTAAGACTGAATGTATACACATGCTACAGCATTTTAAAAAATGACATTAGCATAGCACCTCCAGATGGGGCAAATGCAGTGCTGAACACAGAATGGTTATGAAGTTAGAACCGCTCATTTTATTTTACAGCTTCTAAAGGGAAGAAATTGTTCAGTCCTAAAAGGGTTAAGTAGAAATCCTAATAAACTTCTTCTAACAAAGCTGCCACTCAATCCCACAGTACAGTGCTTGAAAACAAAGTCAAAAGCCTGGCACAGGAAAGTATACACATTTGTTCAGTACTCATAAACACAGCTGCTTTTGAAAGAAAGTAAATAATATGGTTAATAATTGAAGAGCATCTTAGTTTCAAGATGGACATCTCTACAGAGTCATTTAATCCACAAGTGGGTAGCTTACTTCCAATAGATAATTTGATTCATTAGACATTAATATTTTATATGTGAGAAATTCATCAATTTATATCTTGCGTTAATGTCTTTTCAGGTAACCATTCTGATTTTGTAAGTCTGTGCAATGAAAACAAGTACAGAATACCATTATTAACACAGCTGTGGGATGCCCTCAGGGCAAATAATGAGGAAAAACAGCAGCAGCAGATTATTAAAGACTACGCTAGTGTTGAATTCTGAAACACAGTTCCAAACAACAGAAAATGAGAAAAGGCATAGCTAAATTAGAGCACTCACTTTGCTTCTTCTTCCTATAGTTGGAACTATTACAACATTCTGAACACAGACTCAATTTCTATGTATACAGAATTAACAGCAGACTTAACAGCTAGACTTGAACAGTTATAAGAGTTTCATACTGAAACATTCTATAAGTAGTTTTATCAAAATCTTGAGATATTGTTAGTATCATGAAAATCGATAACAGCTCACAAGGCCAATATATGTAACAATATCACCCCACAGAAAAAAGGTTCAGGAAGATAATACATCTGAACAACTGGACATATTAACGTATTAACAGTAAGGACCTGGAAGACCATTTCTGTACTACAGAATAACTACTGGCAATAGGAGAGCCACAAGCCAAATGAAAATATATGGTTTAAAATGGTCTTGTAAGCAGAATAGGCTCTTTTTTCACCCACTTGGCTGTAGTGTGTAGAACAGCAGATATTAGGCTAAATCTTTACAAGTCAAAGGGATATTATATCTATTGGGCAAAATTACCGCACATAAAGAAACTGAATATAAAAAGTATTGCATTTATATGTAAAAAATTCAAAATAATGAGTATAAAAGCACGTGTCAAGTTCTGAAAAGCTATTTTAAATAGTCTTTGAAGGTTAAAAGGCTTGCTATGGTTTGCCTGCTGTGTGTCTATCGTGGTTTCTAGAACACCCTCTAGATCTGATCTATGTATCTTGCTTATTTTAATTCTCAGTCTAATTAGTGATGAAAATCTGTGGCTCTTGAACTAAGCTGTACTGCAAGATATTTATGTGCTTCTAACAAAAACACTGTGAAATGATTCCTGCCACAACACAATAAACCAAAATTTTACAGCACATACAAAGGTAAACAGATTTGCAAGTAAATGCCAGTAAACAGTTTAAAACAGAGATAAGGCCACAATGAATCCTGCCCTTGGTCACTGAAATGGAGATGAGGTGAGGCAGCATTCACTAGTGCTAGGAACCAGCATCGTGACTACGTCACGGGAACACATTTCGTAACACAGAATAATGAGTGTGAAGGCCTGTGGTAGAATACAAGCACATTTCAGGAGGATAGTGGCACTGATTTTACTATTTGCTAAATATGCTTTATAACCAATTTCTTCCTTTAAACACATTGTTTTCACACATAAAACAGCACTAAAGCAAACAAGTAGAATGGAGCGTCAAAATACACAAATACGGTGCAGAGACGATGCCTTAAAATGGTGGCGGGTGTTAAAACGGGAATAAGTGGTCAGAAATAAAACCCCTATGAAAATGGTCAACAGGTAAGCTTGTAAGCAATGCACTGTAGGAAACCACAGGTTCACATTTACACAGCAGTTGTGACTTTTGCTTCAGGGTATAGAAAAGGCTGAACACACCATGAAATTTTGGCTTTTAAAAGAGGAAGATCACAATGTCAGAACTTGTCCTACAAGTCTATGCCTAGCTCTGTGACTACAAATGAACTACTTTCAAATACAAATGAAGCAGGCAGGGACAAGGAGGGACAAAACGTGGTAAAGTCAAAATGAAAAACAAATGCAACAACCAACAAAGTCAAAGTGCAAATGAGCCTTGAATTTATGCTGGAGAGAAGACTTGAATGTTGCACAAGCTGTTGGCAGGGAAAGGGAAACCCACAGGAAACAAGGATGGGAGGAGTTGACATCTTCATAGTGCTTTTATGATTTTCTATTTGCCCATTTCTAAGTAATAAAATTTACTTCTGGTTATTACTGTATGATCACTTCACAATGAAAGCACGTTCTCAATACAAGTGTTACACAAAAGTCTGGCCTAATTTACTGAACAGTATGAAGAAAAACATGCTTGTTGTGATTCTCAAGTGATGAAGGGCATCACCTACCAATCCCATTTGTAGCACATACTTTTCATGGTACTTTAGTTACATGCCAACAAGACAGAAGACATGCTGCCAAATCAAGTTATTGGGAACATTCCACTTTTGAAATAAAACATTTAACTTACACTTAATACAAATTATGTACAAGATTAGAAAAACCTGAACAGATCCTGAAACATTTTCAGATGTAATATGACTGAGCAAGGAAGAGGGGGGAGTAACCCAGTAACAACCCTTCAAAAACACCAACATATGCTTGTGACATGAACAATCATTAATATGACTGCTTGAGATGCCACTTTTAGGAAAAAACTCATGTAATGTTAGAACCTCATGAATTATCACTATAAATACATATTTAAAAAAGAAAAACAGAAATAACTATTAACAATGACTGAAAACAGAGCACTAAAGTTAACATACATTGCATGTATTGCAGGCAAGGCAGAGGCATTTTTTAAAGCTTTTGCACAGACTTCATATAATCTTAAAAAAAATATGCTGGCCTTTACAAGGTTCTACTTGCTGAAATAAAAACAATTTCAGTCCATAAAAAGTCACAAGACTTCAGTTTAAAAAAAGGAACAGTTCCAGCCACAGACCAAAAATATATTTTTTTTAAACTGGAAGAGTATGGTAATTAGATTATACAAGCATGGTCAGGCTTGGAACCTGAATATACTTCAGAGCAAAGCTCAGAGGAAAAAAAAATATAAACTATTTGGTAACAAAAGTGTACTATATGTTGTGATACAAAAAAGGTATGGTGAAAATGTACCTTTTATACTAAAGCTTATACAAGTTCCTTGGTCCATAAAAACTATGTTGTGTTCATGTTTTCTAGTTTGCTCAACATGTATCCCAGCCACATTTTTGTTTCTTGCCCACTAAAAAAAAACACAGCTGAAAAATAGATTTTCAATAAAGTTCTTATGTTTTGGATGTTGTTTTTTTCTTTTTTTTTTATTGTGGCTTCTGTTTTTAAGATCAGCACTTGCAGGTAACAAGGTTCAAATCGTATCACCTAAAATGGAAAAGTGTTTTCCAATGAAACCACAAAAATTGTTCAGTTCTCTTGAATGTAGCACGAAAAGTCAATTAAAGTCCAGGCAAACAACGGTAGTTAGGAAACTACGGTTGCTGTAGATGATGTGACATTGGTGGGGTTTGTGCTGACGCTTGTGTAACTCCCCTCACTGTTTGTGTTTGTTTCACTGGAAGCCATGAGGCTTGAGTTGGCTCTGAGGATGGCTCCAGCAGCACTGCAGTGTGGCCGTGGCCCCGGTTCCGGTGTGTATGTGAAGGTAAGGCTGGTGGAGTAAATTATGCCATCGTTACGGACCAACGTTACTGGAACCTGGACTGGCTGTCGGACCCACCTCCAACCCTCTCGAAACGCAGAAATGTCTGGAACAACACAAAGCATGCTCTCTGCACATCTGAAAAACAGGAGAGTCAACTGAGTACAATGTGCTGAAGTTGAAAGAATTCAACAGAACAGAACCGTTCTGTTGGAAGGGACCTACAATATTCAACTATTGCACACACTGACTACTTCAGGGCTGACCAAGAGTTACAATCATATTATTAAGCCCCAATGCCCTTTATTTGGTTAAACACAGAGAGGCTTGGGGCATCAACCACTTTTCTAGGAAGCCAATTCTAGTATCTGACCACCTTCCCAGTAAAGAAATGCTGCACAGGGTCCAATCTAAATCTTCCCTAGTGCAGCTTTGAACCATTCCCATGTGTCCTGGCACATGACAGCAGGAAGCAGAGCTCAGCACCTCCCGCTCTACTTCCCCTCCTCAGGAAGCTTCAAAGAGCAATGACGTCACCTCTCAGCCTCCTTTTCTCTAAACCAGACAAGCCCAAAGTCACTCTCCAGCTCTTCACCATCTTTGCTGCCCTTCTCTGGACATGTTCTGGTACCTGAACATCCTTCTTAAAATGGGGAGCCCAGAACTGCACACAGTGCTCATGCTGAGGCTGCCCCAGTGCTGACTGCAGTGCCACAGACACATCTTTTGGCCAGCTGGATGCAGTTGTGCCTCCCTGCTGCCAGGGCACACTGCTAACGCATCCTGAGTCTCTGGCAACCAGCACTCCCAGACCCCTTTCTGCAGTGCAGAAAAGTGCACACTTGAGTGTGTACACAAGTATACACTCTTCAAAGCACCCAGTAAAACATAAACACCATAAAGGCAATAGACAATACTGTACCTGTACATGGTTTCAGCTTCCACATCCCCAAACCAGACACGTAAATTTGGAGTGAAGTTCTGTCCTGTAAGTTCCAACATTGCTACATCCCCACCACCATTCAACTGGAAATGGAGCAAATAGAAGAAGAAGAAAATCCCCCCAAATATGTGTTATTAAGAATAAATACTCTCCCCTTGGAAAACAAACAAACAAACAAACCCCAACAAACAAAAAACCCACCAACCCAAAGTCTCAAACAAAACCTTAACATGCAGATAACTTTAAACAGTGCTGTTTTTGTCAGCTGGACAAAACCAAAACACAAACACAATCTACACAACTGAAATACAAAGAAATAACACATCTAAAAGACACTGCCAATTAATTTGATACTGTGAAGGAATTTTCAAGTTTTGATAATGGCCACTCAGAATAGATGTCAACAAGACTTTGAAAACAGAGAACAAAATCTTCCAGAGAAGGTGTTAGGGGAGCTTTAAGTTTTTCCTCTGCCAAATGCTGGGGTTTTTTTTTAGCAAGGCTGTCTTTGATCTATAATTAGCAAGAGTCAAAACCAATTTCTAAGTTATCAAACACACATCCTAAGGATATCACTACCATAGTACTTTCAGAAATAAAATTCTAATTGTATACAACAATATTAGTTGATGGATAGGCTCATGTATTCTGAAATGTAAGAAAAACTATTAGAATGATGTAATTTTATTATTTATAAAGCTATTAAGACTCTTTTCCTACAGTACTTCACAAGGGTACCATTAAGATTAAATGAGTATGAACAAAAGAATCTCATATAAAACAAGTTTATTAAAACAAACTACCAACTTACTTGAAGACTTTCTACAACAGGCACAGGTGTCACTGGAGCATGGACTGGACCCATCCCCTCATAAAATGTATATTCTGCTTTGTCTGTGCTAATGATTGTCCAAGAAGCTCCATCATTAATCATTTCTTTATTTGGTTCTTTTGGGCATGGAGTGGCCTTAGAGAGAAAGAAAAGCTTAAAATCTGATCTCTAGATGTATTTGTCAAGTCACAGACCTAAAAACTAACTCAGCCAGTAATAATGCCTGTTATTTCAAAAACATGTTTCCTTGTTTTCCTCTAAAAAATGACAGAAACACCCTTCACATTTCAGAAAAACTACTTAGAAAACTAGTATTTGTGAGAACACCGTAACTCTCACCTAGAACACGTCACTTCTCCAACCTTATGTTTGAGTTTTATTTTAGTTCAACTTTCAAAGTTTAAATGTTATTCAATAGGCATTAACAAAAACTACAGCAACTAGAAGTAGCTGCTTTAAAACAGATCTTGCGGCACAGTGTCTAAAACAGTTACAGAAGCAGAATACTTTCCATAGTTACAGTTTTATGCGCTGAAGATTTTTTTTTTCTGTTTAGAGTTCTTCACCCTCCACAAAATGATGGAAAACACAAGCTTATATTTTAGTGTTTGTGCAAGGACACAGGAGAGAAGCCGAAATGACAGCCTTAGAAATTTGAATAATGGAATCACAGAATGGCTTGCATTGGAAGGGACCTCAAAGGTTATCTACTGTCTCCCACTAAATACTACTAAATTCGTATACATAGATACATAGATAGACAATACACAGACAAAAATTTTTAACAGCAACAGAAGGTTCTGAACAATTTCACCACCTAGCAACCCCTAAGAAATTTGGGTATAGGTTAAACACAGAAAAAAAGGGGACAAAAATTTCTAATAACTAGATTATCTTTCCCTTCATTAAGCTTTAAGGATACGCTGGTATGTAACCATAACCTTCACTTTTCAAAGTGGCAGATAAACTTCAATTAGCATGAATTGTCCGTATCAGATGTTAAAAAACAAAGCTGTATTTTCACGTGGACTCTTCATTCTTGTATGATCACGTAAAAAGAGCTGAAAACAACTGGCTTGGGAAGTGTGTGACATGGACAGTAACTACAGATCTTTCCAAACTCAAGATGCTCAAATGGAACTTCCATCAGAAATATATGCAGCTTCCAAATTAGTAGCCCAACTTCAAAAGAGGAACTGTTGTATGCTGTTTTGAAGCATGACACCTTTCCTATAGGCTGATTGCAATTCTTGTTGGCATGGAATGATATAGTTAGAGTTACGACAAATAAAACCACAAATATCATTTTACTACCCTGTAAAAGATCCTTGACTGACTTTTTTCACATTTCCTAAGTCCATGATGTGGAAGGCAAATGCCACAGAATTTATTCTCAAAATCCTGTTACATCAAGAATCATTTCAGAAACACATTACTCTGTCTGTAGGTTTCAATTCCTCTTCTAGAGAAGCATTCTTCCTTGTCACTTCCAAATAGGGCCCCAGGGACATTCCTCATGCTTTCTTTCCTTTCACTAAATTTTCTCAACAGGTGGCACTGGAAGATTAAAATGCCTTAAGATCATGCTTAGTACTCATGTACTGTCTGGCTTCAACTGGAGACAGAAGTTACAACTTGGGATCCCTAGGGTTGCCACTGACAGTTTTCTGAAACCACCACCTTGATGTGCAGTGGCAGCTGTAATTGACAACACAACGTTGGACACCATCAGAAAAAAGATGCTGAGAATAAGCTATCTGATATTATTTTGCCAATGTAAATCCCTTATTCACCTACTTCTGTAATAGTGGGTGCAGCTGTGGTCTCCCTATCTATTGTGAAGAAAAAACAAGAGAAGGGCAAAGAAAGGGCGACTAAAATCACCAAGGAATGCTGAACTTATGAGAAGAAATGGAGAAGATTGTGCTTTTCCAGTTAGGAGAGAATAAATTAAGATGTTGATGGCTAAGTGAATGCAGAACTGTGGCTTGCTAAACACTGCAAGTTTAGGAAGTAGGAATCGCTCACAGAAATTGTTATATCATTCAATACAATACATTTACTACACAGGGAACAGGAAACCTCTTGAACTTTCTGCCACAGCTTACTGAAGAAAAGGAAAATCTGCACATTCTAAGGTAACCAAACCAATGAATACATTTACAAAATGACACTAAAAGACAAGAGTCAGGAATGCAGCCTTTAACAACACTTGGTACAAGAAGTGCAGACACTGGCGAAGTACAACCACAGTGGACTGCAAAACACAACCAGATCCACCTGCTTCCTGTATGCACCAACTCCTGCAGCTGCTGCTGCTGGTAGACCAGACACAGACATGGACTGTGCTCTGATCCAGTAAGGTACAATTTATATCCTCTCTCCATGCTCCAGAACACATGCATGTCTTGAAAGAGAGATCTGGCTGGTACTTCAGCAACTGAATTTCAAGGTTCGTGCTCACCTGCAGACTTCTTACAGCCTCTTTGCTTTAAGCCTCTATGGTGTCTATCTAGGGCTATTTCCATTCACCCAAGAGAGACTTGTCATCCTGACGTTTCAGGATTTTGCCAGATCGTTGTTGTTTTGATTATTTTGGGTTGTCTTTTTTTTTTTTCAACAGTGACCACAGTTTATCTAGATTCCTACTACAGGAACAGTATACACATGCTCTTTCCCTGGTCTTTGCCTTCTGATCCAAAATAAAAAACCCAGATAAAACAGGATTTCTCTCCTGACATTGGCAGAAAGCGTTTATCTTCCATTGCGATTTCACCCACCAAAGCATGGTAACAGTTTGACGTGCTAGTTACCAGATTTTATTCAACAAGTATAAGCAGCAGGTACCTACTCCACTAAGGAAACTCAGGATAGGGAGTGTCCTTTTATCTAACTCCTACCCATATAGAAAGTTTGGAGCTCTTATCAGACTGGAGTCCATGAGTGCTGCTATAACTGAAGAGTGGTAGGACATCCTGACAGTCCCACAGGCAATTCCAGGATGCTGAACTAAGGCAGCTGCCAGAGAAGCAGGAGTTGTTTCCAGCATTCAGTGCTTCCCATACAGTACTCTAAGAAGGATTAAATAGCAGGCTGACCCTGAGTTACTGTATTGTATTCACATTTCACAGCTTTCTCTTCTTAATGATAGTTCATTCTCCTTTACAGGAATATATATTGACAGATATGTATTTCTGCTGTGTGCTGTGAGTGGAAGCAATACATCTAGTCCCTTCTGAACCATAGGCCACGAATATGTTTACTTAAATAGGAACAAAGCTTCTCATATTCTCCTTCCATTGTCCCAATTCACGAAAGAATTGAACCAACTCTTAACCAAGCCCTCCTGTCCCTTCCCTTACATTAAGGGATATCTTAAATGTTAGCTCTAATCTCCCACCTCTACCTTTTGTACCCAAGAAGAAACATGTTCTAAGGAAGCCCTCAATCTTTCCCAAGCATGGCTACCTTCCTGGAGCGCAGCATAATCTCTCAACACCCTTAATTATTTGAGTTGTCCCCAAAATATTTAAAGAAAACTGCAATACTTAGGTAGTCCTGAACTTGGTTAAAGCCTTCACAGAGTCACAGAATATTCTGAGTTGGAAGTGGCCCACAAGGGACATCAAGTCTAACTCAAGTAAAGACTGAGCATGTTCAGGGATTGAACCCACCACCTTGTTGTTCTCAGCACCATGCTCTGACCCTGAGCCAATCTCAGGGTCCTTGGTGGTCTGGTAGGAATTACCATGTGAAAGTGCTACAAGCATGCTAGCATACAAGAGATTTAAACCCGCTGTTTTTCTCCACCTGCTGGAGAAAAAAATATTCCTGAAACAGTTACATTCTTTACAGACAAATAAAATTTCTATGGCTTTTCAAGTTACTGTGGGCAACTGCCACAGCTATGTTTACACTCTTAGCCAAGAGCAACACATGGCAGCTCTGCTGAGTTCATCATGAAACAAGACTATTATCAACTGCATCATTTCCTATTTGCTGTAACCTAAAAAGGGACACACAAATAAGTGGTGTAGTTCCACTGGCGTATGTCATCAAGTCAAGCCACAGTATAGTGATCACATACACAAGTTTCTAGTGTGTTTCCTTTTTCTCCATTGGAGAAACCAGAATTCATTTTCCAGACAGACATGGAAGAAGATTGTAGGGAGAGAAAAACAGATTGGGAAAGGCACAGATAACAATTTATTGTTTTCCATCCTCTCTTTTCAAAACAAAGTATTAGACTCGTATTCAAAACCTACTGCAAAAATGGCATTCATACATAATTAGGGGATATTTAGGAAAACTTTGTAACTACACTTCTCATGTATTGAAATAGTTTTAAACAGCTTACTTGAAATTGGATTATTCTCTCCTGAGAAAGGCACAAATACATTCTCTCAGTGTCTTTAAGGTAAAATGCACATTTATGGAGCTGTGATACTGGATCGTCTGCATCCAATAATGCCGTTTGTTTATCTACTTTTCGAATTATCTGTGAATGAAAATTGTACATATATATTTAGAACAATTTCTATACTTTATTACATATACAGTCAGTAAAGGAAGCGAAAAGTAATTTATTATAACATTTCCATGCCTCTCATTTTGATATAACTTCAGATTCATAATTCTTAATGCTTTTGAAACAAGAACACAACATTGAAGTGATACTCAGTACTACTTCAACGCGCTGATGCATATATATTTTATTTATTTTGCTGAAGGAATGGGGAAAAAATTTGAAGCTTCAGCAAAATCTACTTTTGTTTCATTTGCTAGTATAAAAGAGCAGTTATTATGTTATCTTCAATTATAATTAATTACTATTCTTAGTAATTAATATGCCTCTACAAAAGCTTTCACTACTGATAGGATCAACAATATTTCTGTGGCAAACTGGTTGTTGAATAATTAAAATAAGGATTAACTAAAGGTATTGAGACGTCCTTCAGTATAGTTTTGGAAATAACAGTCATAGCTTATCAGTAGTTGGTCACTAAATATTACTTAAAGATAACTGCAAAGAGCAATTGTTCCTAACATTTCATAGTTCAGCGAAAAAAAATCTGCTGATTTATTTCACATCTGTTTTACCGATTTATTTCTAAAATTCAAAAGCTATTCCCATAGAGACTGAAAATCTCATAATTTTAACTCAACTCCTAGAAAGAAGTTTAATGCTTTATGCCACATTACTAGATGCAACAGCCAAAGTGCCTGAGTATTTCTATGCTGACAATAAGAAACCCAACCACGTCCTCTGCAACATCTAATTACAATAAGGAGTATTATTAGCAATATAAATTTAAAGGTTAACTTTTTTCTTCTAAATTCTTCACATTAGCTTATAAAATATCTGCAAGTGATCTTTTAATTGCATCACCTTTCATCAGTCCTGTAAGGCAGTATGACACGTTTCCCACAGCAAACAAAGCAGGAACCTTTAGCCTAATTTGTTTTAATCTGTTTCTACTTACAACTAAGGTTTCTGGAATAATACACGATGCCATCTCCTTTCAGGAATAAAAAAGTATTAACATGAAGCCTTTTTAATAAAAAAGTGACATGCTCTTACTGAATTTCCTGTGCTTGAATCACAGATGTAGTGTAACCAGCGTAACTGATTTTACTGTCACGCAAAATTTTCATTTTGTACCATTCATGCTGAGCAGGCCATTATCATTTTCTTTGAGCTGAGTTTGGTATTGGGAGAGAATTTCTCATTACAATCCTAGCAAAGTTAGTCTGGAAAGGGGAACAAAAACCTGACTGCAGGAAGTCTGTTTTTATATTGGTGCATTCTAAAGATTGCTTCTACCTAAACTGGAATTAGCAGAGCCTTGTATGAAACTTGTAATGGGCTGACAAACCACAATTTCACAGAAGATCTCACATGAAGCACTACTGATTATTAATCACATACAATTCCACCTAGGCTGGCATTCAGTGCATAAAACAGGAAAAGAAATCTATAATCATACTTAATTTTATTTACAAAACCCACTACTGTGTATCCAGAAGTAATTTTTTTTTTTGTTCACAAACCTTAACTGGTTATTCCAAAGGCAATTCCCATGTTTCAGATTTAAAACAGATAGTATTAATAAATATGGGGAAAATGGTCTTTGCAAGCTGCTGCTGGTATAATATATCCTCAGGAGTACACAGAAGTGCTTTTGGATTCAAATCAGTCGAACATTTTTAAAGCCATGCTGGAACATAACACATGGAAGAATCCTACTGGCTGCAAATATTTTACTCATCTATTCAATATCAGTATTTGAAGAATTTTGGAACAGAGGAGCCTACAATATTGTTTTTAAAATAGACAGATTAACCTATTTTGGCAGGCCTAAATTCTGAAAAATTCCCTACTTTATTTTACAAGTTATTCTTTGTTTATAGAAATAATCTACTGATAAAAAAATATGCTTTAATTAAAATGAATACCATTTTACATATAAAATATGTTTACCCGAAGGCAACACACAATGTCAAAAACTGTAAATACTACAAGCCCAACTATGAATTACATTAAGTTGCCATCTATATACTAACTACAGCATTGGAGAAATGAAACTGTACCAGTCTCGGGAGTGCCATGCCAGTAACTGAGCACACAAGTTTGACCGTCTGCCCATAATGAATGTAGCCATCTCTCACTGTGAATTCTTCTCCTTCTGATTCATCATCATCCACTGCATGAAACAGGAATTTTCAGAATTACTTGTTTTAATCACCATTTTTCTTGATAGGAGAAACATTTAACACCACACTATTACATCAAATACACACTCAGTAACAAAACAAGTCTGCATATGGGCAATTAATATGGAGGAAAAAAATGAAGGATTTTTTTGTGAGGATGAGGAAAGAAAGTGAAAAAACATTACACAGATTTGCTTTTACTTACAGAGGTGAATGTAAAATGCTCCCCACTGTTGTGAACTGGCATGGAAATTACCACCTTCTACGTGCAAATATCTGGTGCTAACTGTTTGGGATCGAAGTCTATTAAATAGTGCCACTTTTGTCCCTGATGCAATACATACTGCAAGGAACACATACAGACTTCAGATTATAAAATTACTTCATTATTAACATAGAAAAATATCAAAGAATCACAAATAACATAAAATAAACTGAAGAATATTTGAACTCAAGACATAATTATCAAATATTGGTTAATTTAGAAAAAATGTTTATTTGTGACAGACCAAAAATAGTCATAAAATTATGAGTGCAGTAACATACATAGTGGCTGATCTCCAAAGGCATGCTAGCTCATAGAATTTTGCCACTTAGCCAAATGGGCCAGTGTTTGCCAGCTGAAAACTTCTGTTCATAATTCTCCAACAAGTGATTATTTAAGCAGAAGCTTTACCCTGCCCTTGTGAAGTATTTAAGACAACTTTCAGCAATCATTTGAAGAATATTTGAAATACAAAGTGTTCTTACAAATCACAAGCAATTGAAAGGAAGACAGATGTAACTATGTCAAATTACAACCATGCAACTTGAAATGTTCTCAGATCTGAACTTACTTATCGTTCAAAAGAGAGAAATGTAAAGTTTGCTCCCCTAAAAAAAAAACAGCAACTAAAATTTTGCCATCAGAACGAGCATGTTGTTCTACTTGGTTCATATTTGCTATTGAAGAATGCTTGGTTCATATTCACTGTCCATCAAAACTATCTGTCTGAATACAAATTCAACAGTGCATACTCTGAGCCCACGGGTGTGAACTGCACAGCAACAGATTGCCTTTAGTCATGTGCCAAGCTAGCAGCCCCGAGATCCACATTCCATAGGTGAATGGGTTCCAGCCCAACACAGATGGAAGAGCCTTTTAAAGCACTAGTGAAGAGAGAGAGAAAAACAAACAAACAAAAAAGGCTATCTCTTGAGGTGCTCCAGTGGTATGAAGGCAAAAAACTTTGGAGAAAAAGCAAAAATGTCCCCAATTATACATTAGCACCAGAGATATCGTTAGTTGAAAAACATGGTAAGTAAATAAATCTGGGTGAAATATCACCATACAGAAGTCTTAAACTACTACTTAAAAGGAATCTTGCAAAACAAAAATAAGAACATGGAAATGGCATGAGACAGTAAGAAGGCAGCTGTGATGTGACAAAATGTAGTTTGGATAACATGATGCTACTCATGCATCACAACCTGAAAGCAATCTCTTTGATACTGATCAAAACATTCTAAGCACCAGGTCACGGCAGTTAAAGAGATCCAAAAGCTTAGAAAGCTGAAATAGAACTTTCCTTATACACTTGTCTACATGAATTCATTCCTCAGAATACACAGGGGTTTGGGTGGGCCTTTCATATTTACTAAATAATTAACCATGACTGCATAAACCTCAACAGGGTAACCGATCTATATTGGAATATTTTAAAATACACTCATGTGTACAGGTCTTAAACACAGCAAAAAAAACACAAGGTGAAAATTTCACTGTATTTCCCTTGTAGTCAGACCTTAAAATACATAACAAAAAATCAGTATGAAACAAAATTAATTGCTAAATAAAAAAAACAACTGTGAAATACTTACAGTCTGCATTTTTCAGTGACTGTTTCTTTTTAGAAGGTTTGGAGATGACTTTGATCCTTTTACTGAGGAACACACCAATGTCGTCACTATTGCCATAGAACATTTTTACTGATAACATGAAGTGCTTTCTCTTGTCTGAATCTGATATGTATAATGTTTTGGCAGTGCAATAATTCTGTAGGTGAAAACATCGTGTGGTTTATTCTTTGACATCAACCCAGTTCAAGAAACTATGCATATTTAATTATGAATAAAATAGGAAAACAGATGCAATGGTCTCTAAGACAGATGAGAACCTGTTTTTTTCATCTCTTCCATATGCATTTCTTTTATGACTACTATTTAGCTTTGTGAAGGTTGCACCCAACCTCATTACTCTTCGATCATTCTAAAGACCCTTACCAGGACTAGAAGACATGACTGGAGACCATAACTGTGTCAAAGCCACCTGTGAAGGGTGAAGAGCACTACTAAAAATCACATTTGATTAGGGCTGTACAGACCTTACACTGGGCATGCACAAGGGACTGCCCGTGCAGAAAATGTGTTGAGCTAAACTTTTCTGGAAAGGATGGGAAATGATTGGTTTGTGAAACACAAGGAAGTTCACCGAGTTTGCATCATCAACCTACAAATTAAAGGTCAGTACCTTTACCTGTGAGATAAAACCAACTATTCAATTGTCCTAATTATTTGGAGGGATTTTTTTTTCAACCATTATATAATACTTAGAGGGTAAGAAAGTGATCCAAAAATAAGAAAGGGCATTCCTTGAAATATGCACCATGTAGCTATACTATCCTTTGCAGTTAGTTATCTTAGTGGTTTATTACAGTTTTTCTACCTTTCCTTCCAAGTTCAGCTGCTGCATTTCTTGGTCACTGTTTCCTATCCCAATAAAGGCGCAAGGTTGTGACTCCTGCTCAGTGCAACCATCCCGCTCCATTTGCTCTTTTTTTTTCTTCCATCCACTGCCCATGAGATACACACACGGAGGAGGACAAAAGAACCTGAAAATTAAGAACATATTATGGAATTACACACAATTTTCCAGATAAACAAACTGATGTGTACTCAGTGTTTTCACATTCACATTTTGCATTTGAGTTTATACAGGCATGCCCTTCATTTGACTTGAAGATTTTCTAAAATTAAAATTTAAAAAAAAAAAAAAAAAAAGAGAGAAAAAGCAACGAAAATCAGCAGTAGATGCACTGCCACTGAGAATCTTTCCAGTTCAATATATGCCAGGTAACAGGCCACATCTCTATAAAACACCTTACAAAGAGATTCTAAAAGAAAGGAAAAAAAGCCTCAAAAGTTATTATAGTCTTTTGCAGGTGCTTAACATGATGGAGTAAGTAATATACACAGAATAATTCCACAAACTAATTTAATGGACAACTGTAGACTACAAGTCCTAGACATTTAGAATTTTGTCATAAGCAAGGAGGGAGTTGATTCCATCCACACATAAATCTCTCCCCATTTTTTTAACAGCATAGATAATTTTATATCTTCATCAGTATGTGTAAAAACAAAGGCCTAGTTTTCAGCAGCACTAACTGAAACCCAGTCTATTGCTACTTATAGCAGTATGTTCAAAATTAATTTCAGCATTATAATACAATGCATTGGTTTTGAAGTTTCTGCAAATTGTTAAAACCCAAATCCTGAAAAGGTTTGGTGTTAGTTAGCAAACAGGCTGCTGTGTTCTTATCATAATTTCATTATGATCAAAGATAAAGCAGAACGAGTACATCCAGTTGTGAGGTAGCTAATGAGGCCTGTAAGGGAGGGCACCATGAAAAAGTTTCTAATTATTCTATTTACTTCAATTTGGAGAGTAGTGTTATAACTTGGCACTTCGGCAACCCAACAAGCACTCCTACCTTACAGGTGAGGATTTTCTGCCTTTGTTTTCTTTCCTTAATTTTTTTTTTATTTGGGCTTGGGACAACTGAACTCCGAGCAGAGGGAACAGGCTCCATCCATGCTGGCGCAGCAGCCAGTTGTGCTGCCTGCAGTGGTGGGCAGGAGCTGTCAGGGCAGGGGGATGAACTGAACTGTGGGCTCCAAGTCATGAAAAATAATCAGAGAACAAAATTATTCAGTTTCTGAAGTGTCTGTGGGAGTCTTGGGCAGGAGAGGTCAGTGCCAGGTAACCAGTGGGACTTGATGATCGGAAAGGTCTTTTTCATCCTAAATGATTCTTACTTCTTTTAAACACTATTAATGGTAGCTTTAGTAAGAAAATCCAGAGTAAAACTCCTATTTACCTCACCTATTCAGCATTATCATTTTTCAGCACGATGGCATATATTTAACAGATATAAATTCTTTTTCTAAGTTACATAATTCTTAATAGATGAAACCAAAGTGCTGTTAATAACACCATGATTAAATACACCTATATTAAGAATACGTATAAATAAATGCAAGTATTTGTAGTAAAATTGGTTAATGGGCACACATAAAGTATATTCTCTGTCAGAGAAACAAATCAAATTTTAAGTCTTACTGCTATTTAAAATGTCTGAGTGGTTATGAAAATGAACAAAAATTTACTGCCTGCAGGCAAAAAACTCCTCAAACGTTCTTTCTTGACTATAAATCTGCAGTCAAAATTTTTTCACTTCCATTTGTTCTCTTTACAACATAGGAAAGCAGGTGTTATACCAATATGTATACAGCTGAAACATCTATGAATCTCATTCAAAAGTATCATGGTCATCAGCTATAAGCTATTCCTGATGAAGTTATACGCAGATTAAAAATTCGTGTCAACCTTTATTAACAGAGCAATACTTTGCTAAAAAAACCCTGACCAAACAAAACCAAGACAAAAATCCAACAAATCTCTTCTATTCCAAATAATATTACACCATAAAGCACGACACATTTACCTTCTTTCCTCATGTATCTTTTGTATTTATCTTACTACTTAGAACACAAGAAAAAAGATCCCTATTTTTTTTCATACCCTTAGTCATTTCAGCTCTCTTCTAAATAAAGTCTTTTGAATAACTACGGCCACTAGATGGCAATGAAGACCTGTAAGAAACAACCTGTAACCCACTGATGAAGAGAAAAACTACATCAATTAAAGCACTCTTGAAATTAGAACACAGAGAAAAACCTTTGAAAACCTACTGAACATAGAAAGGAAGTTTTAAAGACAATAAAATTTTAAGTTTGATTAAAAGTACAAACATGAAGAAAGAGTCTAGACACAATTTGAATGGGTTTTCTTTCTTACGTATCTACTTCTTTCTCAGCCTTCAGGCACAGACAGTTACAGTCCCGGGTCTTTTTAACTTCATATTTACAGTTCCACAAACTCACGTAAAGAAGAAATTAACTATGAATATTCTATCCAATACAGAAAAAGTATTGGTTTCAACTTTGGAAACAGTGTATTAAATCAGATAATCATCAAAGGAGAGAACAATATTCCTTCAGTCAATTCAAGCCAATAAATACAGAGAAAATGAGGTACTTCAAGTAGAGAAGCTACTCTAACTGAACTTGCTAGGAAGCAAGGGCTTAAAGGGAAGTAAGATCCGCTTGTGTCATTTCTACCTAGTTCGGATGCACTCTCCTCAAACCACAGGCTTCTGTCACAAACGTCGCTTTTTCAAATCATCCAAGTCATCCCTGTGTTCATCTTACAGAAGTCTGCCTTCAGAAGAATTCAGATGCTTCTACTAGCTAGTTATTTTATATCCAGAGTGACTTTAGAAGGGAAGTTTCTCCTTAGTATATGTTGGTCAATTCCAAGTGTTTGTCAATTACCCACATTGTTCTGAGAATGAAACTGCTCAGCAGTCTTCCTTCATAGGAGATCAAAGAACTAACAACAGCCACTGAAGAACTCAACATGACAACAAACAAATGAAAAATCATCAGGTACTGTAGTGCTGAGGACAAAGCAGTGGAGCCCTGGGGTAAGCCCTGGAAAAAGCTATGCTCTCAATAATTTATTTTATCCAGAGGACAGCCACACTCAGTTCAGTGAAAGGAACTATTCGATCACAAATTAAAGGAGCTCCTTCACTAACAGCTGTAGCTACAGTGTCCTCATGCTAATCAGCATTGATCATGTTTAACTGAACAGCACAATCAAAATACCAATCTGGCTCGCAGTCTTCAGGTAAACTCTGCCTTGGAATCCAAAACACTTCAGTCCTTGAAACTACTGAAATGTTCACACTGTTCGGACTTTGAAGAGAGAAGTCTCAGCGAACGGTAAATATGGAAAACAATACAAAGAGTGTAAGCCAAATACCCACACTCCTCCGGACTAAACAGTACCTGAGTCTCTATAAACTGAATGCCTTTGAAAGGTGACAGTCATCCAACAGGAAACATCAGGCACACAGTCTTAAATTCAACTGAAGCCCAACCTGAGCTTCTTACCTCCTGGCTCCTTTGTTAAGCTAAAAACCATTAACTCTGTCAAGTGCAAGGCTCATATTATGGGTTGACTCAAAAAAGTAAACTCTTACCATTCCTGTTACTTGAAAGTATGGAAAACTATCAAATTAATCTAGAAAGTCTGTATCCATGCACCTGGAATAGTGTTATTGTGATGCCTATTTAAACCAGGCCACGCTACATGAGAGCTGCACCATCTACAGCAAGTTGTTAACACCGTATTTCACCATCTAGTAACTCTCATCAAAACACTGAAAGGTAGTTACTCTGCTAACCTTTTAATTATGATGTGCAAAGTTTGCTAATGGCAAGTATTTTCCATGACCTCGCAACAAGTAAGACCTAAATAAAGACAGGAACAAGAGGACGAATTTTGTCAAGGTTTTTTAAAGTTCTATAATTACTTGAAAGAGATGTCAAATTCCTTTTGTAACTTGAATTCCTCATTACAAAAGTCATGCAAATTAAGTTATTCTTTAAAGTCCAAAAATTAACCAGATGATAGCTATGCCATAATAAAATCCCATGGAAAACGGGAAATCTGTCCATAAAAATGGGTATGAAATACACTTCTTTCTATGAAGATGTATGCAAACCAATTCACTTTAGAAATGGTAGTGAATGTAAAAACGATGAAAACTTGACTGTCCAGTTGCATAAATCAACATTAAAACTTTACTAATTTTGCTTACTCCAGAAATATGAAGAAACAAAGGCCACAGCCTGCTATAAATAAAGAAGAAACAATTTAAAAACTCAAGAAAAAAAGAAAAAGGAATATAATAATTAATCATTCAGTTTTAATAAATACCTTAGGGTACACATGGATCCAAGGATTTACTAACTGGCACTTTCCTTTATGTTGATTACAACAGGAAATCATTACTGTTGCTGACAGTCTGGGAACTAGCAGAACAGCATTAGAGACAGTCTACATGGTATGTTAAAGCTTAAGAAAAACTAAAATATTTAAACTGAAAAAATGAAACCTTAGTATGTATAGGACAAGAGGGAACAGGCAGAACCTGATGCACAGAAGTTCCACTTGAACACGAGGAAGAACTTTTTCACTGTGCAGATGACTGCACATGGAACAGGCTGACCAGAGAGGTTGTGGAGTCTCCCTCACTGGGGACATTCAAGAACCATCTGGATGCAATCCTGTGCCACATACTCTAGGTTGGACCAGATCTCCCCCCCGTGGTCCCTTCCAACCTGACTGATCTGGTGACTGACTCCACACTTTCATTTCATACCCACACCACAACAGCAATCATTTCAGCACCAAACTGTTTGATAACCAACAAACAACTATTTTCATTCCTGACCATCTTTTATAAAGCTCTGAAGTTCTCAACACTCATTTGACACGCTTCCATTCTTAAGTAGATGAATCTCAGATAACCTGCGTGAACAAATGCAGCTGTGTTAAGACATTGAATTGCACCTCAAAAAGTGTGGTAAAAGAATGCCTAATTCCAGTTAGCAGTTGTTTTAAGCAGTTTACCAAACATTACCACACTGCTTAGGTAAGGTATGTGCCATGGTAAAGTACCAGGTGACGTATACACATATATTCAAGTCAACAGGATTTTATGGCAATACTATGAAATGCACACATGAACCTTCAGAAACCATTACCAAATAACAATTTGAAGGTTTGCCCTGGATTCCTGAGAACACTGCTGTAAGTTTTCCCAACAGTAACGGGAAACTTAATAATCAAAATTACATACTTTATCTTTTTGTATTCTCCTTTCTTTGATGCAATTTGTCCTCCAGAATAATGATGCACTGGACAGCTTTGCAAAACGGTCCTTATGAACTACTCTGGCCTAAGGAGGACAAAGTTACAGATACACTGTTTAGAAAGTCACTTTCTTATATGCAGGCACACCCCTCATTTTAGGGGAGTAATACATACTTTACTCATCTGCAGCGATGAGTTAACTATGCAACTCTTGAATGACAATACGATCTGACAAGGTAACAGTCGGAGGTTTCAACAGCGTCATGATAAATCTTTTTGGCTGCTGAGTTTGTTGCAAAGGGTTACAGTTATCCTTTACTGCTAGAACAGCCTGGCATTGCAACTCTTTTGCATTTAAACATGATAAAAAAGCAAGAGGGCTGCATAGTTGTACAGCAAATACACTTGTCGGCTTTTCTGCCTTTCCTCCTTCGCTAACTTCCCACTTGATTCACATCAAGAATTTCAGAAACACCTAAAAAAGCACATTGGTTAAACAACTCCATGGATATGCAGAACCTAGGCACTGCCCAAAAGAAAAGTCCTGAGAAAGACAAGTACTCAGGCACAGAATACTGAAAAACAGTTCAAAATATAGTCTGTATCTCTGATTCACATACATCAGAAAGCGTGACTGAGACAGGTAACAATGAACTGAGAAATCTGCGGGTTTAATTATAACATTTGTGTTTTCTAACAGTCTTATACATAAATCTCTAATCTCAAAGCTATAAAAACAATGATGCAACACGACATATAACAGTGATAAAAGGTTAAATTTTCAAACCCATTAATGTGCTGAATATGTGAATTTGTGGTGAACAAATATTAATAACACTAAAAATAACCGAATACTGCACTATTATAGTGAAATGTCAGGTAGAGGAGCATTGCTTATAACTGAAGAATGTGGTGGTGCATCATAAGAGGTCTAGAAACCCTCATATGAAGGAGCATCCTATTTACTTCTACTAGTCACACAAAAAAAACCATCACACAGAGAAGTCTGCAAGAGAAGACTGCAGGAAATGCACCTTTGCCTAAAATGCATTTATTCCCATGTATTCCTGCAGATTCTGTCCCTTAGAAAAGTACCTATAACTGTAACATGTACTCTATTGGTTTTTGCAAGGGAATGTTTGTCACAAATACAGTCATGATAGACTTATCTTTTTTTTAAACTTATTACAGCCATGATTCAGAAACTTACCTTACTAAGGTTAGCAATGTCCCTTTCAAATTAATGTGAAATTATTCAGGAAAAGACTCCTCTACAAGTATTCACTGTTGAGCACCTCATTTACTCCAACATTAAAATCGAAGATATAAAACGAGAACAATTTTAGGCAGGGAAGCTTTGCCCATAGATAGGGAACCTCTTGGTAGAAACAGTCATCACTCAATTGAATGCTATGGGTTTGCAGCACTTGTTACATAATTAAATGATTCAAGAAGAAGTATTTTGTGTTTCTTCAGGCTACTGGTCAATCTGAGGAGTACTGCAAAGTGCTGCGCACCCAACTACACACGACAGTTTCCTCAGCTCCCAGCTGTAGAGAGACTTCAGTACAGCATAAAACGTTACCTTTTCTCATTTCCGTAGGATTTCTGCGCAACTTTCGCATGGAGTATTAGCACTGTTTGGTCACCTCGCTCCTTCAGGTAATTTCGCATTGCTTCCCTAAAAATCAAAACACAACATAAGCTTTGAAAGTTTTTTGGTTTTGATTACACCAAAATGAGGACAGCTTTAGGGAAAAAACCCAGGACCTGAAATTCCAAAAAGGCTATCATTAACAGGATCAAGATGAGTTTGCATATTGTTCAAGACAATTACATGGGAAAGAGAAGTAAATACCCTGCACAAAACTAGCAACTGGGGTCTGTGATCATTTACAGTTACTACACTTTCTAGAAAAAAAATCTTGTGATGTAAAATCCTATCAATGCCAATAATTACACCATGTTTAAGTCCTATTTCATTAAGCACCATGCCACAAGTTAGAACACATTTTAATTAGTTAAATATTTTCTTCATGACCAATTTAGTATCTCATGATGACAAATCATCTAAGCTTTTAACCAAATCAGTGCAATGTTTATATACAAGTGGGTTTTTTTGGTTTTGAAGATACTAAGAAAAAATTAAATTCTTCAGCATATTGTTCCACCTAGTTTTCTAGAGAAAAGATCCACTTCCTGCACACAATCAGGTGAAAAAAAAAAATTAAATGTTTTATTGTTCATCATCACTGTAATTACAGATGTTATATAAATGCTGTAATTACCTCAAACACACCAACAACAATTCCTTGAGAGAAGCGAGAGAACAATAACAGCCAGTCACTCTTCTGTTTAATAATCTAACTGTTCATTAAGCAGCATGCCAAATTCAACACCCTAGGGATCAGCTGTGCCGGAGTGCTGGCAGGAACACCAGTTCCTGAAGGAGCTTTTTGAATGCCCACCAATGCACTCATCTTCCAAGTCATCTACCAGAGAAATAAATTATGAACTGATCAGGAATTTATATGAGAAGATAAAATCCTGCATAAGAAGGATTTTTCGTTTAGTTGTTAGGATTTTGGTCTTTCTTCTGTGAACTGCGCCAACTATTGAATTCCCTTAGGACAAATCTAGAAAACCCAACATTTCTAGTGAAAAAATGATGGAAGATAGAAAGTATTTTATTGACTAGACCTTTTCCAAAAGAAATCCCCATACAGTTTCATAGAGAAAAGCAAGTAGTTTGAGCCAGGGTTGGATTGGACGACAACTCGACAACTCGGCTTTGCTAATGATGTTTTGCAAATTCTTGTGTTTGTCATGCCTGCATAAGACATGATTAATGTCTAGTGATTAGTGAGCCCATTTTCTGTGTAAATAGCAGGATATAAGAACAGAAAATAGACTTGAATTGCTGTTTTAAATTTGGACTAACGTGATCTATTTACATTTGACAGTGGTAAAACTGATGTTTATCCATGAAAGTACAGCTGGAAGAACTGTTTCACAGCCCAGAGAATTACTAATTTACAGCCATCTAAAGAATATATTTTAAACCCCAAAACATAATTCACTGTGAAATTATTATTATACATTTCATATTGATATATATTAGCTGCATTTAAGTTGTTTAAAAACTTATCAGCTGACAACTGGAAATATTCTATTAAGAGTACTATCACACTAAATTAAGAACATCTGTTGTATTAAAAACTTTTGACTTGACTACTATTAAAAAACTACTCCAACCCAGCAACCCACACAGAAAACTGCTGGGTGCTATCTAATCTTTATTTAGCATTGTTTGAGGAGGAAAATTTGTGTTTTCTACTGGTCTGTTTCCACAGTGAATTTGTACAATCCAAGCTCCTGCGAGAACAAGTGATAATCCCCCTCCAATCCCTCCCACTGATTTCTTTTTCATTATTCAATCCTAAAACTCTTCATGAAGGTAGTATTATTATAGTTTACATCTAAAACCAACCAGCATAGTGTGAACAGAGTAGTGTTGCTCTGCTGGAGCTTGCATGATCATGAATAGATTATTAGTCAAACAAGGCAGCCTGTAAACAAAAAACCCACAGCAATTTTCCAATAATCGAACTGCATGCTTTTAAGGGTTTACAGATACATTTTTAGCATTACATAAACAAATCAATCTTAAAAGTCTGGGTGACAATTGTTCTGTTTCACCAGTTTACTCTTCAGAGGAAAGTTAAATTGTTCGTTTCCAAGCTCTATCATCACCAGAAAGGTTTTCAAACTGCTGCTTTGAAGGATGACTGGCACTTCTCAGACAGCCACCCTGTATTCAGGAACGAGCAACGAGCACACCTGGTAGCTAAAATCCTGCACATGAAATTTAGAGTAACTACAGTCAATAGAAAACTTAGTTAAAAGCTTGCACTGAAAAGTCGTTTCTCTTTTTGTTGCTCTTTATAAAACATAGAAGACACATTCTATATGAGTTCATTTTTTTTTTTCAAATGAAGGAAAATAAATTCTATAAGTAACTTTGGGGTTATAGTCTAAGTGTTACTGCTCAACATGGAAAGCAGCTCTTGACTCAAAACACAGCATCGTCAGATCCTCCTGAAGACTGGCAGGCCAACAAGAAACCACCATGTTTGTTCAAATACTTGTAAGTCAGTATGGATCAATTTTGCATTGAAATGAAGTTTAATGATGACAAGCTAACCTAAAATTTATCCAGAAATGCAGTGAGACAGATACTCACAACACACAAGGTAAATGTTCCCCCCCATCATGTGCTAACATAAGGTATCATCTCATTCACAACAGAGGCTGTCAGGGTAACAAGGGGCTTCCTCTGTTGCCACATAGAACTATAAAACAAATCCTTTTTTGCTTTCAAGCAAACAGTGGATTTTAAAGCCAGGAGCTAATTATAATCGGCACAGTTTGCGGCACAGAATAATAAATATTTGCATAGACTGTGATAAAGCAGTTTGAAAAAAGAAGGTGACTACTTAACAGTTTCTGGTGTAAATAAACCCCAGGCAGGCCTGGAGCAAATCAAACACTGTACTCCACTCACTCTAAACTTTCCAGAATGGATTGACTTTATAGTTCTATTTGATACTCTCTCTGATTGTTCAGGGCTCACCAAAAATTGGATAAGATCATTTCTTTACATCACTGTGTTCAATTCTGGCAGCAAAAAGCGTTTCATGACCTCACTTTTACTCAAGAAACAAATCAGCTCATTCCTTAAAAAGAATCAGATCCACATCCTACTGAATAATCCACAATAACTGATACATGAAGTCAACACTATTTTTAAAAATGCATTTTGAGTTTCATATTAAAAATAAGCCACTCATTAAAAATTGTACTTCTGGCTGCTGATTGCATATGTAATTGAAAAGCTTTGATATTTAAAATTCTAGGATTAGCAACCCACACATTTTTAGCTTAGTTTTTTTGAGAATGAAAACGGTAACTTCAGGAAATTTTTAAATACCAAGTTTCTTTAATGCTTACCTTGTGAGCCGTTTCGGTTGAGGTCGCTCTCCAAATTTCCTGAAAAAAGAAGTAGTTACTAATTTAAAACAAAAGTGTTTAGTCATAATTTTACAGTAGAGACTAACCCAACTTCACAACTTTTGAAATTGTATTACAATGTGATGTCTTCTCTTTGTAATTTCCTAGAAAATATCACTATTAAAGTATTAACTACCTCCTTGCAACACCTTTTCCCACCATAGCAGAGGCGTTTTTAAAATTTGAACACTAGGTAACTTTGTTGAAGTCACATTTGCTCACAGAATCACTTCTGAAAAATTCAGACATCACAAGAATGTAAAGAAGCAGACCTTTGCCATACAATCGACCCGCAGCGCCATCAACAAGCAGTTACTGTAAACACACAAATTAACAGACATATCTGTGTGGACAAATCAGTGAATGCTTTCCACCAGGACAATTTCTCAAAAATCTGTTTTTCCTTCATGACTTCTTACAAAAAGGATGACAACATTTTCATACATGCCAGTACAGATTTACAGGAAAAATCGCTCCTATGGAATGCAGCCAAGCTTGATCCATAAATAGCCTGCAATACACTCCACGTTTTTTCGCCATAAAGTGTTTTGAGGCAGCTGTACTTCTTTCAGTGCTTCAACACCGTTTTTGAGAGAAAGAATATTCTTTACATTAGGCTAAGACTTTCCACTAAAGTCCTTATTTACATAAGACACCAAATTAACACATGGCAGATACATTTTCATTACCAAAACCACCCTCAGATTAAACCAAAATGGTCAGGTAAAAGACGTGAAAAAGGAAGGCTGCACCCAGCAATGTACATCTGCTAATCCTGGTGAGGAAGTGTAACCACAAGCTAAAATGATGACAAAGACGGGGGAAAAAACCCCCAAGAAACCCACAATGCAAAAACAAAACATAACAAAAAGACAGGCTTAGCTTAACACCTTTTTGCCTAAAAATAAATAGAGACATAAGAGACAGTGCTTTGGCTGCAAGTGTTGATAAATATCTCTATGACCTGCCAAGTTCATTTTATAGGTGGGCATAGCTGTCCCTTTATGCTTCCTGGATAGGGAAAAGAACCCTTTCCTACTATTGTCCTACAAAAGTGTTGGAGGCTCCCTTGGACAAGAATTTGATCATTAAGTTAGGTGACAAGAAATTGCCCTCTCGTGCAACAGATTTGTCTTGGACTCTACAGCAACTGGTGGTGGAATGATTTCATACATTCAAATTTAATTTCTGTAATCCCAGAAATGTACAAATATGTAATTATTATCATTTATACAGCTGAGCAAAATAGCACTCTCCTGACAGGGCAGTGACAACATTCAGCCAATTGTAAAGTTATTTTTCAAGACTTGAGAAATACTTCTAAAATACCGGCAGTCCACATAGAGGAACTGAACAAATGACATGTAGCCAAATTTTCTTTTCAGCTTAAACAATGGAATAAAAAATTATTTTTCCAACCAGACATAAATTCCCTTCATGTTTTACTTTGTTGTTGTTAGTATACAGTTCACTTCTATGGCTTTATTTTAATTTTAAATGAAAGAATGAAACCAGAATTCTTGCTGTGACATTTGTTTTTATTTATTTTAAATTTTGAGGTCTACTGGACACAAATGTAGTTTATATTTTTCTCTGTGGAATGCATCATTGCATTGACATATCTGTAATGCAGAAAAGGTAAACAGAAAACCCAAACACCTTTGCAGTTTGGCAGCAAGAAAATTACATCCAAAGCCTTTCTTCTTCTAACAGTTATCTTTTCAGGATCTGCCTAGCTACCCCCTGAGCACACCCCGGGCCTCTGATTTTCCCTGGATAACTGTGAGTAGATGTGTATCCCAACGCTCCCATACTATGTGTGTAGTTGCTGTTCTCCTCTGAAGACCCAGGATCATCCTATTTGACAGAGGATCTGTGAATGACTAAACAAAGATTATCTTTAAGCACTACAGATTACCTTTACACTCTACAAGCAACATCCCTATAGATCAGCTCCATGCTTTTGAGCAGAACTACTGCCTTTGTTCCAATCCCTGCGCACATTTCAATTCAACACAAAAGAAAATTAAGAGGTGCTGATCTTGGAACAAAGAAAGCATTATGGACACAACACTTACTACGGGTACTGTGGTCAACAGATCCAATGCAAGCTGAGGCCAACAGCACACCAGAAACTGCATTAGCACAAAAAAAACCCACCCTTACAGAGAAAACCTCACACTGCCCCCAAGGTAGCACATACCCTTGCAGAACTCCTGAGTGCAGCAGATACACTCCCCTTGCACATACACTTAATTACTAAAAAGAGTTCTATTAACAAGACATCTACAAAACACGGTTGCAATTACTGAAAAAAAAAAAATTTTCATTTTTTCCTTTAGTCAAATCCTGAACATACAACACAGGAGGAAAGTACCAAAATACCCATTCTTCAGAATCAGAGCTAAAGCACTGATACTCAGGAGACGTACAGGGCAAACTGATCTGATGCTCCATGCAGTACTTCTCTCACTCATGTACCAGCTTTCCCCAGCCTCCTCCGTCCAAAATGAAGTTATTTATGTCACAGTCATCAATTGTGAACACATACAGGTGCTACTCTTAGCAACACAAACCTTTCAAAGAGATGATGTAAATTGGGTAAACCTTTTATTATTCTTTCACTATACATTAGAGAGAGGTAGAATAGGAGGAAATTGCATCTGATACTTACTTTAGGGCCCATTTTAACTGTTCCTAAATTTAATTCAGCTACTTCTCTTCAATACTGTTGTCTTGACAGATGACCGATGGCTATGTACCATAGCCATGGTGTCAATGAACAGCCTTTTCATGCATCATTAAAAAATCATTTCAAGTATCCCATAAATATTCACCTCCCTAGCTCAACAGCAACAGTTAAAGTAGTTAGAATTCAAAAATTATAAGAAATAAAATAGGAAACAGAAACATTACCATGTCATGGTGTTATTCTGCCACACACTCACAATTTTGAGAACTTGCAGCAGTGGAAAAAAGTTATCTCAGAGTTAGGAAAGTTAGCATGGAAGTCAGCAAAATAATCAATAGTTTTTGTATGCAATTGGCTAAAATTCCAGCTTTCAGTGAGAGTATGACAGAAAAGTGACAAAAAGATGCAAATACGTAAGAGACTGATAAAAGATATGCAAAATGTAGAAAGGACATAGTTATTCTCTCCTGTCTCACAAACACAGGACTTGGGAAATAGATCCAATACCAAAAATTTAATTTTAGAATATTTTTTTCCTTGCTCTACAAACACAAACTATGTTGTGAAACATACTGCTAGAAAATATTGTGGAGGCTGAAAGCAGAAGTGGGCTCAAAAGATTAAACAGAAGTCTGACACAGAACTCAGCTAGACTCTATTAACTATAATGACCTATTTTTTTACAACCTTGTTCTCAGGAAAACATAAACTATGTTCTACCAGCAGCAAAGAAAATAGTATGAGTTAAAAAAACCCAGACCAGTCTACATTTACCCTGTCTTTTATATTCTTTCCTTACTCATCCATTACTGATGACTAGCAGGCATGGATGAGTATGTATACTCCTATGAACCAGATATATTCCAAAGCAACAACTGCATCCAGGATGCCAGATTTTCAGTCACAGTACAAAACTCAAATATACTAACAAGGCAATTTCTTTTTAATCACATGTATTTCATTTAATGGTTCATCTGGTTCACTTTTTCCATATGTTTGCAAACTGATATAGAGATGTGATCGACAATATAACCTGAAGGACAGAAATTATCAGCAACTACCACACAGAAGAAAAGACGAAGAATCTTTTTTAGTTTTCTGATGTTAAGAGAGGTGAAAATGCACGAAACACATTACGTCTATGGTTTTGTACTAAATGACATCCACTGCACAACTTTCATATTTGACTGGCATGTCAAAAAATCAGCCAGTTCAGATATCACAAGGCTACCTGTCAGATATGACAGAGACCGCAACACTTTTCTCGCGTAGGTTTTCACTGGATTTCACTGTTCTGGAATTTCTTTATATTATCCAGTATTTCTATTTCTCCTTTCCTTCATCTTGAAAATATGCAGATTGATGAATAACAAAAATGTGCAGGAGAGGAAACTAAAAATGTATCATAGTTCTATTCTTGCAGCGGTTATTAGACAAGATAAATATATGTAATTTGAAGTCCTAATTACAGGTTATGTATCATTGTATCTGAATGCACACCAAGTTCCTTTAATTTAAAATTTACTATCTAAGACTAAGTGTTCTTTCAGGTGTCCTGTACTGGGATTCTAGACACACAGTCAAGTTGCTGTTTCATCCACATCAGTTCAAGCTGTATTCTATTAGTAGAGCCTAACACACTGTACTGGAAACATGAGTGAGAGCATTAGTCACACCTCAATCACTTGCTATTGGAGCAAGTTATACTTGTCCTGATAATTCTTTTCCCAGTCCTGTTTTCTTTTTCCAACCATCAGTTAGCCATCTATTACATCCTGTGCTTCGTCTTCTGAAGCTTTGCGTAAATTAATTTCACTTCCGCGCTTCGCACTATAGGCATAACTTTCTTCAACATCATGTCCTAAACCATCCTTTTCAACCCCATACTTTTCATTAAGCAAGTCACAGTTTGCCATTTAAAATTCTCTTCCCCATTCCCAGAAATGTAAGGAAACATCCCTTCTCCTTTCATCTCTTTACTGCCCTTCAAGTAAGTATGGAAGTGAACAAGTGAACTAACACTAATCTTATCAGTACAGTAGATAGGTTTACTCAAACTTGTAATATTCTCAGGTTAGGTAAACACATGGCACAATATACAGGATAAGTTTCAAGTGTTTTCAGACAATACAGGATATGAAATCCTATTTGGAATTCCGAGCTCAGTTACAATATGTACGATAATTTTCTATGACTGCAGGAGAATTTTCAGTTTTCAGCATCTATCAGTAGTTGTATGCCTTTACTAAACATGCCAAACTTTTTTTTTTGTTATATGGTCTTATTTTCTGGACATAAATTATTTGGCTCAGTTTTTCTATTCAGTGGTTCTGTGTGTCAAGTCAAATTTGGATGGAAACATAAATGAATGAAAATTAACCTAAACACTTCTGCCATTTACAAGAAAAAGAACTATGAAAAAAAAAAACCTCTTCAAAAATTGCATACTATTCAATCTTCAGCTCTGAAGATCTATGGCCACTGAACAGCTCTAGCATCCTCCTGCCTGGAATATGAACTCCAAATTTTTCCGGTACTGGTCTTCAGCCAAGAACATAATTTTAACAGTCCCTGTGAAAGACCATTCACCTTTATGTACTGAGCACAGAAGCCTTAAAAAAATATTTCCATAACGTACAAATAGAGGCAAACTTCAGCAATTAGGTATTGTATCTTCACTTGGCCTATGGACTGACACCGTTTTTGGCATCTAGTCAGAATAGGATGGAACTTTCTGTAAATGGTCTCCAGAGAAGCAAAATGCAAAAGGGAGTTGTCAAATTTGACTACAGCAGAAACAACAGCTGAGCAGAAAGCAAGTGTGTTGGAGAGGCCAAAATGGGGGAGCAGCAGAAACAGTGAGGATTAGGAATGGGAAGACATAAGCTGCAAACTAAGACTTGCTAAATGAAAAACATGGATCTGAGACCACTATGGGAAACGGGGCACCAGAAAAATCTGTGGCAAGGCAAAAAATTCAAATTCAACTTCAGAATATACAAAGCGTAAAAATGTACTACAGTTACTCTTTTCTGTGTCAATTTTTTTGGGACAGAAGTTTCCCTGGTGTCTTAAAAATTTCAACACTGAAAATAAAAGTAAATACTTTCTTTACTCTGAAGAATCCAAAAGCATAGTAACCAAAACCAGGATGCCCAGAAAGCTGGTAGATGCCCCATCCTTGAAAACATTCACTGGAGGGTTCTGAGCAAGCTGATCTGCCTGAAGACATCCCTGCTCATTGCAGGGTATTTGGACTCCATGACCTTTAGAGGTTCCTTTCAAAACAAATATCCATGTGTTGAGATCCTCATTTCCTTCCTGCCTTACACAAGCATGAAGAGATCACATGGTGCTTTGCTGCCCATAGGTAACTAAACCACCCAGGTACGTATTTCCCCCTCATCATCACCTTCACGGGTGAAGAGAAAAACATAAATAAAGAGCAAGAAAACTTGTATGTTGAGATAATATAATTGTTTAACATACAAAGCAGAAGTAGAGAAAACCTAAGTGAAACAGGCCATTCACCACCACCCATGATCAATACCAAGCCATTTCACAAGCAAAAGCTGGGTAATCTCTCTAAATCCCACTCCCCTCCAGTTTACTCCTGAGCAGGACATTATATAGCCTGGTTTGTTTAGTTTGTTCGGGTCACCTGCCTGGTTGTATCCCTCCCAGTATCTTGTACCCCCCCTCAGTCATTGTGGGGGAACAGACACCAGGCAGAGTGAGAAAGAGAGAAGGCCTTGATGCTGTGCAAACACTGTTCAGAAAGAGCTAAAATATCAGTTATCAATGCTGCTCTGGTCACAAACAACATGGCACCCTAACAGCTGCTATGGAGAAAATTAACTCTGTCCCAGCCGGACCCAGTACAATGAGAAAAGAAAAATGGATGTTTTCTGCATGGGAAACAAATGCCAGATTTTAAAAAGGCACAGAGTGCCTATTCATTGGAAAAGTTTCACACCCAAACACCCAACTGCCAACTGGACCTACTCACTTGCTTGGTGCTTTTGACTGATGCAGCCAAGGCCTAACATCATTTCTGAAGAGCAAATTCAATTCTTTACTTGTCCTGTTATACCACAGTACATATCACAGTATTTGCTGCAGAAGATGTTGGAAGAACTCTTTATTAGGCTACAAGAGATTACTGTAATACCTCAGTACGGATTTTGGAAACAATCCCCAGACAAGTGTCACGAAGAAACTGGCCAGGAAGGAACTTACCTCACACTGCTCAGTCCAATGGTTTCAGTTCCATCTCCCAGAGTACGAATGTCTCAACATTGTGACAAATAAGACATGACAATCACTAATTTAAGGCAGTATAAGACCCAGAGTATTTAACACAGTAATTAAATACAGAATAGAGTGATGAAGGATTTTACTTCTTCCGAGGACAACCAAGGGAAACAATGCTTGAAACAGGAGGAGCCTAATAAAAAACCTCCAGATTTTTATATAGACTTTGGCAACCTCTCAAACTGCATTATGTGATTCAGAAAGAAAGAATGCAAGAAAATCCGATTTTGTTCTCCAATGATATGAAGTGACAATGAAGTTTGGTGAGAGGCTCAAGTTATGTCCCAACATTTCTAACACCTATCAAATAGCTGGTATCCCACAAACCATTATGTGTGATAGGACTGGGGAAGAAGAAATATTGCCATTTCAACTACTCTTAGGTGCATTTCAGCCAGGAGTGCAGCAAAAGAAATTCCTGTGCTTCACTTAAGTCCAGTTCTAAAAACAGTTGAGGTTGCAACTGTCAGGTGCAACCTTTTTCTGGATCTCTTACAATGCCATGCAACTTGTGAATAAACAAGAAGAGTTCATGACTCAACAGTCAGACAAAAGCCTTTTAAAGGAAAAGTTACAACAAGAGAAGTCATTTACAGGTATTTTTTTATCATTCTCCCTCAGCTTTAAAATAACTGCTACATATCTGGAAAGCTGGAAAGTCTGCCAAGTGTGTGTTCAGCTCTTAGCACCAGATAACCAGACCCTCATTATAACAGACTCTGTTACTTTCTACCATGACAAATTAAAATACTTCTCAAAGAATTAATTTCAAGTTACTTTGGGACCCATTACCACAAACTCACTATACCACAAGCTCACCAGTATGGGATCTCAAGGGTTTACTTGGCCTACTGAGGTTATCTAAGATCCAGAAAAGTCAAATACTCAGGTTTCCTTTCAAAGTTTGAGGATCAATATAAAAGTATTCCTTTTCAGCCACTAACAGAGACATCATCTGAAAAGCTGAAAGAGATGGATTTATGTAGCATGCTGGGACTTTTTTTCTCTCTTTCTTTTAGTTGTCTATTCTCTGTCCATTTCCAGCTTCAATTTGCTTACCACAGACAAATTAGTGAAGAACTGAAGAAGCACTGAGGAAAGTTCGTATTTATGGACTTTTAACATGCTTGAAACTATCAAAGCCAACATATGCAACAGTGCTCATGTACAGGGCACACTAACCCTCAGGAGCGATCCCTTAATCTGGCATTTGCCAGAAACACTTCCTTCAGATTGAACAGCATACTACAGCCTCCACGGTAAAACAGCCACTGCACAGACTTGCTTTGGTTTTGCAGATTTCTACATTTAGGGTAACATGTTACATCAAAAATGTAACATGCAAAGGCAGGCATACATTCTAAAGCACAGGATATGTTGTTAATGTAGGTATACTTTTCTGTGCACAGATTTTGGCGAAGACCATGTAAATACTGAAAATATTTCTGTGCATTCAGCTACACAACCATAGTCTATTACAAACATTTTAGAACACAATTCCCAAGGGAAATGATCATCTGTAATTAGAAAACATTTTCTCATCTGGTGGTTTCCCAGACCCAAAGAGAATTCCTACATATTAAAAAATGGGCCATTTATGATCCAGCATGAGTTCATATATAAAGACCACCCCATTTAATACAGTGGTTGGAGCCACATCACTTTAAACATGTCTCCTGTTGGAGATAACTGCTGGATTTGATTTCTATAACTGCATCTTATTCCACACTGATATCCTTTATTTTTAAATGAATTTGAAAATAGCACACATGTCAATGCTAAAAATGCAGAGCTCCAAGAAGTGATGATCTACAGGTTTTATACATGATTAAAAAGTCCAAATATCTCAAGGACACAATTTCTAAGAGATGAATGCAAAAGACATATAATTGTATATAAAAATTCAGGTAACATGGAAATAAACACAAGTAACTACCTATCCTCAAACAGAACATTTCACACTGATCTTCGCCATGGATGAAGACATTAAATAAATGAACCATACCAATGGCTAAAACAAAGCCTTCCGAAGGAAAATTTTATCTTCTCCAAAACAAAAATGGGTTCAATACACACAAGTCTGATTATGGGAAACAGAAACAGTTGCATTACCAGTAACATCCAGCCCTAAACAACCTCCACACTGGAAACAAAAACTAAAGAACTAAAATAAACAAGCCAATATTGTCAAAGGAAAGGACAGATGATGAAGCAATTCTTACCCACTCTATACTCCACAGCCTACAATTGCACACAACCTTCATTCTTCACAAAGTTCTGAGCAGATCAACATTTCTCAGGCAGTTCCCCCTCCATGTCCCGCAAGTTTTTTGGGGTTTTGTCCTCTGCTGACTTTTGTAAATAGTTGTAACTTAATGTCATACAGTCTAATGTGACTCAGCATACCCTGTGTTCCTAACTATCTGCACAGCATCACAGAGTAAGGAGTCTTCAAATCCTTAGCCAACTCACACCCTAAATACTCTATTATCTTGTTCTATAAAATCACACAGCTGAGGCACAGAAACTGATGAAGAAATGACACCTACCTCCCCTGCTGCTCCCTCCAGACACAACTCTGTCCATAAGCGTGATCCTCCTGAGGCTGATGAAGTCAACAAAATGACTGACAGCTTCCAGCTCACCCATCACAGGCTGGCTCACCCTTCAGGGTGAACACACTCACTGACAGAGTCACATGCAGTCATCAGCTCACTCTCACTTTTGCCAGCCAGCAGCACTTCGGCCCTGATTCTCATTAGGGTGTCTACTGTAACAATATACTGTCACAAATATTGCTATAAAGACTTTGTCCTGAAGGTTAGAGTTGAATTAAAAGCCAACCCATTTTTAAAAATAAATACAGTTTTCATATTCACATACAAATAACCAGTCTCAGCCAAGTTGCTTTGAAACACTAATGACACAAGGTACCCTCCTTCTTATCCATCCTACAAAAAGAGAAAATTAATTAAAACCACAGCAATCAAGAATGTCTAGCAGACATGAACAATGGATTTCTACTACTCCTAAAGTCCCTTTCTCTTCTGTAAAGAGTGAAGGATGGGTGGTCCAACTGCACTGTGACTCTTTGGAAGTAGGGGGCACAGCAGCCCCTGAAATCACAAAACCAGAAAGTTTTTGATCAATACACAAAACACTCCCCCTCTTCAACAACAACAACAAAAAAAGACCCACCTGCTCCAGGGTGAATGCCACCAACCATGCACTACCACATCTTTGTACTGCATGATTCTGCACTGCCCCCAACTATACTTAAAGAATTTAAGTCCTCCAACACAGGGAGCATGTTATGTGTTTGAAACAAGTCTTCCACTCTACAGCACTGTACACACTTTTGGCACTATATCAAATAACACTGACAAAAATACAATAGAAAAAGCTCTGCTTCACTTAGTCACGCCCTCCCGCTGCAAGTCACTGGTTCAATTAGAAACTCCCTCTCCCTTTTCTGACCTGCTTTCATCCTCCCACACTGCTTTCATTATTGTCCTCTCTTTTCCAATCCCCATAAAATCACAGAACCACAGCTGCAATTTAAATAAAGCTTGCACTGTATCAGTAAGCAGGCTCACTTCTAAACAACTTACGGAAAGTAAACAAATTCACTTCTTTATCTTTAGCAGTCTACCTAGATTTGGAAAAAAACTCCACGCAGTAATCACTATACTTGTATATGACTCTAAAAGTCACAGGTCTTGTCCAAACAGGACATAATTTTAATCAAAACAGCATTCACACAGCTCTGCCACAGTAAGTGAGGCAAGGAAGTCAGTAATGATAGCTTGTTTAATGAGGAAGTGCCTAAACATACACCTGGAGACGTGTTTTCCCTGCTTCTGCTTTTAGCTGTAGGGACCTGCAGCAAGGAGCTAGTAATCCAAAGATTTCAGGTATACTAAAGAACTTAAAATACTATCAACTTAAAGGATAAAGCCATTAAAAAGCTGGAGTGATATAGAATGTAAGAAACATAGTACAGCATTACTCAATTTATTATTATTCCTTTATATTCACGTTATTGTTTCTCTTTTATTAACTGCCTAATAACATTGGCTCAAATGTTTAATGGAAACTGCAGACTTGGACACATGTACCTTAGCAACTGACTGAGTTACTAGCTTGAAAAATCAGCACGCCAAGAGAATCTCAGTCCCTAAAACAGAGCATCATTTGGCTCAGCTATTGCAACAGCATAGGGAATGTGCTCATTGGTTTTATCTTCATCCATTCAAACCAAAGAAGAGCGGATGCTTGGAAAAAGGAAAACACCTGCACATAGTTCACAAAATTAACTATTAAAGTTATGGTGATACATAAAATCAGTCTGGAGCATGACTCTGCACAAAACATTCCACAGTCACAGCTTTCATTGACAGTGACTTTGCTCAGCTTATGATTATTAGAACTCTTCATGTCCATCTGACACAGTAAATTTTCCTCAGGATCTCATCTTGCACATCACCTTTGAATACATATTTCACAAGCAAACTCGACTTTTATTTCCCGAGAAGGTGACTATATATCCCTTACTAAACCATAATTCAAGAATCACCAAGTCCTTAAAAAAATAAAGCAGTTACCTTTCAAAAAATTAAATTTCTAAATATGGCAAGAACAGAGACATTGAGTACCAAACCATTGCTTTTTAGAGTTACTATTGGCCCAGAACTGCAAATAAGATTTAGCTTGAAGAATTTTTTTTTTAGGAGCATGAGGGAAAAACTACTAAGTGCACTGATTATTTCTCTGTTACCCGATTACTTGAAAAAACTCCCAGATTAGACATAGGAGGAGACTTTTTCAACCACCTTACTACCAATATAGGAACTTAGCACTACAGTATGGTACCTAAGGATTTGTTCAACTTTCATTTCAGTGACTGAATGTCTGCAGTGTTCAAAGTATAGTTTCTCCTCTGTAAATATAATTTCCATCCTTAACTGGAAGATAAGCACTGATATTCTGTGCAGAAGGTAGCTTTAAAAAAGTGAATACAAAGAAGGACAAAAAGTTAAGGTTTGTGATTTTCTTTGAACCACCACCATTCACTGCAATACCAAAAATATTTAACAGAAAAAGAAATTGCGAATTACTTTATAAGGAAGTGGTAAAGAACCATATTGAATTTGCAAAGGCAAAAGATGCTCAAAAAGCCAGAGTAACTTCACTAACCATACAGTCAAACATGTATTTCTTTGGAACCTTTAAGAGACAACAGGTTCTTGATGGGGACAGTCATCGGTCAGCTTCAAAATCTCTAACCATTACTCTAATAAAGAAATAGGATAATGGTTCTTCCATAGCCTTCTCCTTACCTTATACCCTCATAAACAAAGGAGCTTTATTGCTACAGCAACTGCCTCCTATCAGCAGAAAAACAAGGAGAATGGCCTAATCTGTCTCTAAGGGGCTTACTGTCTCTGCTCCAAGCTCCTCAACTCGCTTCCCCTGCACCACCTGCAGTGCTCAGACCTTCAAAAGGAGCTAACTCAGGCCATCAATCTGGCACACCATGAATACACAGCAAAGCAGGAGACAGGGCGACCAGTCGTGGCGGTGGCAGAAAGCTGTGTGGTCATCTCAGCAAACTCAACTTCAACAAAAGCCAAAACAGATTATAGGAGCAGCTAAGCCTGTAACTCTCATGGCAAAGAACTATAATGCAAGAAAACACACAGAGGAATTCAGTACAGAAAATGACTTGCAAATCGCAAGTCTTAAGCCAAATTAAAAGATCTTACCAAGAGACTAACATCCTAAATCAAAGTTTAGCTTCAGATACCTGTAAGACTCTCACCCCAAGTGCTGTCAGAACTTAATGAAAAATGACAGCTAAGTAAACTGACATCTCTCAGGTCTAAGCAGAGCAACTCTGACAAATCTCGCTGTGACAGTTTAAGTCAGCAGCGCCTCAAACGCCTTTCCCACCTCTCTGTGAGGTCAGGGCAAGCAAACCTGCCTGTATCCCAGCTGCTCCAGTTCACAGTCAGACCGTGCCTTCAGAGGCAGCTGAGCTGATTTGTCACTGCCAAACAGGTCTTGCCTGCCAGCTTCCCCCAGCTGCACTGACAGACCCTCAAACACCAAATTCCAGCACTTGTCAGACCTTTCCACAGATAAATTCAAATCAGCAGCTCAGAAAAAACCCCAGAAAAAACTTCTCATCTTTTTGGGGAGGCCAGGGGGAAAGGGGACTTATTGATTCAGTCACAGCCCCAGTGAATGCCAGCACCACCTCAGTGCAAGCAACAGGCACACTCAGGAGAACGGGACCACCTACTTCGCTAGCAGGCCACCGACAAAAACCTGGTGCACCCCTACCTTCAAATTTGACCCACTTAATATTATTGTAAATAATGTTAATAAGAATAACAATAATAGCAAAAAGCCAATAAAAACCAGTTCATACAGTCCCTTAACTGGTCTTGTTTTAGGAACTGTAAGCTCTGACAGTAGTGCCTAGCCCTCCAAAGCAAGCCTGAAGAGCCATTTTTAAATATCTTTACTACATTCTCACACTTCTAAAAAACACTTCTAAGAAACGGGGACAATTCCCTATCACCTTCCTCCTCTGGCAATTCAGTCACTTTCAGTCAACTTTTTTTATACAATATGTTTTTTCCCTTTTTTAACACAGTATTATTACAGTATGTACCCTCTCCTTTCATTCCCTTTCTTCCTCCAACTTCCATACATGAGCCTTCAAAATGCAGTATAGAAGCTGCTCCTTGTATTCATTCAATGAAGTGCTAGAGTTCTATAAGTTTATTTCTCTGAACTATGTCTCTCCTACTGATCCTAAAGCTGTAAAAGAATTCAAAAATTGTATCAGTATGCAAGCAGAGAATAGGTTAATAGCCCCTAAGCAGGTTGCCCTGCAAACAGTAATTTCCAAATTGGTAAATAAAACTTATCTCCTCAGTAGATTAAAATGAAGACACAAAACCTGTGCATACGTATACCTTTTAACCAAGCTGTATTTGGCACCAACCTGTGTTACAAAATTATAGGGTTTCCTAGATATCAGATGTCTTCTTGCATCACCCAGGAATTACGTGGTTACACCAACATTAACTGGGCGCAGTTGCAAAATGAGCTGTCAGTATCCTAGAATTAATCAATCTCAAGTGCATTGTTTCATAATTAAGCTTATGAATACATCATCCCATGAATATAAAAACAGCAGCAATAAACACATCCCAGAAAAGAATGAGAATTAGAAGGCTCTTTTTCAACTTCCTAGGACAACTAAATCAGTTGGAGACCATTTTCCACTGTTGAGCTTTTTCCCAGTGATTGTGCTGAAGGTCTCTAACTGGGAAGCATTTAATATAATCAAATTATTCTTAAACCTTTAAAGTCATGTAACTTGCATAGACAGTAAAATTAGGTAATATTCAAATCTACAGTTTACAAACCTGTGTTTTAAGAAAAACAGTATTTTTAAAAGATTTGAAAGCTTTGGGCTTTTTGACACTGTTATTGAATTAATTTACAGTTAAATTCTAAGTTTCTAAAATATTAAATTATACTGCAGCTACAGCCCCTGCAATAATTAATAGAACATTCCAACACAGGAAAGACAGAAATACATATTCACATTTTAAAAATGCTTGACTTGAAGGAAAAAGACGGAAATAGGATAAGTACAACAAAAACTATATTTGTTTAAATTTTATACGCTAGAAGCTCCTTCTAATTATTGCTAGTTATAATTGTAAAACTAAAATATTTAGAAACAAATTGCTAGAGAAATATAATCTCCACAATGCCTACCATCAAATACGATAATACTTTCAGCAACTGTTATGGTAACTGGGTCAATGATCCCTGTGCAAGATAGTTAAACAGACACTCCAATAATAAACTTTTACTCCTCCTTATCACAGTACATTTACAATAACCATATGAAAAGATTAGATTACATAGCTGGAATGTCAGCAAGCTAACACCATATCATCCTTTTTTCTGGTATTATAGTATTACAGTTCTCTTACACAGTCACACATGCTCCTATTGTGCCCCAACAGCTTTTAAGTGGCATTTTTCATAAGAAAATAAAATCTGAAGAGCACAACTGCAAAGCAATTATTGTCCATTTTTTGAAATGGAAATTGTGTGAATCATACTTAATTCAAGGAGGCTTGCTTTTCAGGTTTGTCAAGTCTGAACTCCACACAGATGCAAATTACTGGTAGAACTTCTCCCTGCATCTTAATGAGGTACACTATAAACCATGAAGCCAATTTGAAAATACAAATGGTTTTTTGAGACAAATTTTACTCAATGTAGGTATTTTAAGTATTTAAGGAACCAGTTGGTTGTTGGTTTTTTTTAAATTACCTAACAGCACTTAAATTCTGCATGATCTTGAACCTGTGACTGCTACAACACGAGTTTCCCAGAATAACGCCTGTGCTGGCACAACTTTTTTGCAAGGATTTTACAGCATGAAAAGCGTGCCTAAGCAGTGTTGTGAAGGCTCCCAACTGCTGAGTTCTGAACCCAACCTCTTTTCAAAACAGTGTCTCATCCTTCCAAGTACAGTCAGGCCAGAAGGGAATGTAAATTGCCAAAAGCATCTTGAAGCACTGAACAACCAAATTTGTCATTTCAGTTAGCAGCTACCAACCCTGTCAAGTGTACCTTGACCAGCTAAAAATGATTAGCAGCACAGGACTACCAAGTATGCAGTATGTGGAACATGCCAGTCTATAGAGAGATCTCCTTCCCGAAATTTCTACCCACTACTGCCTAAAACAGGGCAGACTGAACTCTCCAAAACAGAAGAAAAAATTGACCAATGCAATCATTAAAATTCAACAATAAGATAACCTGAACTACAGAACAAAAATATCCAGATAGCAAAGCAGCCAAGATAAATGAAGAAAAAAAGTCTCATCTGAAAGAAAAATCAAGGGATAGTCTATATTAGAAGCTGCCACTTCGAATTCACCATTTTAGAGAAATGGAATCTCTTCTGCAAGACATGAATGCATTCTGGAAAATATGGCATATTCTGTCCACAGGGCAGGCTTAGTACTGTATTAGCACAATTAATAAATTGATTAGCCATCCTTGCAATAACTTAGGAGCCCATAAATCAGTTTTAAACAAGTTTAAAAAGAAGAAAGGCACTTTTAAAGAAAACTAAGTTGCTATGAGTTTTATGAAAACTGGAAGCTGCACAGACACTTCCCATATCATTGAAGAAGTCAAAGCAGAATCTGGAAATTACTGTTTCACAGCTGATCACTATTCGGATGCTATGTGGCTAGACAGTAAGCTTATGCCTTAGATCTATTACCACTACACTTTGCCCGATAGGGATGAAGGAGTTCATGGTATTGTCCCATAAACTTTCCTCACCATACAAGATACAAGTGTAGAACAACTTAAGAGGCTAAAATCCCACAGATCTGTTACACGACAAGGGAACATACACAAAATGCAGTCTAAACAAATGAAGGAAATTCAGATTATGAGTTTTAAACTGCTCAAATTATCTTATTTAGTTGTGGGAAAGATTAAATACTGTGAAGAGAGCATTCATATTCTGAATACAGAATGTTATCTACATACTGCTCACCTAGGCATAAGAAATAGAGAAACCACTTGCTCTATAGTCAGATTGTAAACAGAGGGTCTCCAGAACTTCTAGTGACAGTAACACATTAAGAAATGCAACTTAACTGCTGAGCTACATACTATTTTAGGGCCCCTGCCTTAAGTGGATTTTTAAACAAAAAAAGCCCATGAGTTGCATACTGAATTTATTTACAACTATAAACCTCTTGGAACAGGTAATAAAGTTATGTTATATTTACTAGCCTGAAAAAAGCCTATTAAAACATTCTGGCAAGTTAAAGATCAACACCAGAAAAGTGTAGCACTGTGTAAATTTTCTTTATTTCCCCAGTGGTTCACAGGTTGTTACAATAATTTGGTGTGCCAAGTTAACTACCATATTTGCTAGGACAGTGTCTCTATCTTTTTAGATAGATGGCATTGCTATGGGGCAGGGGAAGGACTGCTGGACTACCTGTACGACAAGAAAGGTAGTGGGAGAAGTGAAACGTGAGCGACAGGTTTGGAAGCCTGAGGTATTTTTCACTTCTGTTTTTTTACTTTTCCATACACACAGGAAACTCCCGTGGGGGGGGAGAGAAAGAACAACTTCCCTACAGCTAAATAAAAGAATAAAACAGAGAAGCCACTCAATGTTTCCGCATTGCAATAAATAAAAACAAAGAATCAGATAAAAACTTTGATGCGGAGATAGAAAAATCTACTTTTCCCACCTCCAAAATTTCTTCAATGTCTTTGCAACAGTAGAAAATTCAAGAGACAATCGCCTCCACAAACATATACATACGTCATTATCTACCTTCAGAGAGTTCCATCTGTGCCCCAGCCCAGCATTCATCCATTCCTCTTCATTCCCTTTTGCTATTACAAAGTGAGGCAAAGATGAGGAAGAAGGACAGAGTTAAGACAATCCACCGAGGCGTGCAGGGCCCTCTGCTCCCACTGCTAGTGTATGCACAGGGTATTCTTGTTCAGGCCAAGGCTCCAGCAATCCATTTCTCCATTTCCAGGAACAGGATTAATGGACAGCTGAAGAAGAGTAAGAACCACACAAGCCTAAATGGTACCTCCCCTGAACTTTCTCCTGTCTGTGGCTGTTTTCAGTTCAGTGCAAGGAAATCCCCAGGCAACTTCACATCATCAATATGATCAGCCTCCAAGAGTCACCCCACCCCAGAATTAAAATTTATTTTTAACAGATCAGTAAATCCTGGTTCATAGTGGAGTGACACTGGAAAAGCCTGTGAATCACAGAGCTCAGCAGCCACAGACGCTCACTGCTGACCACAGTGCTGCGACAGAACGCCGCTGCTGTCTGAAGGTACACACAGAAACCAGCTGGCAAGGGTGGCATGGTAACACAAATGCTTATTAATTAAATTAACCACAAACTCGAAGGGAAAGAATAATAAATCTCTACTGGCAATTTTTTAGGGGGAGGGGAGGGTGGCAAAGGAGTGGTGCTGTGGAGTTTTCTGGATCGAGTTAGGTTTTTGGGTTTTTTAAAAAAAGAAAGGATTCACCAGTTTTCCCCAAGAGACTGGCAACTACAAAGCACAACGCCCTTTAGGAAATAAATCTTCATTAACTACACAAACAATGCCATGACAGGCATCCAACAGCTTTTCAACTATGATCCTTTTACTAGTCATCAGATCTGGTTGGCCATGCCAGCACACCTTGGGACAAAACTGAAGTGTATTCAACATTCAGCACACTGTTCTTCCCAAAACACAAGGAGTACAGAGAGCTCAGTTATCCTGGCTGGTTTTATAATGAAAACCAGAGTCCACCCTTTAATGTACACTGGAGCCCCGCTACAAGGGCTCCCTGGACCAGCATGCCACCCAACAGCCTGCAAGCAGCTTGAGTGACAGGGGAGTACAGGTTACTTACAGGAAGGACACCGTGCCAAGACCTAGGGCACTTTGAACTTAGAGTCCCCAAGATGTTTCTAACAGCTACAACGAACTACAACACTGCAGAAAACAGCCAGAATAAGCAATCAAAAGGACCGAGACAGCAAGTCAAAAGCAAGTGGACAATGCAATAAACAGCCTCAGGCAGAGAAAATGTAGTGGATTCCATTACAGATTATTTGGCAAAGGAGAAGATGATAAATGACTCAACTCTTAGGGAAACTGCATGAAGCTACTTTTGGCTTCCAAGAAAGAAATTAAGAAAGCAGCTGAAAAAAAGGAAGACGCCACTGACTGAAAGAGCAATGGTGATCTGGGACAATGTTCAAGTGTTTGCTTCCTGTTTCTCCAACTATGGACCAGTGTTGCAAGACCAAGAGTTCGAAGATTCTTTTAACCAAAGGAAAAAACCTTTAACCAAAGGAGCAAGGTTGCACACATGAGCCCCACTGGCTGGAACCATTATTCAATTCTGATATCCAAAGGATATGCCTGTTTGACTTGCTAAATTTTGGTCCAAAATGAAGTGAGAAAAATGCTTTAGACAAAGGTCTACGTGAGCTGTTTAATCAGCAAAAGTAAACTGAGGCTCATTGCTGAAAGAAAAAGAGCACCATTGTTACACATCTACTTCCAGCATATCTGTACTGTAAGCTTTCAAATACATTTTTTTTTGAAGCAAGAGCAGACAAGATCAGGACGTGTATCACTAATAAAGACGCCTTCTATAATGTGTAAGACAGTGTAAGACTGAATTATCTTGATCAAACTGGTAATTTTTAGCCTATATTAAGACACTCCGGCATGATACCATTTCTCTAGGGTTCTGAAAAGGTATTAAGAAAAGCGAATCAAATGCTTGCATTCAACCACTGAACCAGGCAAAAAGAAAAGTTACAATTTTACGCAGACTGTCACACATGCTCTTTTAACCCTTCTTATGTTAGAAGAAACTGTCTGCACAGTAAATATAAACCCAAGTTGTATAACAAACACTTTTAAGTGTATCTATATACACAACCACACACCCACCACTTTTTGGGCAATGCTTATTTACAGAATTTAACCTGGTCTCAGCTTTACTTCATTTACTTTCATCACTTCAAAACCAATCCTTTCTCCCCGTTCTGTTGCTTTAGAAATACACCATGTTAGTAAGAACAAAGCGTCCTGCTTCTTCACAGCTTTCAATATACACCCTACAAAGCCACTAGCAACAGACTGCAGTCCGTATTCATTCGAAGTTCCACTTTATCCATTCTCTTTGGAGTAGGAAAAGGATAAAAAATAGCAGTAGCTTCCCATACATCAAGAGGACTGAAACGTTTCAAAAGAAAGAAGGGTGGTAAAAGCAAAAAACAAAACTCTAAAATAAACTGATCCTTCACTACGTCTTCTTCCCCCTCCCAAAATTTATTTCCTGCCTTCACAATAGTGACTGGATCCTTCTCTGGCTTTACCAATGTAACTTAAGTTTTACGCCTCTCTTGCTGTGTCAATGTTTTGTCTTTTGTTACAGGACGTATCTCAGGTTCTTGAATTCTTTAGATTTTATTTTTTCTCTAATCCTCATCAGTTCTTAAGGGGGGAGACAAGCTGCATACAAGTGCTTATTGAACATCCCCTCTCATGATCCAAGACACTGGCAAAGCCAAGTTTCACATTCCCAAAAGTAAGGAATAGGGTTTGGACTTGACTTAAACATACAGTTGTTAGATTATCACATTAGCTGAGTACCAAGAGAGACTTCCTTGCTCTGCAGATAATGGTTGTGGTGATGCTTTAAGTACCCCACAAGCCTTAGGGTTAGTAACAGCAAAATTTAGGGGGGAAAAGGAACAACTGTTGGAAGTAATTGGAAAATACTGCTCTGGACAAACATAAGTGAACATGGATTGCCCAGGAGCAGAGAGAATGGGGGCCTACACAGAAACTTCACAAAAAAACCCAAAAAAACCAAACCAAAACAAACCCCAAAAAAACAGGGAGAGTACTCTGGTATGTTCCTCCATTAAAAATAATTAAAGGGAGAAGGGGGAAAAAAAAAAAAAGAGGAGATCCAGAAGCTAAACTAATTCAGGGCTGCTCACAAAATACAGGAGGAGAACACAACTGAAAATGAGTAAGCAAAATACAATACTCGATGTTATTTCAGTGTGCTTTATCTCTAACAAGAGGAATTGTTACATATAAATTGTTGCATATAAATTGATATGTATACATAACAAGTCTGGTCAGAATTGACCAGATATAAACTGGAATCAGAGGAAAGGAACATCAAGCAGTAGCTGTACATGTTTTTCAACTAATGTCAAAACAAATAAAGAGAAGATATTAGCTAGGAGTGCAGTTTATATAGTATCATTACTGAAAAAATTCTTCTACCATCAGGGCCATTAGGTAGGAGAATACTGGACACAACAAAGAAAATATCAGAAGTGCCACCAGTAAAATCTACTTCCAACAACAATATCCACAATTTGAATCCTAAGGACTGAGAAAACGTTTGGTAAGTGAAGAAGTCTCTTATCTCCATGGATATAATATTCATCACTGCCTAATACCTTCTGGCAAACATAGGTCTGTTGCTTTGGGTTTTTTTTAGAGAACTAGCCAAACCGAAAAAGATAAACTTTTAAATTTAACCTGATGCAATACTATTTTCGTGACTATGCAAACTGACAAGTCTAACCAGTCTACTGCTAACTCTAAGTGCCATCCAGCAATATGACATTTAGGCAGTAAGGTCAGTTCAGTTTTTCTGATTATTTACTAAGTATTTAACAATCCAAAAAAAATTAAGATTTTTCCAGAAAAACCACAGAACGCAGGAACATTGGAAAAACAAGGAATACGCCCCGAGCTTTTCTTCTTCTGTATTTTATCTCCATATGGAAATTCCGGTTCCTTTCAAGGAATGCTTGGACTGGCTTCAAAGTCTGTGTTGAAGGTACCTTCAGCCAGTCTTCTGAGGTCACCTTTTGCTAGTTACAGTCTCTAAAGCCACACGCAGATGCAGCCAGTCAAAAGGAATGATTACTACCCTTCCAGCCCAAGGGATCCAGTCACAGGAGTTGCCCTACACTTTCTAGTAGTCTTTAACAATCACAAATGACTGTAAAGGCCTGGTCTACTTTTCCTTTGCTGCCATCTGAAGTATGATTTATCACTTCAACGAGCTGATTGAGAGTAAAACTCAGTAAACCCTTTCTGAAACATTGTTTCATAACGACTTCTTTGTTTTGCCTGCTAACTATTGTGAAATAAAGGTATTTTGCCCATTGCAAAAAAGAATGCAGAAAGTTCTGATGTTTGTTTTGGCATGGTTCTCATGTTTGTTTTAACACAGTTCTTGGTATTTTGAGAGTGCTGCTATCTAAACGTAAGCACTGTGAACACTAATCTTACTCACTGTATTATCAAACCTGAACATGAGCCTGGCCAACGTCTATATTATTAATTAAAATAGATTATCAGAATAGGTTTCTGATAATGCCTTTCCTGCTCCAGGTGACCCTTAGAGCAAAAAGTCTGCTTTAGCTCTAGAGACCTGCCTATTTTTTTTCTCTCTACTTAACACATTCTATCACTCTTACAAATAAACTATGAGACACGTTACCTCCATAATCAACACCAAAACAATTAACAGAGAAGGGCACTCTTGTAAATTTAGTATTTATCCAAAGATCCCTTGAACTTTCACATTGTGATCAGAAATCCATCTCAGTATCATCTCTGCTGACTAAAAGTTTTGCACAATACATCAAGCATGTTACAAACCTCTTTCAAAGAGGAAGCCTAATCCCAAATACTTATTTTGATTAACTGCCTACCGTGACTTATTAGTGAGAAATTTGTAATGCACACATAAACAAAACAAACCAAAAGCAACATCAACCATGCAAGAGTAAATGAGAAAAAAAAACCCCAAACTGAAATGCAAAAGGAAAATTTAAAAAACAAACAAAGACCCCACACGCAAAGGAAAAAACCACAAAACCCCAACCAACCAAACAAAAAAAACCCACCCAACAAACTATACCAAACCAACAACATCCCAGTGTAGGAATGCACCCCCACACCCCAGGACTCAATGCTGACAAAGAAGTACAGAACAGCAGAAGAAAGGAATTTAGCCAGAAAATTACTTGGACAAAAAGACATGTCCAGAATAGTTTTGATATATCCCCATAACTTCTGGAATATATTACATTATTGAGGATTTTACAAGTTGTCGCTGTATATCTGCTAAAAAACTGAGCATGAAAAGAAGGACACAGATGCAGAATAAGAGCAGTCTCAGCAAAGCCTTTTCTTTTCTGAATTCTGACACTCACCACTGAAACCAGAGCTGGGTGGCAGATTTGGAAAGCAGTGAAATATTTTCAGTTTTGAAAAAAGTACCTATAGAGAATAATTTCTCCTGCAGTATAAAGACATGGCAACAGCACTACTTCATTTTATTACATGGCACATTTATCCACTGGTCATGGCCCAACCGTCCGCATCTGTCTCAATTATGTACGAGCAGCATCTCTCTGGTGTCCACTGTAATCTCGCTCCCTATAACCAAAACACACTAATGATGAATGCAGTCACCCAAGTCTTCTTTACCATACCTTTCTGTTATGCAGATGAAAACCCTAAGGAAGTCTGACTTCCGACTAGCTTTCACGGCCGCAGTTGGGAGAGGCAACATGATGTCACCTGTCAAAACTCAGGAAACAACCATAACTACACCAAATACAAGAACAGAGGCAGGAGACAGTAATTCTATTTCCACCTCTCCACAGACACTCTTTGACCTTGGCAAGTCACTGGGGTTTTGTGCTTGTTTTTTCATGTTGAGGACATGAAGAGCTTTTACGCAGACGGCTGGAACAACAACAATAACTGAGGAAGGCTAATTATTATTTATTCTGCCTGGCCTTAGAACTCTTCCACAATGGCATAAATGCAGAGTGTGTACAAGCACCTCCAAGACTCTAGACCCTAATTTTGAAGCTCCCTTTACATAAGATCATTAGGGAAAGCAGTAACACCCCTTACCAAGACAACCTCCCCTGTAATCAATAACTGATAGAAGCTTAGTTTCACAAATTCTTCTGCTAAGCAAACAACTTTAACCTTATTTTCTACACAGGCAGCTCTTAATCCACAATTTGCAACTTGTGAACACTGCCTGCGAGACCCTTTGCCACTGCTCCCAGACAAAATTAAATTACAGAGTAAAAATAAGAGCTGCCAGGAAAAGCAAAGCAGGATATTTTCTGAAGAGTATCTTTTATTCCGTGCAGTTTCTACGGTTCGGCAAAAATTAGGGACCAGTATTCTGCACAATTCAATTCCCTCTTTCAGGCTTGGAAAATTCTGAACTTCACAGCAGTCTGATCAAGTTTCATTTCGATACCAACTTTTCCTGGTAATCTCCCAAAACACCACACACTAAAAATATGCCGCAAGTATGGCTTGGAAAAAAAGCAAAATGCAGATGAAATGTCCTATGGACCAAGCAATGTTACCAAGAATAAAAGTAGAAAGACATTTTTTTCTAGAACATTCAGAAAAATGTCTATATTTACCTGTACTCATAAAGGAAAAATATTAGGCATTCATTCTGCTACTCAAATAACTATAAGAAATTAGATAAATAACTGAAACACTAACTAGGATCCATTGTAGTATATACCCTTTAATCTAACCTACAAGAAGTAGAAAACTTAAATGAAGAACCAGGCGTGATCTCACACAGAGCAGTTAAAAGTTGCCAATACAGCTTGTTGCCTATTCAAGAAGGCATTCTGGATTTTCAGTGCACCGATGAAATACCACTGCATAGAAGCTAGTTCTGCAGTACAACAAAATGAAGATAAACTCTTGCATCTGAATAAGAAACAAATGAAGAAAAGTCATACCATAACCACAAGCCCTGTAAAATCTTCATGTTTTCCAAGTAAACAACTTTAGAATCATAGACTCATAGAACATCCTGCATTGGGAGGGATCCACCAGCATCATCGAACCCAATTCCTGACCCTGAGCAGGACACCCCCAGATTCACACCATGTGCATTGAAAGCATTGTCCAGATGCTTCTTGAACTCTGTCATGATTGGTGCTGTGACTGCTTTCCTGGGGAACCTTTTCCTAATATCCAACCTAAACCTCTCCTGGCACAAATTCAGGCCATTCCCTTGTGTCCTGTCTCTGGTCACCAGAGAAGAGATAAGTGCCCGCCCCTCTGCTTCCCCCCGTGAGAAAGCTCTAGGCTATGATCAGGTCTCCTCATGGTCTTCGCCAGACTGAATAAGACAGCTGATCTCAATCATTCCTCATACGACTTCCTTTCTAGACCCTTCACCATCTTCATGGTGCTCCTTTGGAAGCTCTCTAAGAGCTTTATATCCTTTCTTACATTGTGGCACCCAAAGCTGCCCCCAGCACTGGAGGTGAGGCTGCCCCAGCTCAGAGCAGAGCAGGACAATCCCCTCCCCTGCCCAGCTGGGCCTGATGCACCCCAGGACACGCTTGGCCCTCCTGGCTGCCAGGGCACTGCTGGCTCATGTTCAACTTTCTGTCAGCCAAGACCCCCAGGCCCCTTTCTGCCCCCCATTCCCCAGCCTATGCACACCCCTGGCACTCACCCTTGTTAAATTTCGTATCTGGTGACTGTCCAGCCCTCTAACTAGCCAGGATCACTCCACAGGGCCTCTCTTAGTTTAAATGACTTCGGAAATACACATTTATTTCAATCCAACATGAATGTTTCAAGACTTATCCACATAAAAAGACATGTTCAAAGAAGAGCCTCAAAAGCTTCTTGAAGACCCATGCTGTTGACTTAAGTGTTCAGGCTGCTTTAGAGAGAACCAATCATGTCCCAGCAGCATGTCATTCATTAAACACTCTTATTATTCAAATAGTAAAACATGATAACAATTATATCTTATAGTAAAATTTTACTGTATGAGTCAAGCTTTTAAAAATAAAAATATTAAAAAATACCAAAAAACCCANATATTAGAATATATTATATATATAACAATAGTCTCTGTCTATTGTGAGGATCCAAATCCACAAGCTCAGTCAAGAGACTTCTCACACTGTACATACTGAAACTCTTATGTTCTTTTCTTTCTTGGTGAAAAGAATTTATCAGCACAAATATGGAGTTTATGCATTTACAAGCATAAAAGCAAGAAGATACATGGCCATATGTCACCATCTGGATAACTAAAGTGCAGTTGGAGAGCATGAGGTATTTTTCAGGAAATCAAATTATTTAAAACAGTATAAATACGTTCTGAAAAATGGCTGTGATGTGACACAGCAAAGGTGCCAAAAGAGTTTCTTCAGGTTGTCACTGTTACTTAACTTTTTTTTGCAAAAGGCAGCAACCACAAAATACATACACAAATTAGGAGGAAAGAACACCACATAAGTAGAACCTCAGGAAATGAGAAACTCCAAGTTTAGCCCTTACTCTTCCAAGACTGAGTACGAATATAGGGATATGGAAACTCCTTCTATTAATAATTTCCTCTTCAAATAAGTGTATTAGCTGTTTCCTTTTCTGAATTTCTACATTACAAAAGATAACCAAAATTCTATATTATTTCCTTACCTCATTATCATCTTAACTATTAATTAATGCAATTATGTTCAAGGTAAGGATGAAGTGTGTAACATTATAATGCTATAAAGCATTTCCACATAAAAATAATGGAAGTTCACTGAGATCAAACACATAATTTATAATTATAAAACTGCCTTGAAATACTGTAGATTTAAAAGGCATATCCACTCTTGTCAACAGAATTAAGATTTCATCTGACAATACAGCTAGTGACATTTACTTTTTTCTCTTTTCCACCTAAACACAAAAGAAAATAAGTAATTCTTTAAAAGTCAGCATACACAACTGCTCAATTTTTAGAAACACTGAAATAAGAAATATAAAAAAACACCCCCAAAACACATAAAATACACCCTCCGGGTGAAATGCTCTTGGGAGGCACTATTTCAGCACATTAGTGCCATATAGTTCAGTTAATAATATGCTTGCAATTTAACACCCAAAGAATTTAGGATTGCAAGTATTCGGAACACAGAAAATTATGTCCTGAAACTTCAGAATTTTGCTGACATGACTTGCTCTCCAAATGTCAAACTAATACTGTGTATAAACTACATTCTTCAACCCAAGAGAGATTCTACCAAATTTAACGAATAAGATGGAATACTTGTTTGTATTAAATACGTATTTTACAAATTCAAATTAAAACCTGTCTTTTCAAGTTTATCTAAAACCAAACATAGCACAGAACAGGTATGCATTGCACCTTAACTGTAATCTTCACCAACAATGAATTAGTAACCAGAAAACCTTTCTTCAAAATCTTTACTTGCGAAGGCACCACAAGTCTTTTAGGAAGACTGTACACACCTACAGGCTACGTGCTCTTCTTTTCACAGTATTCTTAAACACAGAAATTGGAGTTCAAATTAATGAAAAATAGTCCTAAAATAAATTATTATTGCAAAATAGAAACTAGCAAGTCAGAGGAAAGAAACTCACTCTCATTCACAACCCCATGATCACTATGAAATTTATAGTACAATAGAACGATACTTAAAAGAGAACTATTTTTGCAAAGAGATAACAGCAAAGGATATTGCCTTTTAATTGGCTGTAACAAGCACACACATACCATGCCACATACAATAGTTACAGATTATTTCTGGAGAAATCAAGCTATAGAAAGATTATTTTCAAACTTTCTTTGTGCTCTGTATCAACCAGAATAAGTCAAACAACAAGGAGCTACTTAATACAATGAATAAACAGCAAAAGCAAATAAAATCCGGAATGAGACCTTAACTCCATAAAATTGCTTCTACTGAAAGTACAAAAGGTTAAAAGAGTATTTGTCAGCATTTCAGAAGACTCCTTCAAGAATATAGTGCTCACAAGGATTTCCCAATAGTCTGACTTGGGACAGCTCATGCTCCTTGATAACGATTTAAACGTTAGTCACACAAAACCATCTACTCATTTGATTGTAAATGAGTTTTTCCCAATCTTTAACACTCATCAGGCGCATATACACAATACAATAGCTGTAGTTAGGCTATTACTCAAATCTTAATAAGCACTGTTTAAACCTTCAGTGACAGTAAAAACTGTAGCCTGAAGAATCCATCCATGTATTCTAGTCCTACAGTCTGCATCATCCTGTTTCCACTTCTTAAGCTTCACTGAAACCATTCTAACACCTCTTGCAGCCTAACTCTACGATGAGGCTCAGAATCAATACGGAATTGTTATCTTCCTGGACCTGTCAATCACCCGAGACTACCAGCAATGCTTCTTTTCCAGAAATAACCCTCCCTCCTTCCCTTCGCATTGCTGCTCTCATGACTCATCCTTGTCACCCTGTTCTTTCAGTGCATCCTCCTGAAGGAGCCTCCTCATTCACCTGTATTTTATGAATCACTTCATGGGCTTTTGTCTTGCATTCCTTTTCATCTCTCTTCTTTCCATCCATGGCCAGGATTCAAATTCAACTATGAACTCCCTGCCATCAATCAGAAATATTCTCTCTACTCCCCATCTCTTGTGCTTGGCCAAGCCAACACCCCAGCCTGAGTCTCTCTTTCCCCACAGTGACGCCTCACTCTCAGCTCAGCCTCAGTACAGACAACACACAGGTCTTACTCATTCCACCACTGCTAGTCTCCTTTCCACTACTGCAAGTCCCAAACTTAACTAAGCATAAGCCCCCAAATCTAGGTTCTCAATAGGTCCTAGAAATAACCTGCTCTTGAGATCTTAGTAACACCCATCACATCACTAAGATATCCCTCTAGCAGCTGAAATTTTATCACTTGAACACAGGAGTTCACACCTAAAATAGTCAAGCAAGCGAGCTTCTTCATCTTTCAAGATCCAGAATTGATCCTTATGAACATTCCTCTCTCGATAGCTTTTTTTAGCCTACGGCCAGAGCACACAAGCCCTTCCCCATCTCACTTCTTGAGCAGCATCCACTTCACTCTCTACTTCATGACCCTCACTGGTCAAGGTCCTCATTCTAAAATTACTAATCAGGATCTAGATGAGGTTAAAGTTCTAATAAGCTGTTATATTTTCACCTCTTAACTTCCTTTCCCTTGCCCTTGTGGTTGGGAGAGCTCCCTGAAGCAGCAACCTCTTTCAAAAACCTCCTACATGGTTTTTTTTTTTTCCATTTCTCATTAAAAACAAAGAAACAAAATGACCAGATGGCAGTCACATCTACACTACTACACTAAAATTCATGTCACTGATGCCGAACGTTCTCATGTGCCATCACAGATCACATGAGTCTTCCCTTACCCTTAAATCATTAAGCATTCTGGGTCAGGAAACCCCTCATAACCACTGAACTCCAGGATGACTAATTCAGACATGGAACTTGAATAGCCTGTTACTTAGAAATGTGACTAAACTTTTTCTACTTTACAGTGCCTATGGAAAACCAGCATCACACCAGCAATAAGCCTACTCAAAGTATTTTTGTCTTTTGCAAGGCTTCTCAACCTCTTTAAAAAGAATAATCCAAATGCTACACTGTATACTGCTATTACAGAAGCTCTAACTGGTAATCGAGTACTCAAGACATGGTCTACTAGCGATCATTTCAATCTGTTATTTCTAACTTGGCTTCTAGTACTTTAAAAATCAGGTTATCCCAGGCTGTTAAAAAGACACCATTCCACACTTTATGTCACCATAAAATTACAAAATAAAGTTTATGGCACTCAAGATTTCCTCTGTCATCTGGCTTAATAGACCTAGCAGAGCAATTTCCAAGATAATGGACGCCTATAGGTATTTTTGCAGTATCAGCAATTATTTAAAAACAAGTGGTTTGCTCTCAAAATACAATTAAAGAAGCATTTTCATTAATTTTGTAATTTTAAAATAGTATTTCCCTAAACTGTTCACAAATAAAACCAAAAATACTCCACAAAACCCCAAAAATACTATCCTATAATCCCAGCCATAAATTATCCACTTCTTTTAAATAATAGTTGTGAATAGTAATTCCTTTTAAGTTACTTGTCTCGCGTTTCTGTTTCCTTTCTCACTGTCTCTGGTTCTGACACTGCGCAGTTTAGCTTGTCACACCGTACAGATGAGCAAGTTTAATCAAAATGCTCCTTGTGAGGCAGCAGCACGAGTGTGCCACATGCTGCAAACAACAAAGCAACAATGTACTCTGACTGCCCCCAAAACTGCTGCAGTAAATTCCTACTATTCCATTCCAACACTGCATAAACCTATGTACTATAACTTAAGCTTAAGGCATATAATTCTCACAAGAAAAAAAATAGTTTTTTCATTCAGGTCACACTGACTGCAAAAGAGCCATAAGCTTTACCTCAAAGTTTGAGTGCCCATGTGATGCCCATTCAAACGCAATGCAGGATTTGCATATTACATTCTTTGGTTATTGCTTTTCAATTTCAAACACTTTTTCCCCCCCGTCTAAGTACATTTTTACAGAACAGCCCAGAAAGAAAACTCCTTATACTATTTTGGAAAAAAAATCAGCTACTGGAGAATCATTAATTTTTAATCCTAATACAGACAACTCAAAACCAGGTCATTTAACAAGAGCCCAAAATCAGGCTCCTTCATGCAATATAACTACCACATTAACAAAAGTTAGCATATTTCATTTTACCTACACTGGAAGTATTTAACAATATGAAAACAAAGCTATTTTATTAGAATTATTTGATGTATAGGTTTAAACAATAAATGTAGCATTACAATCGTGAACTACAAAAAATTTTTCACTCTCGTGAAAATGGGACTTTTTCTATTGCTCTGATCACTGTTTCTAAAATAACCCACAGTTGTTTTGTCAACATTTGAACATATGTCTGAAAAGGATAAAACTAACGATAAACACGACAACACTTCTGACAATCCTGTAATAACCAATAAACAGAAAAAAATGGAGCCCAAATATTCGGATGAGTGAACTAACAGAAACATGGAAAAACTTAATTGCTAACTAGAGCACAGGCTAATAGTTATAGCAAACTTTAAAAGCATTTATTCCCTTCTTTCAAGTCCAACCTCTAAAATAGTCCACTCCAGGAATCATTACAAAATTAGCTTCCCTAAAGAACACTTAATTGGGAAATTCTATATCAGCCACAAGATGCCTCCATTAGGAGAGAAACCAAGCAAAAGCTTCGATTTATTTTCTGACAAACAAGACTGAGGAATTGGAAACACTACTGCAGCCAAACAAAACAACAAAATACCATAATGCTACCTTCTCCATGAGAACAAAAGCATCAACCACCAACTCCACCCCACCCCCAAGCAGGCTGTTGCTCTCTAACCACAGAGCCAGTGCTGTAGACAATGTAATCCCACAGGGAAGACAGAAGGTCACAGACACACTGTGAAATCCTAAAATAAGCTCCACGTTTTAGAAAGACCTAGAAGTACTTCAACGAGACAAAATTTCATTTGGAACAAACAGGTGGAGTATAGAACCAGCCTGCTCCTCTCCTGACTGTCTCTTATGTCAACACATACAGGGCGGTCACACGTGCTCAGCGTAGTCCAAAATTAAGGATATGGCACTTCAAATAAGCAGCAGCAATCAAGATGTGGCGAGGATGGCAACGTGCAATGTAACACCGCAGGTGTGACTGCGTACTGTATAGCAGCAGTGGATCTGTTATTATTCATCAGCTGTAGGTGGCTAAGAGGGTGTCACTTATTACAGTGACACACGCTGCAGCTGGCTAGCCATGATTAAGTATTACCCAGCGTGGTTGAAAGGGACGGAGGCTACCATTCATTATGATCCAGCGTGGCTTAGTGGCGTAGGGAGGCTGCTACCCTTCCCTGCACCGCGGCATTTGAAGGAAGGCAACTAAAACTCAACAAAGCCCTGGGAACGGTGTGCCGAGAGGAGAGAAAGGGAACCTCAGCCGCCCAGCCTGACGGAACGGGCGTCCTGCTAGCAGAGGCGGAGAGCCCGCCCGCGCTCGGCGCGACCGGGAGCGCTCCGCCGCCAAGTGACAGCGCCGGGCCGGGCCCCGGCCGGCCCCGCCGGGGGAGAGGCGCTGGGGCACCGGGGC
>WBMY01015512.1:0-17859 GCA_013397315.1 Donacobius atricapilla | reverse complement strand
GCGGGCCCGGCACGTGCGCGGCCCGGAGACACCCGCGCGCGCTGCCGGGGCTGAGGGGGCGCTGGCGCCGAGCTGGGGACGGGGACCGGGCGGAAAGAAATCTTTGTCAAACGGTGAATAAAGAGAGCAGGAGGCTGGGATTTGGAGGCACAGCCCTTAGGAAGACCTCTTAGGTTCCTTACATGGAATTGTTAACGTCGTGTTTTTTAGAAGTCGGTTTTATATTAAAAGCCCGGTTTCATAATTTTGTTTTCATCTGCAGCTGAAGTGCGTAAAATGCGTTTGTTTAGCAAACAGAAACAGTGGAGTCTGGCAGAGCCCCAGCCGGCTGAGCGAACCCTCTGGCGACAGACGGCTGTGTGGGCACGGGGACAGGAGCTATCTGCCGCACGGAGCTGCCGGGCTCTGCTCCGACGTCTTGAGACGACAAAAAAAGAAGACCCCGATTTTGGATTCATTTAACATTACTCCTTCAGGATGCGAGTCTGATTGTCCATTAGGAGACCAAACTTGAAAACTAATCCTTTTACATCGAGACTTCTGTCCGTTTATTTTCCTTTATGTGTTTAGTATAAGGTGTCAGTCTAACTTCGGGACAAATGCTACATTGATTCAAAGATTGCTGAGATTCCAAAGCCTGCGTCTTTTTTATTACTTTAGCTCCATACTTCTGCTGTCTTCCAATTTACGGGAAAAGATAACATTTCAGTAATCCCATGAATAAGATTTCACATTTCTCACCCACATACGTGCTTCGCTGCTAATGCTAATTCAATGAATAATGTCTCAGATACGTAAAATCATGTTTTAAGAGGTTCCTTGGTGACAAAGTTTTCTGTACGTCTCACTGTACAAACAGCTATTGTCTCCTGTCATTAAGGGACTTTCCCCATCATGATTTCCCCCTCCTCATTAGATACAAGAGGACTTTGATTGGCTCCCTTGTAGCCACAGTTCTCGGCAAAAGCACAATGCATACTGGAAATCCTCTGTATTGTTTGCAAAGAGCAACTCATAATCCCTTTGGAAATCTCTTCCTAAAAACATCTCTTTTTTTTTTCCCCTCCCAAGGCTAAAGAATGATCTCAGCTCATGCTAACTCCATTCCATTAAGAATAGTTTCTGGATGTTTGCCATGGGCTGTCTCTAGATGGTTATTTTATGGGGCCCCTCTTTTAGTATGTTTTGAATCAAACTGGAAAATCTAAAAATACAGCGCACAATCTGCAGTGTCTAGCCTCTTTTAACAGTTTACAATGAAGGCACTTTGATTAATAACCAGATTAATTGGATACTGAAGCAGGTATATTATTTCAAAAAATTAGTGATCATAGAAACCATTGTAGTCTGTTTCATCACTGACAGCAGTACATTATAAAACAAATAACCACTGATTTTTTTTTTTTTTAATTATAAATGATCTGCAGTTCAAAAGGCCAGGAATACTATTCAAATAAAAAACAATAGCTTGAACTTCATGTGAATAGCTGGTGGAAGAAAAGATAATAAGCTACTAAGGGTTTTTTAATATTGTTTATGCATTGCATTTTATTGTTGCTGCTAAAAGTTTTTATTTCACATAGAGTGTGAAGAATTCCTATTGACTTTATTGGAAACTGAAAGCATCCACTACCTCAGGGAGTTAGACCTCACTTTCTGGCCTCTAATGAATGTAAGCACTTCCAGAGCTGAGGTAGAAAAGTTTAAATACCCGGTTTGCACCATTTAAATTTTCATGTTTGCTATGCAAATCAGTAGTTTGACTTTTCTATTTAAGCTCAGCATTTATTCCCTGGTTGGTGAAAGGATTCTGAATCAGGCCTGTCGCTTCAGACACAATTTGGAGAAGCACAGCTGCAAGGCACCTTTGAAGGGTGTGATTTCCACAAGTGTTGGGCCTCACTCGTGTTCCAAGCAGATGCGCTGCCAGTTGACTCCAGCTGGGTGCTCAGAGTCATTAGTCACCTTTGAAAATGGAAGGCTGTTAAAGCAGGAAATCCACTTTACTCTCAACTAGGGGACAGGACCACCTCGAACTTGGATTCACCAACACGTGTGTATGTGGACAGAGCCACTTGGCCAGTGCTTAGTGGATCTCGGCAGCTTCATCTTGGGAATCCATACAGTTCCCCTATCCTTTCAGTTTTGCTTTGCATGGAAAGAGGAGAAAAGACAAAGAGCCTAGGATGAGCCCATGGAATCATTAGGGACCAGGCCCTCTGCGTGAGCAGGGAGGAGGTCTTTTGGCCTCGAGTGTTGTCCCACCAGCACAGCTTTGGAGGAGAGGGGCAGGCAGGAGCAGGGAGCGTGGGATGCAAGCTGTGATAACCAGGGCAAAGATTTCAACAGCTTGTTTGACCAGTCCAGACTAAGCTTTCTCTAGCTCAGCCCTGGCTCTGCGTTTCCCCTAAGCTCATTCCTTTGGGCAGAGCACTAGCTAATTAATATGTTTCTCATTTGGCAACTGCTTCCTACCTCGCTGGTTTGGAGAAAGATGAGAAAACTAAAGACCTGCACACTTCTGTATAGAAGCAATCCCAAGTTTCTTACGTGCTTAGCGCAAGTGTGTGAGAGATGGGCAAGGGGACAGACTCCATCTCAGATCAGCCTGTCTTACAAAAAAAAATCTCACAGCGTGTCCTGTAAAATCCCAGCTATTTTAAGACCCAGTGACCTTAAAAAGCATTGTGGGTAGTGAGAACCACAGTTATCTGGATCTTCATTATAAGGAGCAGGTTTATCTTGAGATGTTGCAGTTTGTAGGTGGTGTAAATCACACATTCTAGTGGTAGGTGCTGTGATACAACCCTGCTGGAATTTCATAAGCACAGGATGTACAGTGTGGTTCAACCGCGTGTCTAGGAAAGCAAATAAACAGGCACTTGCCCACAGAACATCTCTTAGATCTGACTGCGGTGCATGTGCCAACAAAAGTTATCACTTAAGCTGTTAGCCAGCCAGCTCAATGTCAGAAGTGTCTGCTCTTGGAAATGGATGCTGATGTTCAACACAGTTCAGAGAACTTGCAACGTTGTCTGAAGGATGACAAGGAAAAAGAATAGGCTAGTTAGCAGTCTGCAGCAGGAGCATTGTTAAATAGTTTTTGCTCATGTTTCATAATCTCAAAGAGGATGGTAGAGCAAAGAAAAAAAAAACTGAATCTATGTCTTAATGCGGGCTCAGGTACAAGTATACCTTGGTGTGGGAGTCCCCAGAGGCTACAGTCAAGCTTGGGCCTTGCTATGTTGCTGCCTTGAAAGCAAGTACAACCCCTTCCCAGCGTTTTCTTTTAGTGTAAAGACAAGAAGCAAGGAGTATAGGGAAGATTAGGGAGGAAGAGAGGGAGGGAAGATGCGGTTAACAGTAATAACATCATGTGGTTATGTAGGTTAACAGTGTGGACAGCTTGATGATTGACTTCTATAACCTCTTATTTTTAAATACTTTTCTAGAACAGCCAGCTAAGACACTTTGCATTGTATTAAATTTTGCTCCTCACCTTACCCCAGAATAGTATCTTCACTTATTTTCCATTGGGTGAAATTTTTTGTCAGTTTGCATGTAAACTACCCTGTATCCCACCTCTGAACCGCTCTTACACAGCATTCCTCCCCTCGTGCACATGATGCCTGTCCACCAGTTAAGTGTGGCACCAAGTTACTCCCTTAGCCCTCCATGCACAGCCCTCTGCAGTGATGGCTGGTGCCATGAGCCCTCTCATCCTCAGCGTGCCCCTGCAGGTACCACCCGACTTCACTGAACCATGCGGAGGCTGAGATGCCCTGGGGGCTGGCAGAGCCTGGTACTGCCAGCCCCCTGCCCCCCGGCATTCACAGGCAGCGGCAGAGCGGGGCTCCCCAGGCCCTGCCTTGGTGCTGCTGTGCTGCCTGACCTTCTGCCGCGGCTAATGTGTGCACGCACCAAACCAGTTCTAAGATCAAACCACAGGATGCAGGACTACAAAGTCATTCATTACAAGGAGTACAGCAGGACAAGCTGTAAAAATCTCCATGTTTCCAAAATGTACAGGAGAAGATACAGCTTCTTTTCAGCCTGTCTGATCTCTGTAGGACTGACGCTGAGCTGAAGATGCATAAGGAAGTTATTTGCATCCTATTGAAATCAAGAAAACGGGGGAGATTGAACTAGTTGATTGGACTGTGAATTATCACAAATAATTAACAAAGCAAAAGGAACATTTAAAGATTATAAGACTCCAGATGTTTTATTAATTTTATTCATATACAAATACGAATCAATTTTGCAATGCTATGGCTCTGAATTGGTGTGAATACAGATATCTTTCTGCAGAAAAACATTAAAAAGATTTTAACATTTTAACAGAGATGTGTGTGGGAACTGAACTGGCTGGGATGAGTAGTGGTTTAGCCTCGGTGGCTTACGCAGGAGGCTTCAACCTGAGACCATGGGAGATGGGGTACTGAAAGGATGGAAGTTAGTATGCAAATAGAAACATTCCATAATAGGCCATGGTTCTGGTTCTGGTTCTCAGTTGGTTCAGGACCTCTCACATATGAGGTCATGTTCATGTTCCTGTTCCACGTTCAGGATTGGCCCCCTGCCCTCAGACACCCCTATATACTGTTAAGTTCACCACACTCCTGGGTCTTTGGATGTTGCCCCTCAGATCATGTGGTTTCTGTGGTTTGTTATTTTCTCTATGAAAGTTCTTTATTTTTTGGGCAACTCCATCGTTCTCACCCCTCTCTTTTTGCCACGCTCACCCAGCCAGGCCTGACTCGGGGTTGCAGTGAGCCGGACTGTGACAGAGGTGCTGTTGCAGTTCTGTTGTTTTCCTGATGTGCATTAATTCACTATCTACACTTACACCCAAGCCTATAATTTAGTGACTGAGGTAGAGCTGATTTTTTCAGCTTGTCTGGTCTCTCATTCATTAGGCTCTTTGAGAAAATATATGCTGACAGACTTCACCTATACCTGTAAGTAAAATGTGTTTTTTGAAAACTAATGAAAACTCATTTGATTCTACAAAATACAAGAGAAATACACACTCTTAATTATACACATTTTTGTAACTCACAGGGAATATGTAACAGAACAATGCTTAAGGAAGTTTCAGACTAACAAGGTACAAAAAAACAATTTGTCAGACTACTATAAAAGAAAACCACAAACTGCACATAACCTCTTGATAAAACTATCACTAAAAACCCATTTGCCATTGTAAACCATCCCACTTTACTATGTATTGTAAAAGTCTTTGCCCCGGTGATGACCACATGCTATGTCAAATAGGAGGAAATATGGACAGAAATCCTTAACCTCTAATTCTACATATAAATATGTGCTCATGGGAATTCTGTCTATGGCTAGAGAGAGGAGTTATGAAATTATTTGATTCACAAGTGTAAAGCTGGATACCATATAAATGCTCTTTGGAGAATTTAGTGACAGGTAAGCTTCATTCTGGTCCTATATAGAGAAGTTAAACTAATTTTGTGTGTTTAGTAGCTTACAGACTGCCCATGGCTGTGGGCTATAAAGATAATATTTGGTTTGGGACTGTTTATTTAAATCATTGAGGAACTTATACAGTCTTGAGACAAAAGATAGTCTAAAGGCATCACCAAAGAACATGTAATCCTAAAAAATGGTTAACTTGTAATACTGCCATGTTGATATCTATTTGGGTCACAAAATCCTAGTTGTTGTGGACTTAATCTAGCTTTCATACTACTACCATTTTGCTGTTCCATAGGCCATTTTCCATAATCCTCCTCCTGAAAACAGATGCAATTTCTGGCCAGAATTATTGAAAATAAATTCCATACAAATTGCCTGAGAACATTGCTCAGATCCAGAGTGGCTGTTGCCTTTTGAATTTTTGCCTCTTAGGGAATTACACACAACCTTTTAATGCTTAAGTTCATTAGTGCTTTGATATCGTATTGATGAGCTTAATATAAATGAATGGATGAACAGGTAAGTCATAACTAAGGTAATGAACTTATAGCTGTTATAGAGGTAACGTAATGGATGATAGTTACTTAAAGAATTTCTCTATAATATTGTTTACTGTCATTCTTGGTTCAGGATTCACTCTCTCTTCTTTAATTTTAACAAGTGGTATTTCATTTTTAATGTTCTAGCCGTATCTTTTTCTAGAAATGCAGATATCCAGACATTCTTGTTACTCATGGTTTCAGTATCAGTTTGTTTTTCTCCTCATTACTGGCATCGACCTTGCCAAGAGCTAAGCACATGCATAATTTTACTGGTGCGATTAGACTCATTAAAGCTAATGGGATTAGTCAAGAAAGTAAAGCTACTTCTGTTTAAATGTTTGTTATTTGAGGTATTGCTACTAGAATCAAGATGAGGAAAGTCTGGAAGGAATTCAAACAACAATAATTGTCATTACATGTCATACAAGGAGAAATTAAAAGATTTTTCTCTTGACCCAACCCTGATGCCTGGTGATCCCAAGGTGGTTTTAGAGTGGAGGTGAGCAGGGATTTCCTAACATTGATTTTTCTTCAAAAGAGGGGGGCTTGGAAAGAATTAAGCTCGTCTCAGCAGAGTTTACAAGGTCATTTCTCAAGTCTATGATGAAATTTCTAAATTAAAGATAATGAGACAGCCACCAGTCCAGCAACAAGGGCTGCGTGTAACCTGATAGCAGTGTTGTGATGTTCTGCCCTGGGCGACTGTGGGTCCCCCCAGGAATATTTCATTAATGTGGGGAGATTGAGAGAGGCAAACCCAGAAGAGGTTTCCTCTTTCTGCACAGAAATAGGAAGATTGCCCTGAATTAAACAACATTTCTTCTTGCAGAGGAATGGTCTCACAGTTAGAACATGGGCTTATAGCTTGGGAGTTTTGTGCATAAAATCCCCAAGAGGTGTTTTATGCCAGTATAAAGTGGGGAAAAAGTCTGAAGGATTTCCTTGCTATTACTCCTACCCTGCCTTTGTTCCTCATTTCGAGTGCTGCAAGTCTGTTCTTTTTTGACCTGCCAGCTGAAAGCCTCACAGAAACATTATAGCTGCCAGAAATACAATGTTTAGAGTGCACCTGGTTTTCAGCCCCTTTCTTTGACAGCCATCTCAGCTAGGGCTGAGAGGGGAGGAGCATGGAGCAGTTGCTCCATCCATCCCGAGGAACTTCCCTTCTGGGCCATCAGGAAAATTTTATGGAGACTGGTAACACAGGCCAGACATAAAGTGGATGCTTATTAACTCCATCATGCTCTAATTTGTCATTTCTGACCCCTGATGAGCTGTCTCAAATACAGTGAATTTTAAAAAATCTGGCCTCTTACAGAATCACATGCAAACTGCTCTGCTATCATTTTGAAGCAGTGAATCTCCCATGGCCTTGGAGAAAATATCACTTGTGGGCTTTCACCCATTTTATACCTTCCTTTCAATACACTTATTTTGGTCTCTAGTACATACAAATGACAAGTAAAATTTATTTAAGCTACAGACTGCTATTTGCAGTCTAAAAGTTAAAAATCTTAGTTCATACTGACACCTGTACCCTTGTCTTTTTCTGTGCAGAGGTTAAAAACCAGCAAGTCCACCACTGCCAAGTCTAACATCAGGGACGGTAGACATATTTAGCTATTACTCACTTTTCTCTAGGAAGGCAAATGATCTATGCCCCAATGCTCACAATTTTATTAACATTGGAAAGAGCCATGTGGTGTTCATACAGTGAACAGAGTCTCAGAGCCCAAGATTTTCTGATTACTGGCAGAGGAGAAGGACTGGAGTGACAGTTAGGGGTGCGCCGGTCCCTACTGTATATACAGCTGTTGCTGCACAGGGGAGGGAAACGCAGGGTCTGGCTGTCTGTTCCAAACAAAAAGAAATGGCACATGCTATTACTTCCAGATCATTGCAGTCCCTGCACCACCATCTGCTGGGGGTCAGAGCAGTTGTCCGGGTCGGCGTCAGTCATGCACAAACTCAATGCCTTCCACCGAGCTGCGCCCAGCAGTACGTATTTACAAGAACAATAATGCGAACCTGCTCCCTGGACACAGGCACCACAATGCTCCATCACATCAGGAACAAAGGAGCACAACGAAAGTTGATATGCATTACAAAGGAGGTTCTTGGGGATCACAGCTTTGTGATTTCAGGCCGTAACACAAATTGAAGGGAAAAAAAACTGTCACCAATAAGCCCAGACCTAGTGATCATTGTATTTGTAATTGGTGCAGCATTGCTGAAAAGGGTGCCTGGGTCTCTGTGTTTCCCCTTCTCCTATTGTCAAAGTCTTCAGTAGAAAATAGTTAAATGGGAAAAGCTTTGATCATAAATATTGAAAACTTGGCTATGTTATTCTGTAACAGCAGCAAGTTAGTCTATGCCACTTACCCCAGCTTGTCCATACAGATTTCTTTTTCTGGGGCTTATGCCATGTGCTGGAGCAAGATGTAGAGAGCCCTGACTGACGTAAACTGAACTGTTCCTGGAAATCGGATGAGTACAACTGTGTCACTGTGATGTTGAAACCAAATGAGCAGTTTTAGCATCTCTTCGGCCTAACAACAGCTAGTGACTAACTTATTTCTCCAGCTGAAAACGGCTGCTTCCCCACCACTGGAGTGACACATCAGACGTTACTGTTGGGTGCTGCAAACCTTTCTCTTAGCGCTGTCCTGCACCCTTGGCTGAACATAAATATACAGGCGTGACACCCTTGGGGCCTAGAGCTCGAGGTGGCTTTGCTGGCAGTATGTTAAGGCACAGAGGTAAAAAGTACAGCCCTTCTTTGAGGTCTGGGCTAGCTTGCTGCAGAGCTACATCCGGTGTTTTGGTGCTGTGTCAGTATGGAAGCAGGGGAGTAATGGAGCTCAGTGCAGAGGCGTCCGCATTCAGCTGAGTTTATCAGTTTGGTCTCAGCATCAGCACTGTTAAAACAGGCAGGAGTGCCAGCATGGGGTGAGAGAAATAAATAGGCAGCAGTTCTGGAAAGCTATGAAAAGGGCAGGTGGAGCTGCACCCAGAACATTTTTCAAGTGAGGCTCATTGCCAAATAACTAGAAACCATGCTGTGCGAGCAAAAACGCATGAAGGACTGCTGTAGTCCCTGTCTCACATAGCTACAGTGTCTGTCACAGCTCTACTACATACATAATCTTTGACAGTTTATCTGATAATTAGTGGTTTGGCACAAGTAAACACACTCTTTTTAGGTCCTATCCTCAGTTACTTTTTACTAAGCATCACTCATCATTTTTGCATAAAACCTCTCCGGTCCATGTAAAGTTTGACAGCCTTCTTGGATGATTTGCCTGAAACATGATATGGAAGAGGAGACCTCCAGGTAGCTGCACACACATGTCTTCCAGACTCCACCTTCCCGGCCTCACTGGCACCAGAACACCCCAGCTGCTGGAGCCGCAGAGCTGGTTCTGGAGCCTGCGAGGGCATGCAGAGCAGTCTTTGCTTGTTTCCTTGGAGAACCTCACCAGCTCAGTACATATTTGTACTTGAAGGACACTTTCCCTGAGCTATTCCACACAGAGCTGAGCTCCACAGGTTTGTACTGCAGTTAGGCAGGCTTTCAGTAGTGAATCAGAACTAAAAGAAATAATGTGTTTTTACCATTTGGTCCTGCGGAACTGTGTTTGAAGTAAAAGTTGCAGAAGGGTAGTCAATGTATAGTTTAGATGCATTTACATACTAAAATGTACGCAAAGTGTAAATAATTTTGTATCTCTAATTTGGGGAAGGAAAAGGCAGGGGATGGGAAGCTGACATAGTGGCTCTGTGAGGGTATTAGTAACAAAATGAAAGGGCAGAAAGCCTTCAACTTCTGTAGGTAATTGACGTACGTCTGCTCCAAATATGTGGGGACTGACAGTCATTTCCATTAGCAGTCCAATAGAAGTGATTGTCCTGTGTGTCTAGTCCACCATAGAGAGGTGCTACCATTGTGGAAATGTGCCTGCCTGCACTTGTGCTGGAGGCTTTATCCTACCAGCTAGTGACTAGATTAGTGTAGGGAATAGACTGTGTTTCCCAGTCATCCTTCTGGACACAGCTGAGGGAGACGAGCTGTTGGGAAAATCTAGCCCAGAATAGCAGTTTAACTTTTTATATTGACTCTTATTTTGGCAACATTACACTTTATCTCCGAGGTTGTAGATATGTTTATATAAAGAGTAGTTCTGCGAGTTACCGCATCTCTGGGCAACATAAATTCAACCCAGATAAGGAACAGCATGTTGAGTCACACAGCACACAGAATATATACACATCATGGCTCTTCATGCCAGCTTTATTCTTTATGCTGCATCAATGGCAGAAAAAGTGATCAAACTCCAACTGCACAGAGGGAAGGTTTAGCCTTTTTGAACAAATTTAATCTTTTACCTTCAGCTGTGCCAATTGAATACATTGCATCAAGAGACAGTGATGTTTTTGATCTGGGATTAACTGTTATAACTTTGGATTTACTGCCTGGTGGAGCCTTGGCCTGATTTTTACCCCCAGACCACTTATATGCTGTTTCTTAACATATCATCCTTGAACTAGTTTTCAAATCTACTAACCTGTCTTCTTCCTACCTGTTCTCTAATTCCATCTCCAGTAATGTCTGCCAGTTTTTAATGTCTAATGAGCAGATAAACGACCATTAGGAAATAATGGATTCATAAAATACAATAACGTATTTTTATGAAAGCAATGTTTTAGTGATTTACAGCTGGCCTAGGGCATATATATAGTTATCATGGACTTTTGTTGCTTTTGAACTGCATCCTTTCTCACTGCTTTCTCTGCCCACCTACAGATTGTATTTTAGCCCCTTGAATTTGCCTGGTTGAAGAAGTCTGTGCAGTGGTATTTCCTAAGCACAATATAGGAGGTTCCTCAAACATATTGGAGATACTTAAAACTTCATGAAGGAGAAAAAGCTTTTAATATTTAAATATGTTCCCATTGTTTGTGGGATTGTCTTTGGGTTTTTGGTTGTTTTTTTTTTGGGGGGGGAGGTTGTTATAGAAATCTTCTAAGAGGAATATTCAAAGGGTTGTTATAATAAATGAATAAATTTCCTAATAAGTGTAGGAAACTTTTATCTTGTCCCTTATGTTGATTACATATGCAGCTGTTATTACTCTGTTTTTACTTGCACGTTTTAAGCCATTGCACTGTGTTAGTGACTGAGTAGCACTTCACTGAGCCATAGAACTGTGTTTGCTCAGCTCAAAAACTGCTGCAAAAGTAGCACAAGAGAAATATGTCTTTAAGGTTCCACAGAAACTCTGGCTAAGTTGCAGTAGTGGACTGGAAAGAGATGTGGCAGAGAGAGAAAACACAGAAGTTAAGGAAAAATTGGTAGAAAGGCAGAGTACTGTTGCTTTGGTAAATAGAGAGAGGGGTGGCTGAGCAGACAGAATCAAATTGCTCCCCATCTCTGTTCTGGCACTTGCAGATCTATTGAAAACAGGCCAGAAGGACATGCTGAATTTGTTACTCCCGTGTGCCAGCCTTTTCTGCAGCAGCAAGAGGAACCAATCAGTGCTGCTTCAAAAGCAGCTGGAAACTGAGAAATCCCTGGTCCCCTGCTGCCTGGCAAGCAGCAGTACAGGGTCTTCTCAGTTTCCAGCCACTACAGAGGCTCCATTGACAAAATGTGTGCGGCATTTGAAGGAGCACAATGTGACAATGAAAGAACCTGAGGGAGACAAAACAAGGAAGGGCAAGAAAGGAAGAAAGGGGGGAGAATTAAATGGGAACGAAGGAGCAACTGAAGACAGGAGGAAAAAAAACAGAAGAAAAATATGCTGATCACTGCAAAAGGGGCAATAAAAAGAAAACATCCTTCTCATATTTGACACCTCTGCACTGCTTTATCAAAGAGTATAGTTGTGATAGGAAGACTAGAAAAAAAGAGGTAAACTTTACTAATGTTTGCTTTCATTGCCTCTCTGAGATACAGACATGCCTAATTTAGTCCCCTACTTTCACAAATACTGTTGTGAAGTACGGAGTGACTGGAAGATGCCAGATACCACACAGGGGACCACATGGCACTGCGAATGGGACAGCTCCTGCCCTTGTTCTCTGTTTCTGAGAGAAGCATAAGATTTAAAGAGCCCTGTAAGTCAGGAGAATGGTGCCTTACTGTTGCTCAGAACAACCTAGAGAGAAAACAAATGCTGCCCGAAATAAAGCAAAGCAGCTGGCTCATTTTCTCCTTTCCCTTGTACTTCATTGCACTGGCTATGAGAATGTATAGTGGAGTGGAAACCAGAGTATCACCAGTAGCTCAGAGCCAAGCAGCACGGCTAGGTTTTATTTCTTTTACATCTGTCTGCTTGGTCATAAGGTAGGACATCCAAGAGGGGTATCAGGAGGTCAGGGGATGTACCTGTGGTACATTAATCTCCCACCTGTTCCCATTTATGCTGCTTGTTCAGGATGAAGGGAGATCTGGGAGTGCCATAACCAAAGTTAGTTATAAAGCAACTAAACTGGAAGGGACTTCCCAAATGTCTTCGCATGACTCATGAAGTTTTTATTTCATGGGTCCAGCTCAAGCTCCTTCAAATTAAAATCCCCTGAAACATATGCTGGGTGAACACAGCATGTTCAGCATCAACTTTTTCACTCCAGATAGCTGCTCTTACTTGCAATAACTTGGAATAGTAATATGCAAAAATTAATAATTCTTGGGAGAGAGCACAGGCATCTACAGATTTTCTGGGAATTCTTCATACTTTCTGAAAAGTGCAAGAAGTGTACCGTAAAAACTGAGACAGAATAATAGAACTGTTGCTGTCAGTTTCAAGAAGTAGCATCAGCCAGGAACCAAGAAGGGGGTAAATTTTGTATTGCCCAAGTTGAAAATGAGTAAACTCGATTTATGTGCATTTGCCTTACAGCACTGCACTGTCATCATCTTAAATGAGCTTATTTTTTTTAAGCAAAGGAAGGCTTCTGTCCTGGTGACAGGAGTTTTGCAATTAATAAAGCCTTCTTTAAAAATTCTCACTTATCATTCAGGTTTAAAATAAAATGATTCCATTTGCTCTCTTAGCTTGGCAGTTATTTTCAGTCATGGGCAATTATTCCGGTAAAGTAGTTACTGCTTAGGTTAAAAAAAAGATTCTGTTTCTCCAAAGCAAACTTAATTTTAGCATGACCCATGGCTTCTACACAATCCCCAGTATTTAGATCAGTGATCAATTTGTCTTTCTCTGTAGGAATAGTAGGCAGTGTAGAGCTGATTTTTTGTGATATTTTTATTAATGAGTTCCTTGGTGTTATAATTTTGAAAGAACCGACAGATGCTTTAGCAGTTGTAAAGTGAGACCACCATCATGTCTGTCTGATCAGGAATCACCATTGTGTAGTAGTTTAAGAATGTTTTCTTTTTTTATTTCATGTGTTCAGTTTATGTATAGCAGATCAAAATTGGTACCATATTTTTGAATTTACCATTTCAGATTTTTTTCATCTAAATTAATTTAAAGGTATCTTTCTTCATCTTTAAATCTTAGGTGTATTTTTTATGTCATAGGAGGAGGTGATAGCAAGGGCTGTAGAGGAACTACCAGCATGATAAATAAACATATAGAGATACCTCTCAAAATACTGGGCAAAAACCTATCTAATACTTCTTGAAATTTTTTTACCTTTTATGTTTGTCTCATGGACTGGCTCTGATTACATTAATGAGTAATTCATCGTAACAGAAACAGATCACCATATTGAAGTAGTTAGTGCTGAGAATCAGTATAATGTTTGTTATAAACATTACAAGGACTTGAACTTCAAGTTACCTTTAACTTGATCCCTTGGATTGGCTCTTCTCACCATGTAAGCTGCCCAAAAGCTGCCCAAAGGCCCACTGGCTTGTTTGGACTCGTAACATCCTCACTGGAGTGCATTTCATGTGCACTGAGCAGAGCTTCTGGGTTAGTTCCCTGCAAAGGGAATTCAGTGCTTCTGTGCACCAAAACTGCTCTGGGAGCTCAGCCAGCGTGCAGTAAATGGGAACAGTCAGGGGGTGGGATTTTTTGCAAAACTGCATTGCTGCTTTGAACCAAAATGGTAAATATATAGGCAATCATATATATTTTTGTGGCTTTGGGGAGGCATTGCACATTTTTCTCTAGTGTGCAAACTGAGCAATTTTGCATGATAAAACTCAAATGTGTATTTGTATACTTTTCTGGCCAGCAACCTCTGGTAAATTCTGTGTGTTTGATGATGCAAAGAGAAAGCAAGCTGCACTGAATCATTATGTAAGTAGAGAAATCCTTACATATGTGCTTTACATGTAACTCAGAATAGTAGATTTTATTTTATCAAGTAATAAAAATTGTGGCTTTCACATAAAAATTATGAAAAACTGGTTTCCTAGCTTCGATTCTCCAAAAAAGAGGGAGTGATGGGTTTGCCAAATCAGGAAAACAGACTAATTTTCTGTGATCAATGTGCTATTTAGGGTTTTCATTAGAATGCATAAAGAGTGAAGAAGAAAAAGTCCAGAATCATGGAGGCTTCATTTAAAGCAATGTGCTTGACATCACATAGTATCATGAGATCAGAAGTCAGAACTTCTGCATGCTAATTTTGACTTTGTCAGTGAATTCAGTTTTTGTTAAGTCATAACCATGTAGTTTCCCACCTGAGCAGATGAATGTTAATGTTTCAAAGAGCAGAAGAAAGAGTTCAGTACTTAATGGTTTACCTTTCTGATTTCCAGTTTATTTATTTGAGTGGATCATTATTTTGCTCTTAAAAGTCTGCTGAATTTTATTTACTACTGCTGGCTAACTTTTTGCACTAAATGTTTAATTTTGATTACTCACATTCATTTGTGTAATTTCAGTTCCTTGGCTGGATTGCTAGAGCTCAGACAAGGTTCTTCTGCAGCTGCTGGTAGAAGTACAAAATCTAATTTCAGTTAATTCTTGCATGTATGTTTTTTGCATTTGTTCTCAACAAATGATCAGGCACATTTTGAGTGAATGCATATTTCCAGAAAGCCAATAGAAAGGAGTGTAAAGTGAGTGGTAAAAAGCATTTGATTGCGAAAAAAAGAAAATTCCTGTAGTAATGACTCTAGTGGCTTTGTGCTAATTCTCTTGAATTTCTTCCACTGGGGTTTGATCCATAAAGGGATTTGGTTACTTAGAATAGCAGTTATGTCCAAAAGTTCTTAGTATGTGCTATTAGAACTTCATTTCAGCTTCTGTTTAAGTTTAATAGATGTTCACACTACAGATTATACCCACAATCCACCTTTCAAGCTGCTTTGCTACCTGCCCAAGGGAATGGTGGCACCTGAAATGGTGGGCACTGCAGGAAATACTAGCAAATGTGCTCTACTGCCACCAATATGCCTGAGCTCACTGAGAGCCTCCTTATTCTGATCTGGGAGCTCTTTTGCCACCTGTGATTGTGCATTTGCATATATGCAGAGCTATGTCTATCAATTTGCAGGTTACTGCTGTAAAGACTGGACAGACAGACCAGTTCTGATGCAACAATGCTGGGGCTCTCCAAAGGGCTTTATTTGGTGTGAGTGCACGAGCGGGCAAGATTTCTCCTCATAAAAGGCTGCCATCCACTTTTGTGCAATATGCAGTTTGATCCATATTCTTGCCAATTATATTTTGAGGAGAGTGTCCCAAACTGTACTTTCCCTATCCCCAGATGAGAGGCTAAATTTGCCCAGAGAGTTGGAAGATGCTGCTTCCTGGGGAGCTGTCAGTCAGCTGTGACTCCAAACTCCCCGTATGTCACACCCTAATTAAAACCAGCTTCTAGAATGTCTTTTTCACTCATGCCTTGAAATATCATTCTAGTTTAGGAAACTTTCAGACACAGCCATGCTCAGCTCCTTTCTGAGTCTGAGAGAACACTAACCTTCTGGACATCCTCTGCCTCTGGGCGCATTATCTCCCTTTGTAGTCCTGGTCCTAGAACAACACAAGTGTATTGGTCTTCTCATAAGGAGATACTTTTGTAAAGTTTTCCACTTCAGTTTTGCAAAACCAAAAGTTTCCTGATGGTCTACAGGTAGCTTCAGATCCAGTTTTTAATCTGAATTGGAGGCGGTCCACAAGAATGTTTAGAGATAAGGTCTCAGTTCATTTTGGTGATGAAACACCAGGAGTTTCATCTTCAAAGTGTTTCTGATTTTCTTCTTTTAATGAAACACAAAAATGTAAAGTATCTCCCCTTCCACCCCAGGTTTACAGCAAGAGCTGTAAGAATTATCACAATTCCATCTCTCAAACAGTTTTTTTTAAATTTTACCAAACTTTTAAAATTTGTTCTCTAAAGAAGGCTTGCAATACTCCCTAGTAATTATAAATGGGTCATCTGGTGTATCATGGAGCTCAATACTTCTTACCATCAACTATTAACCATTACACCTCTATTACAAATGAAAATACAGACACACTGCTCAGGCTTTTACTTCGGCACAATCCATACAGATTAATTAAAAAGCAGGCCCAGTACAAATTATACCAAAAGAAAAAAGTCCAAAGCATGAAAATTAGCCAAAAAAGAATTACATCATTTCCTTGTATCTTCCCTAAGGACAAGGAATTGGAGAGTATGAGTCAGTCTCAAGAAATGAAATAAAAACAGCCCAGCTTTTAGTGACTTTTTCTTATTCGTACCTTCTGGAGCAGAGCAGGCCATCAAGATCAAGCAGCAGCAATCTGACTGCCTGACAGGTTTTAAAATAGGAGTGAAGGTGCACTGGTGGGTATCTTGGCTTTCTGGTTTGTGACAAGATACAGTGACCAAGAAAAGTAGACTTGAATATGGGGCACCACGGGGCTGTGGATATCCCATCTCCTGCTGCTTACTACAAAAGTCAGTGTGCTCTACAGCTATGGGTGAACTATTTTCAAAGTTCTCTGTAGTGAGGACAACAAACCTGACGTGTCCTTTTGGATGCTCAAGCCTCTTTTTCATACGTCTCCTTTCCAGTTTGCAATACAGAGGTGCTGGGAGGATGAAGCAATGGATGACTTATAACTAACTTCTTGGTCGAGGGACAGCACATTTTGTCTGTGACTTATCATTTTGACATATCATTTTGCCATGTACTTGCCTTGCTCTCTGTCCAACATCACAGTTTCAAATATTCTGGCGAATTACATTTAATAATGAAACATAATGTCCTGCTTAATAGTTCAGTGAGAATTATCTGGACTATTAATAAGCTTTCTGCTGTGCCTAAATGGTATTGTTCACTTCTGCTTAAACAAAGCTCAGGATAATAAAAGATCAACTGTTTGAACCGGGGGTTCATTTAACATCGTCATTCACATTTCCTTTAAAATCAAGGTTATTCACAAGGTCAGTGTCTCTAAGGATATTTGACAGACATAATTCTGTGTTGTGTACATTGGTGAAGAAAACAAAAAAGGCAACACAACATATTTTTTGGTCACACTCTCCAGTGGCCAGCGATCAAACCTGGCAGGTTTCAGAACTACCCTGGAGCATCCCAGGTCTGAGTTTACAAGGCAGAAAGTTTAGTTACCTAGCTCGAGTTTCCTTGTCCCCCTGTTCCTGAAATTTCATTTAAGAGGGAGAAGATTTAGGGAGCACTTTTGCCCATATTTTTAACTTTTTGTTTGTTTGTTTTGGTTTTCACCAGTGATTTCTAGTCTCTTCTGTCTTTTTATGTCATGTTCTGTCCCTGCTCCAAATAGGTAGTTTGGCGAGCACAAAGGCATTTAAAGGGCTTCCACCAAGTTAAAAATGTGTGTAGAACTGATGGAAGACTTTAGATGAGAAAGTGGGAAAAGCTTACCTGGAAGTATACACATAATTTTAAAAAATATTTAGATCCACACTTGTGGGCTCGACATTTCTG
>WBMY01015510.1:456583-497510 GCA_013397315.1 Donacobius atricapilla | reverse complement strand
TTTTTTTTTTAATCCCAGATCTTATTTCAGTGAAATTGGAGGGTAACAGGAGCCTGAGGTCTCTATTAGAGGTGCTCACCTTTAAGGAGAGGCTGATAAAATGGATAATCCTGCTGCAGACTGCTGGGAGTTTGTTCAGGGGGCCACACTCACACCTTGCTGTGCTTAGGCTTTGTTGCTGTTCACATCCCATTATTTTCATCCTCGGTAACTTCTGTGAGACATTTTGATAGCAGATGAACTCAGTTTCTTGCTCTCTTTAAGGCACCTGTGCTCTCTGCTGCCTTCTCCCAAGCCACCATCCTAAAGAAAAGCATTCAGAACAGCCCAAAAAAGAAAATTCGGAAATAGAAGGATGGTTTCCACACCCATCAGCAATAAATCACCATCAAACCTGGGAGCTGTTGGACCTAAGGATGCACCAAAATTCCTGGAGCAGCTGGTCTGGTACTGTGGCTTCTCCCCAGTCAATTTGCACCACCAGGTGCCAACAGCAGAATTTCACGGTCTGAGTGAGGACACCCCTGCTAAAGCTGGAGCCAGATCCTGTCACACCAAGTCCCAAACTCTTACAGAAATTCCTCCTTTGACTTTCTCCCGTTTGGACACCACCTTCCTTTAATTATTCTTTCCTTTCTGAGAGAAAAAACAAACAAACAAACAAACAAACAACCCCACCAGCAAAATGTGCTCCTAGGGAACATTGAAAACTTCAGGTTTTTTTCAGTAAACCAAGATTCAGTGCACTTTACCAAATGGTACCAGCTGAGGGGGAAACACAAATTCCCTCCTGGACTTCCTAATGTTTGTTCTCCTTTTCTATTTGTCCACAGGCAGCTCAAGGGAAAGCAAACACACAAACGTTTGGGGGTCCCACAGCCTTGTGTGCCCAGGCTGCTGATGGAAGTGGTCACTGCATCCTTCCAGAAATGCCTCTGCATTCACCTGCTCAGCAGCTCTTCCACCTGGGAATCTTCCCTGTTCCAGCAGAAGGAAACTGTGTCCTTCAGCTTAAATATTACAGCTTCATCATTAGAGCTTGGAATGACAGAGGTACAGGTTTGCATCTTTTCAGGGAAGAGGAAACAGAGCCAGAATCTTAGGCCGGACTGAATGTCCCAGCTTCTGGAAAAAAAAAGGTAGGAACACCATCCTTATGATTTTGTTTTGCTTTACTTGGACCAAACCACTGCAAATACTTGCAGTAAAATAATTTTTTTAAAGGATGGTTTTCATTCAAGACAGAAATGGAAAATACTGAAAACATAATTTGATTCAAATAGGTCCCTAAATTCAGGCAAAGAATAAAGAGGAAAATACTTGCTCAGACAATTCTTATATTTAATTTGTCTTGTTCCTGATTAAAGTGTCTTGATTTTTTCTTCTACTTCCAGCCCAGTTTCTTTCTCCACACTCCTCTCCCAGCTCCTTCCTTGTGTTCTCTCATTCTTTCAGCTTCCTCCAGGGAGCTGGGCCAGGCCCTTACAGCTGAAAAAGATGGGTTATACCCTGCAATGATGCAGTTTGCTGACCTGGAACAACCCCAGGGCATCCTCATGGATCTGCTGGACTCAAGCACAGCCTTGACCTCCTGATTTCCTGAAACACTGCAGAATTTGAGCAGCAGGAACCTCCCACTTCACCGGACAGCTCAGTATTTTATTTACAGGGACTGATGTCAGCTCGAACATGTGGCAGTTGGAAAGACAACATTTGTACTCTGGGAACAGCAAAAACCGTTTCCTTTGCTTTGAAATGAGAACTCCAAGCTGGCCTCAGGCTTGTGCTGCAGAAAACACATTTTTCTTAGCTTCCATCTCACCAGTGGAGATCAGGATCTGTCAGACTGCTCTAAAACCAGTCCTTTGGCCCATTTTGGGCATAAATCCCAAGAGTTACCCACAAGTGGATCACAAAGGGGTCCAGCAGTGTTAAACACGATGTGAGAATGGAACAACACTGCAGCTCTGGAGTGGGAATGTTGTGAAACATTTGGAATCCACAAACAGGGATCAGCTGCACCCTTGTCCATGGCCAAAGTCGTGCCATCAGGGGGCTCTGACTCTTTCCACATGCTTTGCATGTCCACCAAGAATCCGAGCTCCCTCCACTCTCCAAGTCCTGGCTTCCCAGCAGCCTGAGGAAAAAGTCTGTGAAAAAGCCTGGACGCAGCACTCAGTGCCGTGGTTTAGTTGATAAGGAGGTGCTGGGTCACAGGTTTGCCTTGATGTCTTGGGCTGCAATGCAAGACGTAACCGAAAGTGTGTTCTACTGCCAGCTATTGAAACCGGGTGGGGAGGTGTTTTTCTCTTCTGTGACCCACCCCTCATAACTCCAGGGGGAGGGGGCGGGTGCCTTCTGTTCATGGGCAGCTGTTAAATCCAGCTGGGGCAGGGTTCTTTATCCCTTCCAGGACCCATCCTCCCTCCAGGGGTATCTGCTGCTCATGGGCCATCCAGGCTCACGGCATGGCTGAGAACATTACATCATCCATTGGGAGAGGCTCCGCCCAGGGGGAGGAGCCAAGCATTCCCACCTGGATAAAAGCTGAGATTCAGAACCCAGCACAGCCTGTGTGCACTGCATTCCCAGAGGGAGACCGGACCCATCTCAGCACCCCTGGACCTTCAGAGGAAAACTGCACCCTCCTACAGGATCATTGCTCCAACAGACCCACATCTGTCACTGCAGGAGGGCTTGACTGGACTGCTGCCAACACCCTGACCAATGGTGTCAGGTTGTGTTCTGACCCTGTCAGTGTTTTCTTTTTTTGTTGTTTGCTTTTTTGTACTACTGCATTTTTACTTTTAATATTCCTAGTAAAGAACTGTTATTCCTGTTCCCATATTTTTGCCTGAAAGCCCCTTCATTTCAAAATTATAATAATTCTGAGGGATGGGGTTTACATTCTTCATTCCAAGGGAAGCTCCAGCTTTCCTTGGCAGACACCTGTCTTTCCAAACCAAGACACTTGATGATCTCAAAGGTCTTTTCCAGCCCAGTTCATTCTGGGATCCTGTGGAGGGACACAAACAAATCCAGAGGTCCTTGGGCATATCCCATGCACAGTGTGGGTGGTCTCAGCTCTGAGAGCTACAATGGACGCAAGGACAGCTCTACCAGGGAAGAAATCCTTTCTACATTTTGTCCCATACCTCACCAAAAAAAAAAAATCTGCAAGTTCTGGCCGGAAAACACTTTTTAATTCCAAGTTTGCTGTGAAATACAGAAAGAGCATTGCCAGAGCCAATTCTACCATTTTGTAAAAATAAATCTCCGTAGGAAATCCACATGGACTCCATTTCCTCCTGGGCCATTTTTCCCCTGCTGGGAGCTAAAACAGATTTCTGAAATCCTCCCAGCAGGAAACATTCTGTGATGTCTCTGCTCTAGCACGACACCATCACATCAGAAACCCCACACGCTTAATTTTGTTCTACCAAAGTTTATTCATAGAACATCTTATTTTCATCAAGGAAACCCTTGAGAGCAACTCAGCACTGGGAAATTCAGTGTGAGACTATTCCCCTCAATAAATTGGTTTTAATGTCCAGGATAGAGTTGTATTTTAGGGTTTTTTTGCCATCAGTGGCAATGCAATTCTTCATCAGCCTGCCCTTTAAACTGGGTCTGTGAAGCGATTTGCAATTAAGTGACCTAATATCTGTACCAGGGCTAAATCCATACTGCTCCTCTTTGTGATTCCCTCCCTCCCCTCTCACATCCCTGCTTTGTTTTCCTGACCTAGTTTGGGAAACCTCTGCCACCAAAAAGTTGTTCAGTACCAGCAAAGACAAATTTAGCAGATTGGCAGCGTGTGGAGCGGGAAAGTGACTTTATCATGGGCTTTCCTCTGAGAGGAGGAAATCATTAAGTTATCCAGAAATTCTGAGATACTTTGAGAGGTTTGGGTGTATAATTTGTGGATACACAAAATAAGTGCTTATTCCACACTTATTCCTCATTAATAAAGCAAGAAATAAAAATGAGCAATTGTGCTTTGACTATTGAGCAGGAACATTTTGAGAAATGCAACAATTACTCCAAATTCAGAGTGCCAAATGTTCGCAGTTTTTCCTAAAATAAAGTTTCTGTTTTCCTGAGAAAAGCTGAGATTTCAATTAGAAAGCTGAAAAGTTCTAACAAAAATTTTAAATTCTAAGTTCTATTTAAAAACATGTTGGTCTTCCTAAAGAATTTTATCAGGGCTTTTGAATCGTGAGGAAAAAAGCTTAGGTGGAAAAATATCTGAGCAGTGCCAGTAATGACACAATCTGGCATTAGAAAAATGCCACACCTGCCATCCATAGCTCCCTGAACCATGGTCTTGCTCCTGCTGAGGGAAGAAGTCACTCTGAGAGGTGCAGCAGCAATGGGTGCACAAAAAAAACCAAACCAAAAAACCCCACAAACCCCCCCCAAACCATAAAAGGTAAACAATCCCAGGCCTTGATGGATAATAAACCTCACAGCAGCACTTGTGCTGATGCTGCACAGGAGGAGATGTCTCTGAAGCCCCTTTTTGCCTTTATCAGGAGATTTTATAGACAGCTGCTCATTGTTGCCCACCCATCCCATTCCAAGAATTAATTTGTTATGGGTGCACATTGAAAAATCAGTTTATTGTTTTATTTCTTTATTCAAAAGGTAAAAATAAGATCATAGGAAGTCAAGAGTGTTTGTCCCAGCTACCTCATTGGGGACTTAGGATAATTCTTAACTGCACCATTTTAATCTTTACTTGATTACACGTGAAGTCAAGTAAAATAAAGCTGAGAGCACCCAAGACTGTTGTCCTGTATCACAATAAATGAGTATACACCGTACAGCATCGGCTGAGCAACAGGTTTGAGATCAGAAGGTGGGAACTTTGTCTGAAGAAATGGGAAAAACCCATAAATAATCACCCAAGAGAAGTCAAGTTTGGGAGGCTGTTTTGATTTTAAAAATCTCCATGCAACTGTTGCTTCAGATCTCTGGAAACCAGAGCAGGAGGATGTGAAGAGAAGTTCTGATTTCAGCTCCCTCCCAGCAGCTGAGGCTTTAACAAGGAACATTCCCTTACTCCAACTTGTCCTGGGGCTGAACCTCATTAGCTTGTGGGAGCACAGGGAGGAACAGAGGTGGCTTCAGAGGTGGCCCAGAGCGTTGCAAGAACCAGAGCAAATCAGCCCAGGTGAGGGGAGGACAGAGGTGGCCCAGAGCATTGTAAGAACCAGAGCAAATCAGCCCAGGTGAGGGGAGGACAGAGGTGGCCCAGGGCGTTGTAAGAACCAGAGCAAATCAGCCCAGGTGAGGGGAGGACAGACACCGCAGCAATCCCTGAGCTCTTGTCCCCTGACCTGGGGGGGCAGGAGGAGAAGAGGGGTGTGGTGGCACAGCCACAGCTTCACACGGGCCCATGGGGAGGGATTAGCTCAGCTTGCAGTGACAGAGCCTGGCCCGTGTTTGCTGCCAAACATCACCTTTCCCAAGGGAGAGGGCATTGACACCCTCGCAGGAAGTGTCACTTGTCCAACCAGACCTTCTGGCAGCTGGAGGGGAGCTGCACAATGACCCATTGCGGAGGGAAAAGGAGAAAGCTTTTTGCCACAAGGCAGTGTTACAGGTCTTTCTGCAGCTGAAGGAAAGGTAATTAGAGGTCCTGGATAATCCATTCCCCTCACATCACTGTAATGGAAAAAGGACCTCTGCAGCTTTTCCACGAAATTTCGCATCCTGCTGGAGACTCCCTTTGCTTTAACCACGTGGAATTCCAGTGTAGTCCCTGAGTGTGAGCATTGTGTGAAATAATTGCAGCACCAGAGAACTTCTGCTGTTCAACGGCTTCACAGACTTTTTGGTATTTCAAGTCCATCTTAGACAATTTAATGTCTTTTGCCACCAAAAACCTGAACAGTCAGGCCAAACTTGGAGTGTAAGACATTAAGAACTCCTGCCTGCTCTTGTGATATGGAATTAAATATTACTAATCTGATCATGAGTATTTTGGTAAAGGTACTGACTCTACAAAACCCCAACCCAGACAAATAAACCTGTTTCAGCATCCCAGACTGGTTCTTTTGCAGTAAACATCCAAAATAAAGTTGCAAATGGAAGTGAAAAAAAAACCCCAAAACCAAAAAACAAAAAACCCAGACAAAAGCCAGTCTCACCTCAAAAATCCCTGCTGTAATTAAAGTTTGCAAAAAAGTATCGCAAAGGGAAAAGGTGTCCTGAAATGGGAGGATATCAATCATGGTGGGAAAGGCAGTTGTCCTGGGATGAAAACACTTAAAAAAAAAAAGAGGTGACGAACTGATGAGTGAAGGAAAGCTAAGGAAGAAGTGGCTTATGGCACACTGAATGTGTTTGATATCTGCCAGGCCCAACAGGTGTCTGTGGGAGGAACGATGTGTTCCCTCAAATATGGAGGAGAGGGGAAGAGGAACAAAAAGTAAAATAAAAAGGGCAGAAAACATGGAGCTAATGGCTTTCAGTGTTTCCTGCAGAAGCAGCAGCAAGCTGAAGTGACAGATCCCTCTCAAGAACTTTGAAACACGTTGGAAGTGACTCCATTCCCAGCAACTCAAAGTCTGAGCAGACAAGGCACACAAAGGAAGGGGTGGAAAGGGGAATAATTATCCAGAATTCCTGACGGGGAACAAAGGGACTAAGTTACTTGTCACACAATACCTCGTGTTTCAAACACCTCCTCTCGCGGGCTGAGCAATAAAGACCACCCTTTCTCCTGACAGGGTATTTTTAATTGCACTCCATTCACAGGGAAGGAAGGCTCTGTCACTGAGAAGTATTAATCCTCCTAATTAAGCGGAGTGCTTGAAAAGCAGTCAGGAAAACAAGTGAAGGAATGAAAGGAGCTGAATCCCATCAGAAATAAACACTAGGCTTCTTGCTAAATATGACACTGCCATCAGGCAGAGCCCCCAGGGAGGGCAGTGCTGGAGACAGATCCGTGTTTCTTGAGGAGCATTTTAATTTTAAGGGTATAAAAGCACCATGGAGCCCCTCTGGAGTGGGGCAGAGCATGTGGGAGGTGTGAATGGAGCCCTTCAGCTCCCGCTGCCTGAAGTCATTTCAGGCTCTTTTCTTGGCTCAGCATTCACAGGAGAAACGACCAAAATGGAAAACTCACCTTGAAATAAGAATCGAAACTCAAGACATGGAAAAATCAGCAGGCATTTTGGAAATGCTTCACCCTTTGCTTCTGCATCCCAACCCATAAATTAAGAGCATGGAAACCAGCACCTTCATGAAATGGTGGGACAGCTGATGGCAGAAGCAGCAGTGGGATGTTGCCTTGGAATTCAGACTAATTGAGATTCGTCTGTGCTTTGCTCAGACTGATTCAGATTAAATTTGCTCTTTAAAGCTCCATTATCAGTGCCCTTGCAGATCAGCAGCTGCGGCGGCACATCACAAATCAGAACTAAGATTTCCCCGACTTGAATGGGAATAAACGTTTCCAGAAAGTGTTCTATTGATGGTCTTTGGGTCTCCTCCTCTACAGCTCCAAAGTGCTTGGGATTGTCTCCTAGTAATAAATTCATGGTATCTATGGTAGCAATAATTTGGGTCTAATTCCTCAAGTTAAGTAAATTAAGTTCACATCTTCAAGTCACATTTTTTAGTCTTCATTGTGTAGTTGTCAGACTTCCTCTTCTCATATTTTGGGGGTTTTGTCCTCCATCTTCTCAAGCTTGGTTCAAGCCTTATTTTCTACATTTTTCCTTTTACTTTTTACATTTTTCCTTTTATTTTTTTACATTTTTTTCTTTTAATTCTTGGTGTCTGCAGCAGCTTTCCTCCAGCTCTTGGGTTCTGCCATTGAAGGTGGCTCAGTCACTACCACTCCAAATCTGGATTCTTTATTTTACCAGTTCCATTTATAGATTTATCCCTTTGACTCCTGTTTTTTTGTTTGTTTGTTTGTTTTTCTTTTTGATGATACATATTCCTGATATCTTTAACATTGACTGTAAATAAATTCCTGTCCTCCCATACTCAAGTCTGACCTCCACAACCATGAGTTCATTCCCCACTTCACTTCAAATATCTATTTCTTCTTTTAAAACCAGCTCAGACTCACTTTTGTATTATATCCCAAGTGCCCGAGAAAATAGAATTGCTCAGAAACTTCTCTGCAGAAGGCATAAAAGCCTTTAAGTCTCCCATTCCCCAGTTCAAACAATGGAAAAAGGAAAGCCCTGTTGCCTCAGCACTGTAAAGGCAGCGATTCACAAAATTACAGCAGGGTATGAAGGTCAGTAATGCAGCCAGTCCTCCTCAGCTGGAATTCCTGACACACAGGAGTCATTGTCCATCAGAAATGAGCAAAAGGGAATTACTGAGGATTTCTTCCTCTCTCTGAGTAAACAAGGTCAGACACGACATCCAAGAAAACCCCTAAGTCAGCAAAACAACAAGGGATTGTGTTCTTCCAGGACAAATATGGTCAAAAGGAAAGGAGGAAAAGGCCTTTGGACCATGTGAAGAGAGAGTTGTCAAAGGCAACTTTTATTTCATTGTGATGCTATTTCAGCATAACTCTATCCCAGCATTTCTAGAAGGGGAAAAAAATTGAAAAGCCAAATAATTGCTGAAGAACTGAAGTTAAATAAACAAAATACTCATCCACAGTCCCAGAAATGGATTTCAGTAAACTTTTTATTTGATCCTCTGAACTTTTAGAGTGAGAAAAAGTAGAAAAAAGTCTTCAATTAACACATTCTGGACTTCTGATTCCAGTGGTCCAAAGGTACAGAATATTTTTGACTACAATAATTCATTTAACCTCAAAGACTTGGTTTCATCAGCACCTCGTAAGATTTTTCTTTCAGAATGTGTGGCTTTATATTTGAAACTCTATTATAAATTGAAGTATTAAAACATTGTTTGGAAAGTAGCAACTCTTTCCTAAAACAGACGTTCCCCAAACAGTGTTGGTTCTCCTCATCTGAACAGATAATCAGGGAAAGATTAAAACAACTCAGCATTGAAATGAGGAGTTGAAATTATAAAAACCCTACATTTTCCACACACTCAGAGAAAAGTCTGTTGCTGAAAAACAGTGTGACACCACTGAAAAGCTCCACAGCCTTCAATTGCTAGCATTTAGTTTGGATTATTTTTGTATTATCTTTAAATGCACTAAGAAAAACCTTTGGGAGATGTGGGCTGAATTCCTATTTTTCTTACAGAAAGGCAATTTAATCAGTGAGGCAGAAAAAGATCAAATTAGAGTACAGCATTAGCAAAAATTTAAATATCATCTTTCTAGCATAACCCCGTTTCAGAAAGCAGCGCTGCTCTCCTCCCAGGAGGGCTGACATTTAAATATTTATAGGATCAAATGCTAATGACAGAAGATTTACTCAACCTTCTTTCCTCGATAAAAAATGACACAGTTCTAGAATGTCTCTTCCAGAATTTTAATTGTATTTCCTTTTAAGTGGCAATAATCAGGGATTTCTCCTGTTTTGGCTCTAGTTGGGGTCAGTAGGCTCAGCTCCATCAGATCATGGGGCCTGTCCACACCCTCAGTGTGGGTTCGGGCAGGAACTGGATGAGGGATTTTACAATAAAATATATCAATGAACCAACAGCTTTCTAGTAGCTCGGTAAATCAGCTCCAACTGCTCCTTTGGATCACATTCTCACTGACATCAAACTCACATCTCAGATAATCCTGGAGCATCCTGACACTTAAGCTGATTTTACACTGATTTAACACAAATCTGAACAACCTGGGATTGCTCAGACTTCAGATGGCAGCTCAGGGTTGTTGTAGGTACAACAACTACAAAATAAATTCTTTAGCTATCAAGCACTGGAATGTTAATTTAAGGACAAAATGAAGTTTTAGGAATGCATCTTCATAGCTCATGGAAGGGATTGGGCTGGAAGGGACCTTAAATGTCACCGAGTGCCACCTCCTGCCATGGCAAGGACACCTTCTGCTATCCCAGGCTGCTCCAAACCCTGTCCAACCTGGCCTGGGACACTGCCAGGATGGGGCCAACTTCCTTGGTCCCTCTGAGGACAAAACACAACCTTATCCTAAAATGAAGACTGCAATATTACACATATTCAAGGGCAAGCGCCAGCAGATGCTGGGCCAGCAATTCTCCTGTGCTGGAAAAGCTTGGGATTGCCACTCCAGGGGAGGCGAGTTCGCTGCCCAGGGGAACTGTTTAAGTTTAAACTGTTAAACAACTTGTTGCTGTTGAAGGTGATTATGTCCAGTGAACTGGCAGGGTTTGGTCTGGGGGCATCTTGGATAAACAGCTCCTTGGAAAATGAAGCTTTGCCTACCTGACACAGTTAAGGTGACACATCTTGTGTGTCAGTGCATTAACCCTTTCTTTCCCCATGAGAGAGGCATAGAAACTGTCAGCTCCTTGCTGATACCAATAAAACACAATCATAATTCAAGTTTCTCTTTATAACAGTGATTTCACATGCTAATTTTTACTTTTCTCTGGTTGTCTCTGCAGGAATTAGTAATCTACTGAGACTTAAGTGCTCCTCTGATAGAGTTATGTTATATGTGGCAGAAAAAGGCATCAAATATTTGCAAGAAGCACTGAACGGATTAAAATAAGCAGGTAAAAAACTGCTGGAGTGATTCCCCTCTCTGATCACGACTGATCGCTTCCTCCACTGAGTTGTTCAGCAGCACTGCTAAGATTTCCCCCGAAGCTACAACCTGAGCTGAAACAGTTCCTAATCACCTTTTCACCATTCAGAGCAGCAAATTCGGCCCCTAAATATCTCCAGGGCCCTGGGCTGGCGTTCAGAGATGTGCCCAGAACACCTTGTTTAACTGAGACCAGTCTTATCTGTGAGTTTTTATGGGTCAAGTCACAGCTCTGGGTAGAAAACCTTGTTCATTTGTTCATCTTGAGCATCACAGGCTCTAAGTATGTTCTTCATTAGAAGTGACGTTTGAATTTTGGGAGTGCTGGATGATGCTGCTTTGTTTTCTGCTCTATTTTTACAGCCATTTCCACCGAGTTGTTTTTAAAGTGATTTTAGTGTTTGATGTGTTTAAGCAGGACAGGTTGTACAGTAAAATTTATGAATGCAAATGTATATATAATTTCATCTTCTTAAAGAAAGTCACATATCCCTACCCACTGTTTATTCTAAGCACAAATATAATTTCTTAACCAAGAACAGAGGCAAAAGAACTCAACAGAATCTACCTGTCTGCATTATGGAGTAAATGATTGCTCCTCAACACCCTGCACACGAGATGAGCTTTTCCTCCTCCTGGCACCCCTCAAAGAAGGCCTTTTATCATGAGACAGAATGTCAAAGGGTTTCACATGATTAAAGGCAAGAACAAATCACAATTCTTCCTCCTTCCCCCCACCGAAAAAAAGATTAATGTAAAGCACCTTGGGATTTGTCTGCATAAAAAGCTTGGTACAAAATAATTGTTGTAAAAACGCTTGACAGCGTTTGTCAAATGCTGTCCTTTGAATAGGTGACATCTCTATTAAAACCCCTCTCCACCAGGATTCCATTCAGCTTCAGTAAATGGGAAGTGTCAGGCAGGCACAATACATTCCCAGCTGATGCAACTAAAAAGGAATCAAATGCAAATTCCAGCAGGCTGATTCCAGCAGGCTTCAGATGCACTTTTAAGACACTTTCCTCAGAGCCTGTTTTTTTATTGGCTGACAGATGCTTTCACAGACCTGCTAAGTTCTGAAGCTGGCAAAGAGTAATCACCCAGGCAGAGGCTGCACGGGCAGAATAAAACCCTGTATTCTGAAAGAAACTTGAGCACTTTTGCCAATATCAACAGGTACCACAGCATTGTTTCCTGGAGATTCATCTGCTTGTGTAAGCTGTCCCAGTTCTCCCTGGCAGGAAAGGGAAAGCTGCTTTCAAATTTCACCTACATCAGCACCAATAAGGAGCAACACCACAAAAACAGAATTAGTTCCAGTTTATATCAAGATTATGGAGGTTGAAGCCCTTGAAATTTCAATTTTCCAGTCAGTGAAATGAAGACAGCAAGTAATACTTGCCTACCTTAGGAGGGATTTGGGCTGACACATTAACATTTGCTCAGCATTCACAAACTTCCAGCTCAAATAATTCACATATTCTACATTTGCTTCGAGTTCATCCTGTGCCTGATGCCAGCGATTTCAATCACCTCGCACCAGAAGATGTTTGGTCAGCTTTTTTCCTGCCTGGAAGACGCTATTTTCTGCTGCTGTGGCCAAAAACAACAGAGCCCCTGGCCAGACCCAGGGCTTCCTACCTGGCAGCAAACCCCCAGTGCCAGCTCAGCGGCCTGAGTGCATCTCCCTACACGAAAACAAGAAACCACAAGGAACTCGAGCTAAATTTCATTTCCCTTCCCACTTTCCAGCCCGTAGGAGTGCAGGATTTTTTTCTTCAGGCTTTTTAATTGAAGTTTCCCTTCTACAACTGCCGTGGGTTTGCCCTGGAGCCGTTCTTTGGCTTGCACAGCACCTGGAGAGCCAAGAGCTGGAGATTCCTGGAATACAGGAATGTGTCAGGCTGGACAGGGTGAGCAGGATGGCTGCTGGTGAGGCTGGCATCAAAGCAGCCACACAAAGGTTGGGCTGCATTCTACCTGTCTGTGTGCAGGATCACCAGGAGCGCAGGAAGGAGCAGGAATCCAGAAGTCAGCATTCAGTTTAAGAAACTGAAGTCACAAAGGGATTTTAACTCACAAAACCATATTATAAATGAAATGTTCTTTGTAAAAACTTTGGTATTGAATTACCACCATTGGCTGTTGTTGAAATCCCCCACCAGTTGCCTCAGTTTACCTCTTCAAAATCCAACATGGGCTTTAGCTCTTCCTGCCCTTCTGTGCTGGGCCAGAGCCCCCCAGCCACATTACTGAGCTGTTCCCTGCCTGTGCCCTGGCTGTGAGTGAGTGAGGTCCCAGTTCTGCACGGCACAGTCACAGAATCCCGGGATGGGACAGGCTGGAAGGGATCACAGAAGGGCATTTGGTTCCACATTCCCAGCCCAGAGCACTTGGCACAGGATTGTGTCCAAATTGTTCTGGAATAGGTTTGAAGAAGCTACAGTGACAGGGAAGAGTTGATGGAAATAGAGTCTCCCCCTTGAGCTGGTTGCCAGCTGCATCCAACAATCACATTTAATTTATTTTGCCAGCAAGTGGCAAAACAAGCTGATTACAAATTTTTTTAGCAGAATTTTATGGAGAAAGTGACATGTGTTGGGGATTAAAATGAATGAAAGGGACCCAAAACCTCATAATTTTGGAACATCATGTCCTGGAACACAAGAGAAAATTTGGACCTAAAAATCAAGATTAATTTTCACAGCAAGTATTTCCCATTTGCTGCCAAAAAAGACAAAGAAAAAATAGGAGAGTTAAAGAAAAATAAGCCAAAGCCCACAATTTCAGTACAAAACAGGGACATGGATGATACCTGAAAGTGAATTATAACATTTCGGCTGTGCTGTTTTCCAAAAGAGGCCACACATGAAGCAGCTGCACAATAGCTGGGGCTGCAGTGCTGAAGGAAATGACTGCATTGGAAGAGTGAGGCATGAAGAAGGGCTGGAACTTCTTACTGAGACAAAAATTCTCTGCAGCTGGGCCTGGTGAACCCAAAAGTGTGGTAATATGTGGACTTCTGTGTAGTGCCAGGCCACTGATAAATTGGGAAGCACGTGAATACAGAATTAGCATCTTGAACAACAGGACTATGGCAAACTCTGATTTTCAGGACACTCCTTGTTTAATGGGAGGCCCTGACTGATTCCTCAGGCTGCTTTTCAATGCAGGTGGTCACAATTTACCCAAAGCCACTGAGCAGTTGGATTTTACCGCTAAATGCTGCCAGGATTTATCTTCAGAGCAAGTTGCTGTCCTTCCACTCCCAACCAGAACATTTTACATGTCCCAGTCGTTTTTTCCACAGATAAGTCCTTAATTTTTCCAATTCAGAGGAAGAGCTTCAAACAAAGGGTTGGACTGGCAGAGAACATCCAGAACTATAATGAGGAGCTTTGCCATAGGGCCAGTAATTTTTTAAACAAGGAGCTTAAATTTCTCATTGGTCAGTTTAGGAATTAGTCATGAACAACCCCAAATTACTCCACAGCTGTCAGCACCATGGCTCCTTGAAACAGATAATTGGATATGAGGTTAATTCGAGAGAAAAGCTCTGCAGGTCATTCCATCTGTACAGGAACCTTTTTACTTCATGATCTACCCCTGCAGGTGAACTCTTTTCAAATAAGATTTTACACCCCGAGGAATGTCCATTCTTCCACCTATATCCCTCTCCCCTAAATCCCAGAATCCTTTATGCTGGAAAAGACATCTAAAATGGAGTTCAGCTGTTAACCCAGCACTGCCATGGTCACCGTTAAGCCATGGGTCCGAGTGCCACATCTATGTGATTTTTTTTTAACATTCCCAGGGATGGTGAGTCCACCACCACCCTGGGCAGCCTGTTGCACTACGTGACCACTCTTTCAGTGAACAAGTTTTTCCTTATATCCAATCTCAGTCTCTCCTGGTGCAACTTGAAGCCGTGTCACTTGACCCGGGAGAAGACCTGGACACCAACCTCGCTGCGCCTGAAGGGAATTACCAACCCACAGTTCCTATGCTCAGCGCAGAATTGCTGCCAGGCCAGGAGAAAGATGAGACCTTGGGTTCGCCAGAGAGCGGAAATCATCCGTAAATCCGCCAAGAGAGCGGGAAACGGGCCCGGCTTGTCGGGAAGGGCCGGGCGGCCGCGGGCGCTGTCCGCCGTGCTGAAACACCCAGCGCCGCCGCCCGCCGCGCATCCCGGGCGTTATCCTCATCAGCCTTCATTAATCTTCATCAGCATTCATTAATCTTCATCAGCCCTCATTAATCTTCATCAGCCCTCAGCAGCCTGCACGTTAATCTTCATCAATGAACATTCACTTGCACCCACCGTGACGCAGGGTCGCGTGTCCAGTCTGCTCCAGTTTCAAACCAGCTGCACCCCAGCACAGAAAGCCCACAGAACAAAGCCCACAGAGTTGCTGAGTTGAGACAAGATCCATCTTTCCCCCTGTGGTATCTAGAAAGGGATTCCTGGGACTCATCACCAAAAGTAAAACCGAACCTTGGAGCTTCATCCATACCCCAAACTGACCCAGTGCACCCAAAACTCCCGTTTCCCCCCTGTCCTGCAGAGGTTTTGAGAGCAGGGAATCACTCACAACAACAGAATGTTCTTGCAGTGTCAAATTTATCTGTGTCAGATTTAACATGTGGCACTTGAGATGGTGCCTCAAGGGCCATAAGGGCATCAGTAACAAATGAAATTGTCTGATGCATCTTCAGCATGAGGAAAGCGAAAACTAAAACCAGTCCAGCTTTTCAACTACTGTTCACGTTGTCACAGTAGAAGTAGCTACAGAAACGTTCTTAATTTACCAAAGGTCTTAATGAATCTAATCACAAGCATCAAGATTGAACTGAAAACAAGGAATTTTTAAAATTGACTTAAAAACCTAAATTGTTTTCATTCCATGTTGGGAGAAATCTTTAAAATTTTGCTCTACAGCTGAAACATCTGTTGGACTAAAGATGAGCAAAACCCCAAAATCCAGGATGGAAAATCAGCTCAAGAAGGTACACAAGGCGGCTTTAAAATGTACTTCTGTTCCCTCCAGTGAAAGCGCTGGGAGGCTGACGGAGCACAACCACTTTGACACTGCAGCAACTGCGGTTTGAGAAAAAGATTCATTAAAACCATTCACGGAAAATTCACATCTGCTCACAGCGATAAAAATAGAAAGGAGAGAAACAGCTTATTCTTTCCTAATTCTTTCCCTGTTTGCCAGCCAAACCCTCTGTAGTTCAAATAATTTCTCTGAACTCTGCCTTTAAGCTGGGGTTTATATATTCTTATATCACAACTGCTAAGAGCCTGTTTTCAATATGATTTAAATTAACAGCTGCGTAGATCCACAGGCTCCACACGCTGCTGAGGGGTTTCTCTTGCTTGTGGGCTCTGCTGAGCAGAGCTTTAACCATAACAGCATCACACAGTTCCAGCCACTGAGCAGAACAGGATCCCCTTGTCTTTTTCCTGTTCCTCGATGTTCCTTGGCGCCACTTAAAGGGGCTTTAAGCACAAGAAGTAGATCTTGAAAGACAGAAACTTCTTCAGAGACTTGAACCACTGAAATTAGAATCTCTGAAGAAATGAAATAAGGATTCTAATGAGTTTTTCCTCACCAAAGAAAACAGAGCTCCTGCTGTGGTAACCACACGCTAATGGCTGGGATGAAGACATCTGTTATCCGACAGGTTACATTTGCACCTAATTTCGTTAAATTCTGTCTCTCCAGCTATTTTACCCTCTCATTACTGCACCACCTGAACACCTGTCTCTGCAGAAATAAACCTTACAATGCCATGAAAAAAAGAAAAAAATAAATAAGGTAACAGCAAAATAACCCAGCATCATACAGAGCTTGCCTGGAGTGTTTCAATGAAAAAAAAGATTCTGTATGACATGCCATTGAAACTGATTCTTCTCTCTCTCCAAGAATGCACCTTTGGGAAAAACAAAGTTTTCTCAGTAAAAATAAAAACAAAGGTTTCTCAGGTGTAAGATTTTCTAGTCATATATATTCAGTCGCATATCAGGAAGGACTGGGATTGATTATGTCACATGCTTGACATCATAGATGTGACACATTTGTAAATCTCTAGAGATTTTTCTTTCTTTTACTTGAACTTTACAATGAGAATCAGGGTCCCAGAGATGAGGAAAATAGTTTGATCATCAATTCTTTAGATCTCACTATATCCCAGACAGTCCCACACACTTGGAATTGTTGAGAGTTCTTACAGTAAGAGAAAAGGAGTTGTACAGTGTTAGACAAGAATTTCTGTCCAGGTTCAGAGGTCAGAACTGTGGGTACTGTGAAGAAAGAAAGCCCCACTGAAATTCTATATTTTCAGTCTTTTTTTTTGTCCTTTGTATCTTTACTTTCCTCCATAGGAGTCATAGTAGATCCCTCTCTCTACACCACCCAACTACCTAAATTTACAAACCCTCTTTCAATGGTTACGTTTTCAATACCTCTCAGCTGTGTCTCTAAACACAGATACTTGTTTAATTTCTCTAATTAGCCCCTTCCTTCTCCTGCTGGTTCATTTTCTACAATAGTTACTCACCAAATAATTTGGCAGACAAACCCCAGAGTCTATCCTCACAGCAAGAGAGGAGCTGGGAAGCCAACAACAATAATTGTTTTTCCACGGGCAAGATATCAGCTGGAAGCCAAGCCAGTTATCTTCCGATAAACAGCAGCTTCTCACCCAGAAGTGGGGAGTTTTATGGGACTTTATCTACGCCGCTGAAATCACTGCATTTACTCCATCCCAAATTAGTTTTGACTGGAAAAATGAACCCTTTCAAGATAACGTTTGTGGTTATAACCACACAATCTCCAGGACCTCACACGTACAAAATATTTGTGGTTTATTTAAGTGTCCTTCTGACTTGGGCACTGCCTGTGCTGCCCAGGCAGAGAAGCTGCATTTTCCAAAAGGGCCTAAAAATGGCCAAAGAACATTGTCAAAAACAAGGATCAACTCTTATTGCTCTTTACAGGCCTTCAGAGCTTGAGGACATCTCTAGAAGTGGCATAAATAACTTTGTGGTAGGAAAAAAATCCTGTAAATAGTTATTCCTGTGGGGCTTTTTAAATGTGCCTTCTCTATTTGAGGGCATGGGGGAGTGTTTGCTTTTTTGTTGTTGTTGTTTTCCCTGGAGAAGGAATCCTCTGGCATCCAGGGCAAAACCCCATAGCATCAAACTCCAGCCCAAGAACTTCCAGTGAGGATTCCCCTTGGAAACTGCACATTTATATTTATTATACGGCAACAGCTTCTGACCAAACTACGCAGGACTCAACAGCTGATCCCTGTCCCCTGTAAAAAGAAATAAATGGCTTTTTATGAGCTCTTCTCCCCACCTCATCTCTTCCTCCCCAAATTCTACTTTTATCTGTCTGCCCTCAGCTGCATTAAGACATTTCTCTATGTCCAACGTTGGACTTCATTTTTCTAGACCCAACAGCTGCTTCAAAACCAGGCAAGGTTGAATTCAATGATCTTGGAGATCTCTTCCAGCCTTAAGAATTCCAGGATCTTCTGAAGGGCCACAGCTCCCAGAAGCCAGTAAATGATGACTTGGGTCCCAGCTTTTTCAAACACTTATTAAAGACCAATTATGGTGACTTGATGCCTGTGATATATTGACTTAAGCCACTAAATTAGACAGGAGAAAAAAAAGAACTACAAACAGTCATGGGTGTAAATAACGCCTAGAAATTAAGAATGCAGACCTTTCAGCCACACCGTAAACTCTGTGGAATAAGAAAACTTGTTGTCATTTGGTACAGTGGCATTTTATCCTCATAAAAACAAAAAGAATAATTCTTGATTTACCTACAAAAGGAATAAAAAAAAAATCCCACAAGAGCAACACCAAAACAAACAAACAAAACCCCCTATAACCAAATCTTTGGTGCCTGGGAAAAATATTGAAGTGTTACAAAATATTTTGCAGTTTTTCATTGCGGCAATGCTCTGAGGGGCTGGAGAACCCATTTTCCAGTTTGTCAGGGCAGTAAAACCACACAGCCTGAGGTGACAGAAGTCAAGTTTTGGAACTGCTGGTGGCATTACTGTGATAAGACATCAATGCAGTTGGGAGGGAGTGACAGACTCAGGGACATTAATAGGACTTCACACATTCACAGAGACCAAAGATCCTGAAAATCCATCCACTTTGCTCACGTTGTTTCAAATTTCTGCCTCCAAACTACTTTTGTCTTTCAGAGGTTGCAGCATTTCTTTTATCTTGAGAATGGCAGCTCCGTGGAGGTCATTCTTTGGCTGTTTCTTTTTTAATCCACAACAGCTGAGTGACCCTAATTGTTCCATCTCCTTTTGCTCCAGTGGAATGGCTCTGGGCATATTCTCATGGCTCTAAATAGCAAAAATGCTTCATCTCAGATACAATAATTACATTCAATTCTAAGGAAAGCTGCCTTTTTCTCAAAAAAAAAAAAAAAATCCAAATCAACAGGACACACATTAGGAATTAGAATTATGAAAATGCCTTTAAACTCCTGCTATTTTGAGTTATTAGTTATTAAAGGAAATTAATTTTGCTGGCTGTAAAAGAAGTCTCATGTGGTTTTGCACCAGCTGACTGACAAATGGACTAGAGAGCTCAGAAATCCTGATGTTGCAGGGCTGTGGACTGAAGCACTACTGAGCACTTCTGAAACTCCCTCAGTTTGGGTTTTAATTGCTAAATTTGTTACCTCTGCTTTCCACACCACTGTGCACTCCCGTGACAGAAGAGTTCACAGCCGTACTTCCTTTTCCACAGGAGCATCTCTGCCTTCCACACAATTTCTAAGGAAAAACCACCTCCAGACTGCTTCTATAAAGCAGGAAGGACAAGATATGTTGGAGTTCCAAATATCTAAAATCCTCAGAGTGACTGGGTAATGTATTTCTAGTGTCTCATTAGATGATAACAACCAAACTGGGCCATCACTTGCCCTATGAAAATTTAACACTGACTCTGAAGATAAAGTACACAGGAATTGAAGAAATTTGTCTGTTTTCAAGGTGAGATTCTAGCCCAAAGTCACAAACAAAAAATTCTGACCAGAGTTCAATGGAATTTCCTCCTTTTTATCTCCACATCCTACAGATATGAGAAGGATTTCTTTCTAGCAATTCCACACGATTCAATGTCATCCTCTCTGCAGAGGAGAGAAGCCCTCGGAGCATTAGTAGGATTTACAAAGTGAATATACTTTGCTCCTGCATTCATGATGGTATAAAATGTTTAAAAGCCCTCACCACAAGCTTTTAAAACTTTCAAACCCAGAGACATCAGACATCAACCAGTGGGTATCAGGTTTTCAGCGTGGTCAGCAGGGAATACCGTCCTCTGAAGTGTTTTAGATGGAACAGGGAGCACTGAGCTGGCTGAAGAGAGTTTAATGTGTCAGGAACACCCTCCAACAAAACAGACTCCCCGTGACCTTGTCATTTATGCAGCAGGAAATAAGAGGAGGGAATGATAACCAGGCCAGGGAGGCTCTCTCCTGAAAGACTGAGCTCGTCCAAAGCAGTACAAGACCAGCACTGGTCTAGCAAACCCAAAATATATAACTAATACTAGTATTGGCTGTGATGTCAGATTAGTTTTTTATCTCAGATTGTCATGATCTGCTTTGGAATTCAGTTTTTAAATGCAGCTTCTGATTTATGTCTAAGAGTGAGATAATTTTAAACTCCTAAGACATCAGTTCTCTCTGAATCTTAAGTTTCTTTATTCAAATGAACCCTGTGCTTGCTAAAAGGCTTTTCCAGCACCTAAGAGGTTCCTAAAGGTAGTTTAAACATGCAAATAGAGGGATATAAATTTCTAGGTAGAACAAACCTGGAGGAGTTTTATGTTTTTTGCTGGTGTTGTGTTTTAAATCTTCAGTCTGAAGCCAAAGTGAGTTGGTTGATGAGATGCATAAAAAGCAGAGTCAAAATTTCAGGAGAGAAAATAGGTGGAATCAATTTGTTCAATAATTACCAATGTCTCAGAACAGATAATTTTACTGTAATAACATCTGATTGTCTGATATTAGGAACTTCTAATGTGAGTCCAACTGTTTTAGAGGAATTGTAATCTTATGGGTAGACAGTGCCCATTAATGAACTCATACAAATCATGAGTTTCTGAAAAGAAGCAGTCTGTGGTATTACTGTAACTAGTAATAATATTCCTAAGATATATAATGCAGTTAACTCTGAAATGAATCACGGTAATTAATTTGACTTTAAGTATGTATTAGCAGAGGCATGGGGAAATCTGGCCTCCAATTTTCAACCTGGCTGGGGAGATATAGAAGCTCCAAAGCCAAGGTGAAAGTCCACTGCAATAAACTAAACCACTGGGTCTGGGATTTTTAACTACATGGAAGTCGAGACATGGTGGAATCCAGCTGGAGCCACTCCAGGCCCTCTGCTCCATCACTCAGGCTCTAATCAGAACCAGCCCGGGGGAACCTGACTGCACAGCGCTGACTCACGCCCCTGGCACGCGCAAAATAAACAAAAAAGCAGCAAATTATTAATTTAGGAGACGAGCCTTTGCTAGAGGTGACACCTTAACAAACACAGGGCGATTCCAGGGGGGTGTCTGTGTGTAAATCCCCCGTTGCTAAGGGAAGGACACGTGAACGCAGCACGGAAGGCTCCAGGGCTCAGCACACCTATTCCTTCCCCTCCCTCTCCCTTCCTGCTAATTGTCTGGCTATGTGTGGCTGAGGCAAGAGCTTGTCACAGTTTCCCATGCCAGGAGCCAAGCTCAGCAGCAACACATATGAAATATTCAGGATATTGCAGCAAAACTCGCAGGCGAGGACACAAAAATTCCAAACCCGAAAGAAATATTTGGACACGGAACCCGCCGGCCAAACATCAGAAGAGCTTTCTGCTAATGATGTGTTTGTTCTTCTCATCAGTCATAATGTCCAGAGGGACCTGGACAAGCTCAAGAAGGGGCCCATGGGAACCTCAGGAGGTTTCACCTGCTGGAGCTGCCCCTGGGCCAGGACAACCGCCAGGATCAATCCAGGCTGGGCTGAGCAGAGGGAGCAGCCCTGGCAGAGGGACCTGGGGGTGCTGTGGGTGAGAGCTGGCCCTGCCCCAGCCCTGAACCCCCTGCCCTGGGCTGAGCCCCAGCCTGGGCAGCAGGGGAGGGGGATTCTGCCCCTCTGCCCCTGTGCTCAGCTCAGACCCCACCTGCAGAGCTGCCCCAGCCCTGGGCCAGCACAGGAAGGAGCTGGAGCTGCTGGAGAGATCCAGAGGAGGCACAGGGGGATCAGAGGGATGGAGCAGCTCTGCTGGGAGGAAAGGCTGGGAGAGCTGGGAATGTTCAGCCTGGAGAGGAGAAGCTTTGGGGTGACCTCAGTGTGGCCTTGCAGGGCCTGGAGGGGCCAACAGGGAAGATGGAGAGAGAAGATTTACAAGGGCCTGGAGTGCCAGGACAAGGGGGAATGGCTGCAAGCTGATAGAGATTAGGTTTAGATTGAATATTGGGAAGGAATTGATCCCTGTGAGGGTGGTGAGGCCCTGGCACAGGGTGCCCAGAGCAGCTGTGGCTGCCCCTGGATCCCTGGCAGTGCCCAAGGCCAGGCTGGACAGGGCGTAGAGTGACCTGAGACATGGGAGGTGTCCCTGCCCTTGGCAATGAGATGAGCCTTTCCAGCCCAAGCCATTCCATGATTTATGTGTGCTCACAGCTGAAGCTGTGCAGGGAGGGCTCTGCAAATTCTCTTCAGAGCTTCTGTACCTGCAGCAGCACCTGCAGGACCCTCATTGCTCAGGTTCTACTGCCAAGCGATCTTCCAGACTGGCTGTCCTGAGCTGGCTCTGGGTTGGTATCTGAAAGCAAAGAGATGAACCTAAAATTCAAACCCATTCCCTGATAGAAACAAAGATGGAACATCTTGGCACAGGATTCATCTGTTCTCTCTATCTGCAGCAGTGACTTTTGTAGTAAATGAATCACATCCCAGCAGAGGCAGATCCAAACTGAAGTTTGAACTCCACTCTTTTTCCCACAAGCCTCCCTTACTGCTGGAAAACTGTATTTCCCCACACACCTACGTGCTCTTCCAGCATGTCCAGTAACTCATATTTCCACAGCAGCACATGTTCCTCCCGAGTGCCCTCATGTTCCACTGCGCCCTTGGCGGGGCCTGCAGGGGACACTGCTCACAGATGGGTGGGAGTTGTGTGTTTACCTCCAGTGGACATGGCCAGGCAAAGTACACACATAAATACAAGCATATGCTAATTTGGAGTTGTACACTCTCAAATATCTGGGCTTGGCAGAAGGCGAAGTCACTTCAGGAAGCTCCCTACCCAAAGGAGGGAACCTGGCTGAAAAATCCTAAGCCTGGAAAGAAAAATAGATTCTCACCCTCTCACCTAATTATAGGAAGCCAGATTCAAAACTTCAGAGAAGGGAGGCAAGTTTCCAAAATTAGGGGACTTTAAACTGAGGATTTCAGCTGGCAACGCTGGGAGTACCTCTGATATTTCTTGTTGCACTGATTACTGCACCTACTGGAGTTGGCTGACATGGAAACCCTGAAAGCAGGATGGATCCTGTTGCTAGGGCACACACACGTGTAGGTACACACACTCTGATCCTGCAAAGCCCTCACTTGTCTGGCAGGCTGGAAATTATGGGACAATGGGGGAATCTTCCTGGATGAGTCACTGCAGGCACTGCTTAGAACCTTCCAGGGCGGTCTGGGTGCTCTTCTGGCTTTTAACGCATTCCAGCAAAGACTGGAGGGCTTGGTGTAATCTTAATGAGATTCTTTCCCTTGGCTGCCTTCCACCTTTGTGAGGTAAAGACCGAGGTTTGCAAGAGCAGCAAGGCAAGAGGGATTAGTAAAGTTATTCTCAGTAACTCCCTAACCTCCTCCATTTCTTCTCCTCTTGGCTCTCAGCACTTCTTTCCCCCCAGCATTCCTCAAAATGCACTTTTAATTACTCCATCATTGCCAAGCAGACCCACAAAATCCCTGTTGACTGATCTTCCACAATAAAACCCAAACACACACATATATAAATACACACACAGTCTATAACAACCCCTTCAAACCTAGAGCTCGCAGTGATTTAAGACTTTCTAAATATAGCACCGGCTGTGGCTGGAAACCCCAGGGGTTTTATATTTTCCAATCTGGGAAACAAAGCTTTCATCAGTCTGAAATGCAGCTCTAATAAACCAGGGAGTGCCTTCACTTGACACTCCCACAGTGGTCCAGGTGGTGCTGGGCAGGGAAGGGTCAGCACAGGCACCTCTGGGTGGAACTTTGGGAGATCCACAGCTTGGGTGGGAACCTGGAGAGGTAACATGAATATTCTGCTCTCTGTGACAGCAGAGACATCCCAACCATCTGCCCTTGGAAGGGAAGAGACTCCCTTGGATAAGGGACTGCACTGGACAAAGGATGAGTGATGGGATTTTCACCCCAACATTCCCCTAATTCGGGGTTTCTGTCCCTCAGAATCCCGTACCAGGGTTTGAAAGATGAGAGGGAACCTGTGGCTCCATCCCCAAAGGTGTTTATTCTATTTCTGATCTCAAGGTCTTACAGTAGTCTCAGGGCACTGAAGGAAAGCAGCTACAGGAACATGGATGGAGAGTCCAAGGTTGTTTTAAAGATTTCTAATCCAATTAACTCTAAAATCATACTATATTTAGGGTTTTGTGCCAATTACTGTCACCTATTCTAAACATGCAATTCCTACATCAAATCCATCCCACCAATGTCTCTGTTCCACCCTCACAGCAGGAGATGGAGCAGAAAAAGAAGATGAGACACCTCCCAAAATTCTCCATCTTGCTCTGATCTACTTCCATACTAAAAACCCAAAACTACAAATTTTCACCCTGTGACAAACTAAACTACTGTCTATTTTAAATCTTTGTTGTTTTCAATCCATCTCTGAGCATTGGAAATGTTTCCCATGGACTAAGGTCAAAGGCAAGGCTTTCCTGGGGTCCCAGCCAGGGTCTGGGACCCCCCAGGGCAGTTTGAGGGGTTTTCCCCATGCCCCGGACTCCAACAGATGGGCACAATAACACTGGTGAACCCGCCAGAGCCCAGCCTGCCAGTGCTGCAAGAACATATAAAGACAGACTAATTAATAGCATTTATTCTTGAGAATCATAATGACCAGGAGCTCTGCTGACCTGGTTTAGCTTAATTCAAATCTCCTGAGCTGCCTTTAGTAGGAGACTCAAGTCTCTGGCACATTCTGCCCATCCTGTCTAGGCCCTGAACACATTTTCACCAAGACTCTTTCATTCCACATTCTCAAAAAATCCTTCCAAAGGTGGAGATCATCACATGGGATTGTTAACAAGAAAAGTAGGAAGTGTAAATGATTGGGCTGCTCCTCCTCACTACCTCTTATCAGCTTTTGTAAGTGCATCCAACTGATTCATGGATCTGTGCTGGGGAAGAGCTGCTAAGGAACAGAAAGCGCCATTAGGCTACTGAAAACCCAGAAGCCGTTAAATGAAATCATGAGGTTGGGCTGTCGAGGAAAAATTAGGCTCTCAGGACAAGGACGGTCCAGAAAGTTAATGGTAAGTGACACTGCAACCTTCTGAAAACACCCTGTAACTTAAATTGTCATGGTTTCTCATCTTGCTAAATCTAAAGGGTCACAGAGAACTGATTTTGTACTCTGAGCTGAAACAGGGGACAGTTGCAGACCTAAAATCCTCCTCTGAAGCAAAGCAAGAGAGACAAGAGCCCTGCAAGCACTAAGGCCTGAGTAGCAGCAGTGGAGGAGCAGCAGAGCAAAAGCAGGAAGAGCAGAGAGATGCCTTGAGCCCTGCTCCTTCAAACAGCAAATCTCAGGCAGCAAAAGGCTTCTGCAGGAGCTTTGAGAGACCTGACTTCAAAAACTGAGTCTAAGCCCCACCACAGATCTCCCTGCATGGAGCAAACCAGCCAAGCCCTGCAGTTCCTGTGCCTGCAGCAGCCTCCCACAGCCAACACATTCCCAGCTCTCGTCCTGGCTTCTGGTCAGGCCCAAATGAAAGCAGGATGCATCCCCCTGCTGCTCCCAAGTGTTTTGTCTGTCTGCTCCTTAACTTCCCTGATGTAAACTCTCAATTTTCCCCTGCCTTCAGTGTTTAATTCCTGTCTCACCCTAATGACCAGCTCAGATGAGTGTTTGTTTTTACTTTGATTTATTGCCAAGCTGTGTCTGAAAATGTTGAGGGGTGATGGAAATGTTTAAAAACATATTAAAAGCTATTAAAGCTCATTGCTTTTGCATGTTCCATGGGTTGTTTCCTTCTGTGAAATGAAGTTAACATTGTTTGAACACTGCTCCCCCTCATTCTTCCTCCTGCCCCAGTGTGACTGCCATGTGAAAGTGTCCTTTGAGGACATCTTTGAGATCAGGCCCAGTTTTCCTAAAGGAAAAAAAAAGAAAAAAAAAAGAAAAAAAAGGGTAAACAAACCTCATTGTCCCTCCAAAATACAAGAACTTTATAGTGCAAAAGGGTCACTGCAAAAAAGGTGATTGTTTTTACCCAGTTGGGGCTTTTAAGCAGCAATTCCTGAATTCCAATTGATAAATATTCCTGCATCAGCCCCAGTTAGGGGACACTAGCGCTCAGAATAGTTCTGAGACATCCCAATCCACAAATATCTCTGTGTGGAAATGTCCAGGGCTCAGGAGGGGCTGCACATGTCCACAGAAGGCTGAACTCAACCTCAAAGACCTCTTCTCACATGATGGATTCTCTGTTTCTGTTTCAAATCTTGGGATTTTAGACATAAGTTTGGATGCAGTGACAGCATGATGCCAGATTGCCCACACAAGTGATGATCAGAGGAAATCTGCTTGGGAAGAGTGAATACACAGAATTTTATAACGCAAATTCCAGTTCTGTGTTCCTTTGTAGGAAGAGCAAAGAAAACTGGAGGGCTGTGGCATCACTCCACTGACTTCAGAAGTTTTTGATTTACAGTCAGTGTGGGTTAAGCTAGAAAGAGGAAAGAACAAAAAAGTGAAGCTTTAGATGCAATATTAGAGCTGCTGTTATGAAGTGAGTGCACATGACAAAGGTTTAACCCAAACTTCTAGCTAAAGGAGTAAAACTACCCTGTAGAGTCAACACTGCAGCCCCAGGACCAGCCTGAGCCTTTTGTACACCCTTAGAAAACCAGAAAAAAAACCCTTTTTGTGTAGCCTTCTCTTTGAAGCACCACATTTGTATTGAAATAATGCAAACAGAGCAGAAAACACTCCCAAAATCCACTCTCCAGTGTGTACAGAGTGCTGCCACTGGGGAGAGGATGAAAGAGCAAACCATCCCAGAGTCATTTGTCATGGAAAGCGGTGACACCGCTTAAACACTGCAGGAGTGAAAGTGCACCAGCAAGAAGCTGTTGGACTTGCTTTAGAGAACATGCTGGCCCTAAACAAGGTCCCTCTTCTTCATTTTTCATCCCAAAAGGAAAACAAGGACCAAAATAAAGGCAGGCTGGGGTCCAGGACGTGCAGTCTGAGCAGACAACTGGCTGTGTGCACAGGAGGGTGGTGGTGAATTGTCAGAACGCTGGTTCCTGTTGCACTGAGAGCTCACTGATGGGCAGGGACAGTTTAAATCTATTCTTCATCAGTGTGTAAAACACAGACATGGAACTCAGAGGGGGGAGGGAATTCCCAAAGAGAAGTTTTGTACTCTTTCTGAAGAGTTCTAGCTCTAGAAAATTCCTTTACTGGGAGTTGATGCCAAAGCTTGGCTTGTCCCAGCCAGGTGGAACTGAAGCTCTGTCTCCCAGAGCTCTTCTGAGGACAAAGTGTCTGTGGCTGGAAGGATGGCAAAGTAGGAACAAAGGGATCTCAGTGCTACTTCCCTAATGCCACCCAAGCCAGAGCAAGTTACAGGAGAGAAATGGTGGTGGAAAATTTCTGGAATTGACCCACACAAGAATTTCCAACTGGTAACAGCAAAGCCAGCTCAGTGCTACTCCCCATTCTCCCATCCACAGTTGTAACCTGTGGTATTGAAACTGCTTTGAGGAAAATTTGAGTCCATCAATTCTATACACACATGCAAAATCCACTCCTTTATTTTCTAGATTCATTACATTAGGAAATATTTCCTAGAGTAGGCCTAACTTGAGTCCACCTCACCGCCCAGGCAGTGCAGGGCACAGAGAGCCACATTGAAAAATAAGAGTTGCAGCAAGAAAAGAAACTGAGAGGAATGGAGGGCAAGAATCAAAGAATCACTGAGGCTGGAAAGGACCTTAAAGTTCATCAAGTCCAACACCATGTTCACCACTAAACTGTGTCCTCAAGTGTCACATCCACATTTTCTCAGTGCTTCCAGGGATGGTGGCTCCACCACTCCCCTGGACAAGCTGGGCTGATGCTTTACAGCCCTTTCTGTGAAGAAAATTTCCCTAAAATACCAAGGAATGTGTTACAAAATAATGCAAATTAATTACTGCAAGTGTGATCAGCTCATAGCAGCAGGAGAATGGCCCAGTGATTCTTACAACTTGTAGGAGCTCAGTAAAAAAAGCACAAGGACCTACCCAGATGCCTTGTTGGGGTTCTGTGAGAGGCACTGAGCAGGCTGAGGCAAGAGAAGTGCAAAGTGGGTCAAATCCACAAGGCCACTTAGCCCCCCCTGTGCCTTTGCAGGGCTGTTTCAGCACTTTCTCACGATATTTTTACCAGCTAGCCCTCCCTTCAGCTTTAGTAGCATGCACTGGTGGTAATAAACACCAATTCTCTTTGGAGAGCAGCGTTTTCCTGGGGCAAGCACATTGCTTAATTGAAATAGCCTGAATATTCACCTCCTCAGCAAAACCACCAAGGCCACAGCACCTCTGCCTTTGTGCACCCACAACTGGGACGCAAAAAAGCAGCACTGAAAGGCAAATCCTGGCATAATGCTTCCATGAAACGTTCACAATTTCAAGTACTATTGCTAGAACAATATTATGACAGTAAAACACGTGGAAAAAAAAAAAAAAAAGAGTCCGAGCAACAATAAGCTGTTATGTAAAAGCAGTAACAAGTGGAAAGTAGCAGGGGTACATCAGGACAAGCACTGAGCCACGTCCCTTGAAGCCACTACATGACACAGCTTGAACACAGCCCAAGCTCTCTGTTCCCTGTTGTCAGGGCAGCAGCTGTTTCGCAGCCCTAGGTATTTTTCCACAACAATTCAGAGGAGTAGGAAATATCCAATCTCCTTGGAACAAATTCTTCACCTATTCCACTCAGTTTTGCAAAGAAATTCAGCACAGATACCTTCTTGTCATCCCCTGTCCCTCCCAAGCCTGGACATGCTCCAAATTAAAACCTGTGAACTGAATCCAGCTGGATTCTTCCTCAGATCCTCCCTCTGTTCTAAACCTGCTCTCCAAAAGCATTGATTCTGCACCAGGGTCCTTCAAATTCCTGAGTGCCAGTACCTTAACGCAAAAGCTGCCAGGTGTTAAATGGCTTCAATCTGCAACAAGAACTGAGAGTCAAACATTAAGGCAGGGAAAAAGAATGTTTAATAAAAGACAACACGGTTTCTTAGCAGTGGTGATGAATGAATTTCAGAACACCACATCCAACAAGTGACAGGATCACTGCCTCGGTGCTCCAGGGGGGAGGTCAGCATCTCTCCCTTGATAAAGAATCCCAAAAGGGTTTAGGTTGGAAGGGACCTTAAGGATCACCTCATTCCAACCCCCACCATGGGCAGAGACACCTCCCAGTAGACCAGGTTGCTCCAAGTCCCATCCCTTGAACATTTCCAGGGATGGGGCATCCAAAAATTTTAGAGATGGAGTGCCTTCATCAAAAAGTGCTTTAGGAAAAGAGGTGAGAAGATTCCATGCAGGAGGATCAGGGAAATGCCCAGGCTGCACATGCACCACCTCTGAGCTCTTGCAGCAGCTCCCTGGAGCTGAAGTCTTCCTGCTGTCTTCCTTCTTTCCGCTGACTTCCTTCCCAGCTCAGGCATTTGCCCCTGGAAAGAAAAGCCTGGACAAGAACAGTGTCGAGTCATGAACAGAACAAACATGAGTCTGGCCAAACCAAGGACTAGTCCCTGCTTTGCAGCAGCAATTACGGTTTTCCTGAGGATTTGGTCAGCTTTGGAAGGCCACATTATGTGTAAGTCCACCTCCTCAGGCTTTGCCAGACAAATTATGCTTCTTGATCATCCCAGTCCTGTCCATAGGCTGCTCCCAAAGCCGCCCAGTTGTCTGGTGCCATGCCCCCTGCCAGCCACGACTAAATGACAACCTTCTCACTGGCATTTCCATTTCGGCCCCGGTCAGCAGTTCCCGTGCCTGCCTGGCTGGCCAGGCTCCCAGCTGGCCAGTCCTGTGCACATCCTGCACGTCAGCTGGGCTCCCAGCTCCGTGCCCACACATTTCCATTGTGCCCACAGCTGGAAAGCACATTCCCAGAGAGCCCACGAGGGCAGAAAGCGCTTCACCTCAGCCTCCAGGCTGGAGAGCAGCAGCAAAGTTGAATTACGATAGCGCAGTTTGTTCATTTCTGCAGAGTTCTTTGGTCTGGCCTCCTAAAAGCTCCTAATGAAAAAAAACACAAACCACTTAAAGAAAGGAATATTTTCTAGAGCCAAATTGAGAAGCTGTATAGCTATGGCTGCCGAAATGTGACCCAATAATGCAAAGATGTGGAGCTGTTCTGAGTGCCCAGTGCTCCCAGGCTGGCAGAGGAACACTGCCTGTGCCCCCCCAGCACCCAGGGACACAGCGCAGCTCTGCTGCCTCACAGGGCTGCTGGAACGTGGTCGTCACCAGCGCCAGACCCCACAAAAGGCACCTCAGACAGAGTTTTACACCTCACAACAACCACCAGTGGCCATCTGCACGGATCCTGTAGGTGCTGCTCACTCTGAACCAACAGCAGCAGGAAGGGACACCTGGCCTCACCTCCCGCAGCTTTGTTAATCCTGCTTTTGTCACCATTTACTAGAGGCAGAACTTGTCAGTACAGGTCAGGTTGTTCCATCTGCTTCAGAACACGGGGTGCCACACCTGGAGCCAGTGCAGCCAGACCACTGTGTTTATACTTGTTCCATGTGCATTTATTAATTAGTCTGCAATTAGTATTCGCCTACCTGATTACTTTTTTCCTTCCTTTTGTCCATTAGCACTTTCAGCTCATACACAATACTGCTTTTCATTCACTCCAGGAGAACAATGGATTTTATTTTCTCTTCTCAAAAGTCACTGCTTTATCCTTTTATTTATTGTGCCCTACGCGCTCCAAGAAAACACAGAATCCCAGTTTTCTGCTTAGGGACAGGGGCCATCCTCTGTGGCCTGAACATATATTGCACAACAAAACAAAGCTGCTGAGACAACTTCCAACTTCCTTGAAACCATCCCAGATTCTCACATCACTCCTGCCTGCACGAGATCAGGGAAGTTCATGTGTTCCCATGGGAAAAAGTCCCCTTGGGCAGGCAGAGGTTCACAGAATTCATGGAATTCCTACAAACTTCTACCCTAGACCTTTCCTTATTGACAGATGCAAACACCTCCTTCAGCTCTGGGGAGACGTTATCCTAGGATGGAATCACAGGGTATTTAAAGCTGGAAAAGCCCATAAGAATCCCAGTCGAAGTTGCTGCCCCTCACAAGAATATCTAAACTAAACCATATCAGCAAGGGCATTGGGCCCTGACAGGATTAGTCCTGCTGACACGTGAAAGAAATCAGATTTGAGGTAGATTTTAAGAACAATCCTGGTTTTGGTTGTTTTGTTTTGTTTTGTTGTGTTTTGTTTTGTTTTGTTTTGACTAGAGTTGACAAGGGAGAATTTTGCTCAAGAATTGTGGTGGGGCATTTTAGACCCAGAGCACAGCAGGCAGGCAACTGTAGCACAGAAGTCATGATTTCAGGAACAAATACTCCTGAAATTTAAAAGAAACTTTGGGCATGGGTTTCAGGTATGAGTGACTGAACTTCAAGTCCTGCTGCCAGTGAAACCAACTGGAGCTGACTCAGGCCTCAGGGGAGATGGTGTTTCACCTTCAGACCACGAACCTTGAGGCAGGATGGAAACAGGAACTGACTCCAATTCAGGAAAAGGATGTTCTACCACCTGAAGATTAAGATGGATTTGAGCATTCTCCCTGTTCAGCACAAATGCAGCTGTTTGAGAAGTCAAATCATGAAAGGAAATACAAAATTCAGCTCTCATCTGAAGCTCCTACTGAACCTGTTCTTTCCAAGACCTACTTAGAAAAAATGTCTGTAAGCAACAGAGCAGTGATTCAACTCCAGTTAAAATAAACTGAAGTGTGACTTTCTGCACCCAGTTTACATTGGATTGGGACCTATCCTGGATAGCCAAGTGGCCCAAACCTACACTTGCAGAATCACAGAATCACTGAGGATGGAAAAGACCTCCAGGACCATCGAGTCCAACCTGGGTCTGGTCCCCACCTTGTCCCCAGCCCAGAGCTCTGAGTGCCACCTTGGCTTTCTGTGGACACCTCCAGGGATGGGCACTCCAAACCTCCCTGGGCAGCCCTTGCCAAGGCCTGGCCACCTTTTCCATGAGGAAATTCATCCTGGTGTCCAACCTGACCCTCCCGTGGCACAGTTTGAGGCCATTTCCTTCTGTCCCAGAGCTGGTGATCTGGGAGAAGAGCCTGACCCTCACTTTAAAAACCTCTCTCTCTTTTAAGGAGCAGATTTTTAACTCCCACATGTATGAAGCTAAATCAGATCTATGGAATAGATTTGTAAAAGAGCAGGGCTGAAGAACAGCTCTATATTTGGAAAGCTCCTGCAATGCAGATAAATAATTTTTCCAAAATGAGAGGCTGACTGGGTAGTTAACAAGAACTTTGACAGAGATCTTTTGTGGAAGGGCAGCCATTTATCTCTATTGTCTCTCTGGAGCTCCAGGAGGAGCAACAACCCCTAGGATTTATAACTGGCCATAAATACACTTAGAACCTAAAGCAGCCCCGAAGGACCACAGCGTGCACTGAGGGTCTGAGACTTCCCAAAGCAAGCTCAGAAATCCACACAAAAGAGGCCCAAACATGCATCAGCTCAGGCACTTGAAACTGCTTATCCTAACCTGCTGCCTCTGTGATAACATTAAACTACCCAACAGCTTTATTTCAAAGCTTTTTGGAGGGGCTCTCTTCCCCCCATCTCTTTTAGGTTTTTTCCCTTGGACAACAGCCAATGTCTCAAGGACTGCACTAATGAAGCATTAACTCAAGTGAAAACAAATCAGCCCCGAACAAAGGCACCCTCACAAACTGCCTTCCCCAGTGGGAAGGAGCCAAGGTTTCCTATTTCCTTAGTGACTTCCAACTTAGGAAGCTCCCACCACAAAACAAGGTTTCTTTCAGCAGCACCTAACTACTTCCACCAGCTCTGGCCACCAGCCTTGCCTACAGCTCACCCACTGCCCAGCCTCTCCTCCACACTGGTTTTCCTCATGTCTGCTTTTGTTTCTCTCCAGCTTTAATGTTATGCAAATCCATATTTTTGCTCTTGTTTCAGGATTTCTGTGTTCATGTGCAGATGTCCATCGGGCAGCAAACCCCATAACCAACAAAACCACACAGACACGGTGTCTTAGAATCCCGAAAGATCCTGAGTTGAGAGGGACCCACAAAGATCACCCAGCGCAGCCCCTGTCCCTGCACAGACCCCCCAACAACCCCACCCTGGGCATCCCTGGGAGTGTTTTCCAAAGGCTCCTGGAGCTGTGGCAGCCTCGGGGCCGTGCCCATTCCCTGGGGAGCCTGGGCAGTGCCAGCACCCTCTGGACTGAGCTCTGCATCACAAAACTGGGCTTTCAGAGATGGCCAGCACTTACAGCTCCTCTTGCAGTTGGGAAAAGTTGAAGACAAAAGGGAGAAGAATAACTCCAGGTTTGTAAACACGTGATTTGTGATGGGTTTAAGCTATGAAACAACCCAGATTCAAACTATGAACAGTTCAAAAGCTTATTGTTATTCTCTGAGGGCCAATATCAATCAATGGATTATGTCTCTGGCACTTTTATGCATGACAAAATATCAAAGGGTTTCTTCCTATTTAGATTCTACTTAAGATACCAGTAAAAACCAGCATTTCTCTTAACAACAGGAGCACTGTGCTTTTCTCTCCCAGATAGTGTTACTGGTGCTCTCTAAGAGCCTTCTCAGGGCTGCTTTTAGAAAACAAAACTAATCTAACTTTACTTTAGCCACTAATACCATTGTCCTAGAAAGAAGTAGCACTAGTAGTGAATTACTACTTCTGTCTGGGGACTTGTCTGGATCAATTTTCTGTTAAAACACAACTTGTGCAGCACAGAAACCTGCCACTTCCACTTAAGTACCACTTAAGTCTTCTAATAATATTGTGACAGGGGTTTGTGTGCCCAGAAAAACACACAAATAAACCCATGAGCTGCAAGTGAAGAATTCAGAGCAGCGGAGCTGACTAAGAACAGCCTGCAGCTCTTCCCAAAATCAAGAAAGAGATCCTTGAGTTTGCACCAACTATTGTTGGGTTCTGCTGTTTGCTGGTGCAATCCAGATATTTCACCTGGAGAGAGAATTTAGGTGTAGATAAATCAGGTTAATTCCTAAATGACAAGATTCCCTGCAAATGCCTGCAGTGGTCGCACAGCAAAATATATCTTACTTTGAGAGGTCTGACTCATTAAACTCATTGAAAGTTCTGTCACCTCACCCAGTTGGTCAGCAGCTCTGGATAATTATCTAGAGAAGCCTTTTGGCTTTGGTGGGTCNTGAAAGTTCTGTCACCTCACCCAGCTGGTCCTCACCCTTTTGGCTTTGGTGGGTTAGGACAAGAAGTAGGAGAACACTTTGGATGGAGAGACAAAGCTGACCAGACAAGGCCTCCATCATGGTCAAACAATGCTGTTCCACCGCTGAAAAAAAGTTTAATTTTCTGGTCAAGCCATGGAAGTCATTGTTTTCAGAGTTGATATTTATTTACATAATTCTATGAAAGTTCTTTTCAGGAAGTCTCCGTTTTACTTCTTCTAATCTGTTTCTACTCCTGTACATCCTCTCCCCTCCCACCTTTGGTTTGTTTTCCCTCATAAGTCTCATATTTTCTTCTTTGCTAATAAAATAAACAAGAAAAGACAGAGCAGCTTGTGACTTTGCCAAGCTTTCCAACACTCGACTTCCATGACAGTCCAAAATGAAGGAGAATCTTTTTCAACCTAAAAGTCCTTGGAGAAGCTCTCCAAGCCCGGGATCAGCAGCCCTTATTGTGCCAAGCAAGGTAACAAGAGGCATGCAGCAGGAACCTCCTTCAGCTTCCGCCCCATCAGCTCCAGAGGGGAATGAGGCTTTTCCTTACACATCCAGCAGCCTGGCAGGGCAGGAAACTGAGCCAGGCTGCTCAGGTGGGAAGAATCAGCCCTTGGAGAACGCAACTGGCAGGGCTGTGCTCAAGAAGACACACAGGAGCTGTATGAGCTCTTTTCTGATGCTCCTCGTGAGCGGGCTCTACGTGCTGCCGCCACCCTGAGGACGGGCTGTTCCCACCCTTCTCCACTCTGGCTCTCATGCCCAAGGTTGCACAAGTATCCGGGAGGCTTGAAGCTGGAAGGAGAAAGAGGGAGGGCAGGATGACTTATGAATAGAGCTATTCACCAGATCCCACCGTGGGCATTCTGCTCAGCCCAGAACAGCAGCTGGGCTCTCCAGCCCCAACCACAGATGGAGGCTCTGCCAAAAGAGATGCTGAGAAAGGGGAAAAAAACCCTCCTGGTTGAACTGTATTTAATCAAAGTCAGCTTCTGCCAAGCCTCACACCATGCAGGGACTTCAGATGCCTCTGTGTTTTGAACAGTAGTCTTTGCTGTTGATAACCAGACCTGGATTGGATTTTTTTCCATGCAAAAAGAAAAGGAGCCCAAGGCCAACCAGAATCAGATTAATGCCAAGCTGTGGGAGTAGCTGTGGACAATTCTATTTTTAATTCAGAATGTCAATCTGTTCTCTGGTTTGAGAGCTGAAGCCAAACAAGACAGCACACTAATGTCAGGGTGCCTGAAATTTAAAGGGCAATAAACCCAGAAACAGTTCTTAAAAGCCTGAGATGTTGATCAAGAACAGTTTGATCCCAAAGGATTTTCATTTCAGTTGAGAAATAAGCCATGAAGTAATTGATTTGTACAACTCAAATACTTCACCAAGCCATCAAGAGACAGGGGAGCAGATTGCCCAAGCAATTTCTTCACCTCTCACATGTCTGAGGAGCATCCCTGAAAGACATCACGTTCCTTGAGTAGCCTCTATTCTCTCCAGCTTTTCTGCATTTCTCACCAAGGCCAGATTCTTTGGAGCCTTCAAGAGCTGGAAGTTCTGTTGCTGTGAGATGTGAACAACTGTGCTGTGCAGAGCTCAGAGGAACTTGTCATGGCCTTTGGGGACTGAGAGACATCTGCTGCCTCGTGTAAGCTCAGCTACCATGAGGATGATTTATACATTTTCTTTGCCTAAAATAACAGATTAATCAGGCTATTTCAAGGGGATATATGGACAATGACAAAATGCCAAATACTTTTCCTACAGAGAAGCCCAGTGCAGAGCTGGGATTCACTGTCATAGCCCAGGAGCATCTCAGACCTAGCTCATCTGGGAAGACCTTGCCTGAAAGTATTATAATTATATTTTGCAAAGTCCTGACTTAATAATTCAAATTTTCCTTGGAAGTATCTGGCTGGCTCAGCATAAGTGTTCGAAGTGTGATCTAAGCAGAGTTACTCCTATTGCCTATTTATTGAGCTGCAATGTAACCAGTTTTATCCAAAGTGAGCAAATTGTGAGCTGGCAGCAAACAAAAATCGTTACCTAATAATTGAGATATGTCCTGTCTGCACACCAGAGTGTTCCATGCAAACCTGGCTAAGGTCCCAAGCCCTTTTAGGGTGTCCAACTTAACACTGAAGCTCTTTAAAAGATTTCAAAGAGCTTGAGAATAAATGTCAACATTGGACACCACAAACTGATGCACCTTTAGCCACTCCAGGATTTCCAGTTGTGCTGTTACCACTTCACTTCTGATCATGGCTCAGCAGAAACACCCTGAACCAGAGTTCTAGACCAACAATTTCAAATTGAGCTGTATTTTTTATTAATTAGAAAGTTAAGCTTGGAAAACAGAAGCACGTGCTTAAGAAGCCAAAATCCTACGCTATCCCGTACAATATTCCATGTCATACCCCCTGGATGCAGTCTGGAGCCAGGGATAGAGCATTTGAAGGAACTGGCAAGGATCTACAGAACTGGAAAATGCTGAATTTCCATTTCTAGATGGGAGATTTATTATAACAGACTTCTGGCAAGGATTTTACCTCTTAGGAGAAAAAACCTTGAGGTAAAAAGCCTCCAGAGGTTTCCTAGTGGGGATGTGGGGTGTAGGAAATTACTGCACAGGCAGACACAAGCTCCCACTCCGGAGTTTTGTCCAGTGAAAATCAGCTTCCAGAACAGAAGCCAGAGGTGGTTCTGCAGCTCGGGTCCTTGAAGCTGCTCCCTGCACTGGGCTGCAGCCTCAGCCCCAGGGCTGCAGGGCAGGCAGCTCTAATTAGCACAGCCCAGATGGACCCAGGCCTCCCATCAGATGGTTCATGACCCAGAACACAAACAGCTTTAACAAAGTACTAATTCCACTTCAAAAGGCAGGGCCTTTAATGAATTTATACAAGCCTTGGGGCTACAATTTCCATCCAAATATTGCTGGTCTTAATGAAAAAGGAGGAAGTGAAGGAGGGAGGAGGTAGAAGTAGGGTAAATCATAGCCAGGAGCACTGGCACCAGACTTACACTTGATCTGATGGCTGGGACAGTGAAGCAGCTGGGGAAATAATGCAGGAGTGCTGTAAAACCTCATTGCAGCTTCACCAGAAGTGCAGTACTGCAGCACTGCAGGCAGATTGAAGCTGTCAAAAATAAGAGTGGGGCTTTAGAACGGTTTAAGACAAAAAAAAATGACACAGCTGGAAAAATGCCTCCCCTGGGCCTTTTGCTCCTTGAGTGGAAGGAAAAAAAACACCTCTGCAAGTGAAGCTCAGAGAGGAACCCAAGGCAGCCCAGCTGGGCAGGGTCACTGGCTGGGGCTCCATCCTACAGCTCCCAGACTTGTTTCTGCCAGGGACAGCCCAGCAGAGACGCTGAGCTGGCAGGCCAGGGCCAGCACCAGTTCAGCACCGATGAGAAAAGAGTAAAAACACTGAGGAGGACCAAGGTTTCCTCTGTGCCTACTCTGGCCCTGCCTGATCTATGATATAAAGGCACATTCTTATCTTAGAATCACAGAATCACTGAGGTTGGAAAAGGCCTCCACGATAATTGAGTTCAACCCGTGACTGATCCCCAACTTGTCCCAGCCCAGAGCACTGGGTGTCCTTAAAGACCTCCAGGCATGGGGACTCCAAACTTCCCTGGACAGTCCCTGCCAAGGCCTGAGCACCCTTTCCATGGAGAAATTCCTGCTGGTGTCCCATCTAAACCTCCCGTGGCCCAGCCTGAGGCCGTTCCCTCTCCTCCTGTCCCCGTTCCCTGGAGCAGAGCCCGACCCCCCGGCTGTCCCCTCCTGGCAGGGAGTTGTGCAGAGCCACAAGGGCCCCCCTGAGCCTCCTTTTCTCCAGACTGAAGCACCAGGCAGGCAGAACAGGCCAGAAACCTCATGGAGGTGATGAAAGTAAAACCAACATCCTGGGAACAGCAAGAGCACTGCAGGCAGGGTGAAGGATTAAATACCAGCAGGCATTGTCAAACAACTCCTAACTCTTATTAAGTACGAGATTTTAACGTCACTCTTCTGGGATGTTTGAGCTGGGCCTCAGTGGATGGCAGGTTTAGAGCCCATCTGCCCATAAGAATGTTTCTTCCCCGTGCTGCTCAGGAATGTTCGCCTTGTAAGGTAAAGGGAAGCAGGAGAAAACAGCTGTTAAATGCAACAGAATAATTGCACTCAAACGGTTCTGAATTGTCTGTGTGGGCAGCCTAGGCACAGCACGTGTAACAAGGTACTGAGGAGGGAGCTGCTGGTGAGGTTGGTTTTACAGGGGTTTGGCACTCAGGAGACAAAAAAACCAAATTTTATCCATATGTGGGAGGAACTTCACTACCTACTCCTCTCCAGGACAGTGCTAAGATGGGCTGCCTGTGAATGCACCTTTTATTCTCTCCTATTTACATCATGCTTTATTCCTACATTGTTTTGAAGAAAAACTTCCTTAAATTCCTGGTTTCTGGTTGCTTGCCTTGCCTTCCTTTTCATGGGAGAGCCCTGCAAACTGCAGAGTTGTGTCCACAACATGCTCAGTGATCTCTCTGCAAGGTCATAGTCCAGCCATTCCTCTGCCTCAGCAAATTGCATCTCCCATATCAGCTTCCCTTTCTTACTACTAGACTTGAACCAAATCTGGCCCCAACCACAGGGATTACCCAAAATTCATTTTCTGTTAGTTTTTTACACTGTCCGATTAATACAGACCTTGCAAAGCACAGTATTGGATGTGTTGCCACCATTAAATGATCATACCAATTACGCCAGCAGAAAATGAGATTTTTTTCTTAAAAAAATTGAGAATAAATTTAATATATTCTTAAATTAAATTAAAGAGGTGGAGAATAAGGTGGAAACCCTCAAATCCCATTGAAAATACACACAAAATAATGACTTTAAGTCATCTAAGTCCCATGCAACAGCCACTTTCTCCAAGCTCTCAGGTGACCACATGGAATCTCTGACTGCTCAGGGGAGAAAATCAGCTGCATGCTCAAAGTTGGTGGTAAGAGACATCGCAGAATATTTCATACTCTTCATTTTCTTGAACAGCAGTGAAAAATGTACAGACTCCTGCCAATCAGGCACCAGGCAACTTTTCCTGCTGGAAAGGATCCCAAGTGAGGATCAGGAGCAGTCTCCAGGCTGCTCCCAGTGTGGGGTCCCAGCCACCACATCCGTGCCAGACAGGAGTGCCCAGGGTGGGCACTGCACAGTTTTAACCCTTGCACCTCAATTCAAAGTATCTGCAGGGGCCAGAAACAAGGCATTGTCTTTCAAGGCATTATTACATCTTGCATCTGAAACACACCATGGCCTGAAATAGCTCACAAAGCTGGACTGACTCGAAAAATTAATTTTATTAAAAAAGCCCTTCATAAAGGCTCATGCCTTTGTCAGACCTTTCCTTGCTGCAGTGCACATCTCCCAGGACTGCTCTTTATGAAGACAAAAGCAAATATAATGTTGGCAGGAATCCCACCCAGCCTGTATCTGTCCAAATCATCAGCTATGTTTTTGATTTAGCTGCAGTTTAGACGGCCAACCTCAACATTCTGAACAAGGCAGAGTTGTTTTAAAGATGCGCTGCAAGCAGAGGGAGAGAAAGACAAACCATTCAGAAGCGAGGGCAGTGTGGTCAGGGAAGGCTCTTGGGATCCTGATGGAAAAAGAAAGTGTTTGGTATCTTCAGCACTCACAGATCCAAAACTGCTTGAGAAGGTGGGGAAATGAACAGAGCTCTTCCTGTAAAGCTGAGGGATTTTTCTTTTCTTATTTTGGAACAAAACCAGCATTTGTCTTTGTATTTGCCCTTGAAACTCCGCAAGACCTCTTTGATCAAGAGTTCCTCTTTGCTTTGTCTCCTTTACTGTTGTCAAACCCTGTCTTTTATTCATAAAACTCTGCTTATTTCTACGAGATCATACAAGGGGCTGACATGTCCCCGAGAGCACAGGAAAGAGGTGGTGTGAAAGTCTAAAGGGCTTGGAACAGGTAATCAAAACTCATCTGCAGAAGAATGAGGAGGTGAGTGCTATGTGTTAGGTGCTCTTCACTCACCAAAGCTCAGATCTCATCCTCTATGAAAAGGTTTAAAATTCACCTTATGACCAAAGATTAGCAAAATAATTTCCTTGGAAAGGAACAGGGAAAACCTTGTTCTGAGCTTCATTTTTCTTCTAGACTAAATCAGTGAGGGTAAAGCCCAGGAGAAGACTTGCACTGCTTGCAAGGTCTGATGTTCATGTTGGACCTGAAAGAATGGCAGCATTGAAAGGTATAGGGGAGAAAGAACATTGGAATCATGGAATGGTGTGAGTTGGAAGAAGCCTTAAAGACCATCCAGTTTCAACTCCTTGTCATGGGCAGGGACACCTCCCACTATCCCAGGCTGCTCCAAGCCCCATCCAGCCTGGCCTTGGGCACTGCCAGGGATCCAGGGGCAGCCACAGCTGCTCTGGGCACCCTGTGCCAG
>WBMY01015510.1:342976-456207 GCA_013397315.1 Donacobius atricapilla | reverse complement strand
CCAGGGGTGCCCAGGCTGGGGTTGTTGGGGGGGTGGGCAGGGCCATCCCTGGCCGAGTTACTGAGCTGGGAACCCCTAAACCTCAAACCATCAGCACAGCCCAATGTGCAACCCCTACAATGGCAAGAGCTGCTCAGATGACAGCAGTGATTTAACTGCCCAGGCCCTGCAGAGGAGTTACCAAAACTCATCACAAAGTGATGAATGTTAAGTCCTGTTCTTTTCTGAAAGCATTAGGGACTGTTCATGTAATGAAACACAGACATTCCTAGATTTTTATCTCACTGCTTTCTCTTCACTGATCAGTTTCATTTTATGGCATAGAAGCAATCTAAATGCACCAACAACAGAATTAAATTTAGGACCTGCAGCAGAGTTTCAGCCACTCTAAAAAGGCTTTTAACAAGGAAGATTTTCTTTTAAAGAAAATCTTCTAAAGCTGGTCTTAATATTTATTGGTTTTAGTAACAGGAAAAGGAGGCAGATGCATGATTTCAACATGGAGAACTCAGAGTTTTGAGCCATTTCTGAAGTGAAGCAATGGTCTCTCCAACACTCTCAGCTCCATCAGATCTGAAATTAAATCAGGTGTTCCCTCCTGCACCCAGCACCCCTCTGAAGCAATGGGCTCTGTTTCATCTCAGTAGGCACAAATAAAGCACAAATAAAGGGAAGTTTATAAAAGGTGAGAGATCTGATATCTCAGCTGTGTGGCTGAAAATGCGTGTGCCCAGCCCTAGAGCACTGCTGCCCTTCCTGAGTACACTCTGCTCACAAACCTGCCTGCAACGCCACCTTCTGATCCCTGATTCCGAGGAAAAGAGGATTTGCTGGCAGGACAGACCCTCATTTACCATGTCATCTCGATTTCCTTACTCCCAAGGGTCAATCCTGTTGAACAGTTGTCACAGCAGCAGCTGCCCAACAGAAGCAGCTGCCTTTGGGAGCTCTGAGTTCCCCAAGCCAGTGCTGCCCAAAAACACTGGGTACAACTATTTGAGCATGTGATTTGTTCCAAGATAACTCTACAAAAGGTAAAAGCCTGACCTTCACACTGCTCATTCCCGTCTTTAATTCTCTTGCTCTTCAAGACCCACAAAACCTTTCACATTGCCTCAGACCAAAGGCTCATCCAGACAGAGGGAAAACAAAACCACCCTGGAAGCTCTTCCCTGCAGTGCAACAGCCTCTGAAGGTATTCTGGGGTTCTTTTGCCAGGATCCCGTCTGAAGATTCCAAACTTAAAAAGGAAATTAATAGAAGGGGCTGGGCAGGTGAAGGAAAAGCCTACCAAGTTTTAATACACCCCAAGCCGGGTACAAGCAGAGCAGGAAGGGTAGAGGTGCCCAGCAGCTGGCTGGGATCAATCCAGCACTTCCAGAATGCCCCAGGCCCTAAAAGGACTGACACAAGAGATACCAGCAAAACCCCAGGGCTTTCCAGTAGTTTAGTCTCTCAGACTAACCTGGGTGTTGGCCTTTTGGAAAGCTCCACTGTTCTGGCACAGAGTTTTACAGGGTTTTCCAGAAATGACTTGCTTTGTTTGAAAAACCTGCAGTCAGCGAACACAAAGAAACTGGAAGCAAAGTGATGAGTCTTTGTGCAAAGTGATGAGTCAGCCACTGGATTTCAATACTCAGAAATACTGGATTTGGTGAGTGCCTCTTGAGTTTAACACCTGGGTGTGTTCAGAGGAGAAGCATTTTTCAAGAAGAGTGAGTTTGCCAGATGTGACCGATGAGGTGCTGCTGGGGCTGATGAAATCTTGTCTAAGTCAGGTAAAGAAGCAGAAGGGTCCCACAGAAGGGAACCCTGACAGGTAAAATTGAGAGGTGAGATAAAAACATCTCCACCATGCTCACAAGTGAGGCCACAAGCACTTAAAGAAAAAGGCAAGCCCTCACAGCATTTCTCCCCAGTATTCTCCAATCCAAACTGTTTTCCCCTCAGGAATTCCCCGGGTTTGATGCTGTTTGCTGTTTCGTGAGCCAGCTGCACAGGCTGCTTTCTGCACCCCAAACCTCCCTGAGCTGCCTCACACTGCTGCTGAATTATTGTGGCCTCTGCTCTGGAAAAAAAGGGCTGTTTACAAGGGTAAATGTTTGAAACCTTTTGGTTTCCACAGAACTATTTTTCCTCTCACTCTGCAGCTCCTCAGGATCCAGTGAAGATGTGTGTTTGCATGCAGGCCTACCCCTCCTTGGAGGTTATTCCCAGAAGTTGCACACTTCAGAGTCTTTCTTCCTTGAAGTTTTTTATGTAAAACTGAAGATTAAGCAGCTTGTTTCTCCCTCTAACTGATGTTTACTTTCTGTTGGTTCACACACATCAGTATTTCCTTCAGCCCCTCAGAGCAGCATGAAGAATTACTAATTCTGACATGAGGAGTCACGAGTCTCTTATTTACACTGGGGTACACACACGTCACTCATTTTCAGTTCTCTGGTTTAAAAAAAAAAAAAAAAAAAAAGAGAGAAATCAAAAAAAGGCCCATTGAATAAACAAAGTGTCCAGTAGCATAAATATTTCGCCTCCAGGGCTTCAAAATATTTGGCTGTGAGATAAGAAGCAGCTGTGACCAGGAGCAGGAGATGTGTGTGCTGTTTCTTTCAAAACCTAGAAGTGCACAGGGGATGTTCCCTGCTCCTCCCCTGCCCAGGCATCCCCAACCACAGTTAGCAGGCACAGAAATGCAATTTTTAGGTGTACCCATGCTGAGACATGCCAGCTTCTTTGAGCTGTAAGGCTCAGCTTTCTGAGTGACTTCACTACAGGGATAAATTACTCTTCTCTATGCCAAATAAACCAGATTTAATGAAATATGTGAGTAACATGAAAGTTAACAACTGGCACAAGGTTTAAAGGCAGTGAGGAAACCCACAATTAATGCAGAAATTCTTTGCACAGCCCCCACTATTCAAAAAAAAAAAAAAGTGATACAGCTCGAGGAAAAGCAGGATAACACCCCTAAGAACTCTTCTCACAGTCAGTGCAAATCCCATGAGCAGAAATAAATTAGACTCTTTCCTCTCTCAAAATTGATTCATCATCAAGAAAATAATCTGGAGACTTAAAAGAAGCCTTGCTCATTTTCATGCATCTCTTCTGCTTCATCCTATGCTACTGATGGGGAGCAAAGGCAGGCAGGTTTTACTCAGGTCTGCTGGAAATAATTTCAGCTATCTCCTCTCTGCCACAGCCATGTCATTTAGTCTGGGACTCTGATAGCTGGGACCTTGGAGCTCTAGCTGGTAATTTTAACCAGACATTTTATTACTAAGTTCATTTTTGCCCAAAAACATACACACAGGCTGAATTTTTATTCAAGATTCATCTGGAAAGTGTGAACAAGCCTGGGCCATTTGGGTCACAGCAACAGCGATGTAGTCTGGCAAATAAATGATAAAATAGTTCTGCAGCACCAATTCTGCCTCTTCAGACAGCAGCCACTAACCCAGTGTGCTCATCTCCAGTTTGGGAGAAGTGATCATTGCTTTCCTTGGCATTGAAGTTATCTAGTAAATGCTCTTTTCTTATTTTTGTTTCACATTTCAAAGGCAAATTGTTCTAGAACTCCCCAGTTCTCAAATCAGAGGCTCAAAACCAACAAGTATCTTTTCAGCTTCAGCTTGAAACAATGCACTCCCTTTTCCCTGTTTCCATCTCCAATTCACACTTCAAGCACACACACACATTGGTATGATCAATGCCGTGGTCATACCATCATCCACAGAGGATTCCTACCTGACAGTCACAAATCAAGCCCTAAATTTTTCACTGATTGGGTAAAAACTGGTTTTATTGAGGTTTCCACATGAAGTACTTCTGAACCATGAAGTAATGAGTAAATCTTGATGCAGGTGGGAGGCAGAGAGGCTGAACATGCAGAGCTTATATCAGAATCGAGCTCTTTAATGCTTAGAACTGCCAAACAATCCAAATTTAGAGCTTGGTTTTGGACCTACACCTGGTGCAACAGTTTATGTGACTGTAAATTTTCCTAAAATCAACTTCCATGGAGATACATTCCTTTGACACAACTGCTCACTTGGAGAATCCCAGGGCCACATCCCAAACTGATTTATTGGCTTGGCTCCCTGAGACCCAATTTGCATTGCAGCACTTCCTAGTGTGTGGTTGCAGATGGGAAGAAGAGGGATGCAAACTCTTCTCTGGGTCTGCCAATGCCCACCTGAGCTATGCCAGCTGTTCTCAGATGCTGCTGCTAAAGCATTTCTGTACTGACAGATGGTCTTGCTCCTAAAAAAAAACGGAATTAGCTGTGAAGAATCCAGGGATGATTTTCCAGAAGCTTGAGACACACAGAAACACTTTAATCAGCTTGTAAGTAATTATGATATAATTACAGACATCCTACTCCCATTTGTCTGAGTCACCAGTGGCCATGTCCTTGGGAAACTGAAATTTGGGACATGTGCTGAGGATGTGACCAGTTCCCAGCCAATCCCATTCACACAATACCCTGCCTAAAATTCAGGAGGGAGAGAAACACAGAGCTCCAGACATCCTTTCATGCTGTTACAGCTATTCCCACTTTCTCCTCAGCCAGGGGATGGGGATGAATTATTCTCTCCAGCAAAGGAACTCCAGCTCCTGACGCTGTGTGCTCCGGGGTCAGAGCACTGGGAGGTTTCAGCACTCCTCCTAGGAGTTCCTGAAAGCTCTAACAGCAGCTAATGGATCTGCCAGACACTGATTCTTGAAAATATCATCAGGCTGGCTGATGGAAACTCCAGCCTTCCTCTCCCTCTTGTTTCATACATATATTGTAAGCATAATTTGACTCGTGTTAAGCTTAAAAACACTGTCCCTTCCCTCGCTTCTGATTCAGTGCCAGATCTTCGGTGCTACTGCTTAGGCAATAAATTAAGCATTGATCATGTTATGTTTTTAGGTGAGAAAAACCAATAACAAAATACGGAGTCTGGTGTGTCAAGCACAGTTAAGCCTCCCCCTGGCCTGGAATATTATCTATAAAATAATGCTTTGAGCATTATTCCACTGGCTGGAGGAGAAGCTTGTCATCATTATGGCTACATACACTGATTCGTATGAATATCTGATGTGAGCCTTCACCTGAAAATATCCAGGCAGTTCTCCTGTTGTATTCTCTCCATCGATTGGAGGAAAAACCAAGAGCCCATTTCTCTGTGGAGCTCACCTGAACCACAGCTGATGCAACAGAAGGGAGAACCAGGCTGCCTGAAGAAAGCTGCCCTTCCAAATTCCTCACAACAAATCTCTGGTCCAAAATGTTTTTCAATCCTACTGTTATAGCTTTGTATTGAAGTGTGCAATAGAATCAAAACAAACAAAGAGGATCCCGAATCCAGCAAGGAGCCCATGCTGGCACAGTAGCTGGCCTGCATCACACACCCAGAAGCCAATTTATTGTACTTTTATTTAAGATTTTCCATTAAAGGAGACCTCAAGAACCTCAAGTTTCAAGCAGATGCACTTCCAGCAGAGCTCAAGTTCTCAACATGGATATCCCAAACTTGAAAATTTAAATCCAGACTCGAAATTCTTAGGTGTTTTCAAGGTCACAATTTTTCATTTAAAATGTGTTGCTTCAGATTTTGATTTGAAATCCTCAAGAGCAGCCTGAGTTTCCCCTTCCTCCTCAGTTTTCTTTGGCACTTGGTTGAAAAATTATAGATGAACTAAGAACTGTCACCCACAGCAGCTCTTAAAGCCTCTGTGGTGTTCCCAAGAAACTTGGAGTCACTGAACCCCTGCCACTCACTATCCCAGGTTTGCTCAGAGCCCCAGTGTCCAGCCTGGCCTTGGGCACTGCCAGGGATCCAGGGGCAGCCACAGCTGCTCTGGGCACCCTGTGCCAGGGCCTGCCACCCTCTGAAGAAATCATTTCCTCCCAATATCCTCTCCAACCCTGTCATCTTTCAGTTTAAAACCATTCCCCTTGTCCTGTCACTATCTGTCCATATAAAAAAGTCCCTGTCCCTCCTTTTTATAGCTCCCTTAAGATCCTAGAATCTCACAGTGTCCTAGATGGTCACAAGGGCAGACACCACCCTCACTGAAGGACAGTTACTCCACCTCAAGGAGGGAAAAAAGCATCATCTGACTGTCATAGACAGGTAGAAGAATTATAAAAGAAAGGCCTCATAAAATCAGGCCTGCTCTATTAAATTAATAGCTAGCCTGTCATCTCTTCTAAGGGTAGTTAAGCAATTTGCAAGTTCCCATGCAAAAACAATCTTTATATGAGAAGTTGTTAGCACAACAACCTATTCCTGGGTTGAAAAATAAATGCACCTGCAATAACAAAGGATTTGTTCCATGAGAATCAGTAAAGGAAATATGAAAACAATCCAAGATTAGAGACATTTGATAGACAAGTAGAATAACTTTTTCTAACCAATAGGGTAATTGGCAAGAAAGCTATTAATCAATTAAAGTTGTACAAAAGGTGTGTAAAAACTATAAATTGTGTGAATAAAGAATAGGCTTTTCCTGCGTGAAGAAAATGGAGTCTCAGCTGACTTAACCCAACAACCTGACTAGAGAAAACAGAAATTTTGCCTTTCTTAAGTGAGACCTGCCTTGCCACATCCAGAAGCTCTCATGTCTTGTGATTCCTGTCCATGTGCAAACCCTGCCAGCTTAGATACATGGAAAAAACAACTCTTTCAACACTCACTAATCCAGAGTTTATAGTTCAAACCTTTTTTTTTTCCACTAACCACCTCTAATTCCTTGCCATGGGTGGAGCCCAGCGAGTCCTTCCCGCTGAGCAGCCTTTGCCCCTGTCCGTTCCGTGGCTGAGCACGGGGCTGTGGGAGCAGCAGCCGTGGGCACATCACTGCAAATAGCACAAGAGATGGAATCACCTCCTCCACGCCAGTGAAAAATGAGGAATTCTGAACACCGGGCATGTTTCAGCACTGGGTGTTTCATTGCTGCACGAGGATCACCTTTCGGAAAAGCAAGGAGAGCACACAAGGATTCTGTGGGCTTAAAAGCCGAGTCAGGGAGAGCCCCATGAGTGCTGTAGGGCTGCATCCCAGCTGGGAAGTAAACAGTGATGTGATCCCAAACTGAAACGACTTTAAATTAACCCAAAATTTACCCAAGAGAAGCAGCACCAACCTTTCCGCAGGGAGGTGCCAGTTCACATCCTCAATCCTGTGCTGGCCACGAGCTCGGGGCAAGGGGGGAGAGCAGCCCTCCCTCAGCGCATGCCTTTTTCTCACACTCCTTTTTCTCAGGCTGTATTCACCCTCTGCACAAGCTCCCCAGGTATCCGCAGCTTCCCCTGGAATCCAGGCAACCCTTCCTAGGTGAAAGTGCTGTCAGGAGTTGACCTTGTGGTGGGGCAGCCTCACATGAGCTTCACCTCAGGAAAAATCCCTCTGAGGCCACTGAGGTCACTTACGCAGCTTTAACCTCACGTGACAGCAAAGCACTTGAGTTTTTTGAGTATTCACTTACAATCTTACTGCTTTCTGCACTATAAATAATTATAGCCTGGAACCAAACAGAAATTGAACGTTTTAAGGCAGAGTTTAGCAGGTCACAAGGTTTGCAGTCTAGAGCAGGGCCTTGTAGGGCAGGCCCAATTGCAAAGGCAAGATCCCCATCAGACCTCAAGAGGGACACAGGAATCCTCACAGACCAAAGAAGCATGGAAAGGAAAAGTACTTTGGGAGTTAACTTGTAAATACATGGAACTTATTGACTGCAGCACTGGCAGAAAAGAACCCCATCCAAACTAAGCAAAATAAACCCCAGAAAACAAACAAAACCCCAACAAACCAACTCTGTCCTGGCCCCCACCCCCCAATAAAAATAATTAAAAAAAACCAACCCAAAAAACAACCCAAAGAGCATCAGCACAGAGCTCCCAAGCATAGATCTTTGGAAAATGTGACCACGCAATTGCATCAGACCTTCTGGCTGGAGAAAAGGAATTTATTGAGACCTGATGATAGAACTGATTAAACATAATGATCTTCCTACTTGCCAATGATAAGCTATTGAGATCAAGGCATCTCCAGCCCACATTCACAGTTGTTTATATAAAAGATGTAGATCTTGACTACCTGAAAAACAATTGGTTACAAAACAGTTGTATAATCAAGTTAGGGGAATGTATTGATTCTGGGCCAACAGTACTTGAAAAGCCTCCTTAACTTTACCATGGCACACTCCTCCAGGAGCCCCTCACAAATAATACACAGAAAACATAAATAACCTCCAAATAATTGTCTGAAGTACTGCACTTATCCTTCATATCTCCCCCAGGTCACACTGGGTGAGGAGATTTGCTCTTTGAGAGATGAGGGTGAGTTCCTGACAAATCCTCCCTCGGCCCAGGAGCTCCTCCTGAGTGAGCTGGGAGTGCCAGGCAGGAGGGAAGCTCACAGCTGCCCCGGCACTTGTGCCCGTGGATGTGGGAGGATCTGGATGTGCCACAGGGACAGGAGAAAAAGAGGAGGAAGAAAAGAACTAACGGTGTCAGGTGAGTTGGAACACAGTGAATAGAGGATCTGGGTGATTTTTGATTTGTTTTGTTTTGTTTCGTTTCCTGGAATAACCTTTAAAAGATTCTCTGAACTTGTGAAGTTTCTGCAGCTCCTCTGGGCAAGCAACTGATGTGTGTTCTTTCACATGAAGAAGCACATTTTCAGGACTTCTTGTACATCCAGTGACTGAGCATCCCCCTGCTGCCTCCTGGAAGTTTGGCTTTTAGATTCAGTGGAAGCAGCTTGCTGTGAGTATGCCCAGAAGGAGCTGAGTGGATTTGCTGTCAGCACCAGTCCTTCAGCTGCCATTAAATCAATAAAAAAGCCTCAAACCAGATCTTCACCTGGAGGAGCAGTTTAGGCTTTTCCTTGTCTCACGTACATGTGCAAACCCCCTTGCCTGGGATGTCTGTGCCATAGCCAAATCCCTCATTCTGAAGCAGCAGGAACCTCTCAGGAGGGAGAGGAGGCAGCAAACCCATCCCCAGCATTTTTCACATGTGGCTGAACCCTCCTGCATTCCAGCCAGCAGCACTGAGCATCCCAGAGCGCTCTTCCAAGGGCAAGCACTGTCCTTGGATGAGCACGAGAAACCACAACCTGAAAAACAATAATTTCCACCTTCTCATGTTTATATATATAAAAAAAAAATCACCAAAAACCAGTAGCATGTGGGTTTTGTCGTGCCAAAACTGCCACCAACACAGTGAAAGAAACCAAGTAAATATCACTAAAACTAAGGCACCTCCAACACATGGCCTCAGCACTGCAGGTCGCAAAAAGAACATTCTGTGCTCCTCCTGGAAAGTTAGAAAATACCACACATGCACCTCTCGAAATACAAATCAGGAGTTTCCAAGGCACACAAGTGAGCTCTGCTCAATATTTTATGTAAGGTCCTACAGCCAGTCCAGCTTCTTATCACATCTGTGGCTCTACTCTGTATCAGATTCTGCTCGATAAAGTAATTTCAAATGAATATATCCAGGTTGTGGTTTCTGCCACTGCTGCCAGCCTGAAGGACCTTTGCTCTTGCTGTGACTCTCCCATCACACAACAGAGCAAGAAAACCTATCTATCCACTCACTGCAACAAAATAAAAAAAAACATCTCCAGCAAGTTTATCAGCTCTGATAGTTCAGAGCTGTCTACCAAAATAAGCAAAAGCAAGCACACAAAGCCAGCCTTGCATTATCCAATTTAAAAAGAGCAATCTGAAGTGCTGTGATGGTAAAAAAAAAAAAAAAAAAAAAAGTTTTTAAATATTGAGCATTGTGGAAATAGCACAGCAGTAGAAACTACACAGTCAGGAAGTGTAGAGGTAAGAAATGCCAGAATTAAGGAGTTTTTTCCAGCTTTGCAAGAACCAGGCACTGCTTGTTAGAGTCAGGAGCGTGTGAGTGAAGAGCAGCTCCACAAACATCGGGGTTATCTCCTCTCAACTCTGACAAGGCAGCTAAATCTCATCCAGAGCTGCTTTAAAAACAAACCAAACCAAACAAAAACCCCAGGCAGCCAAACAGAGATGAGGCCTTTTCTCAGTTAATGCCAAGTTGTGACAGCACAGAAGCAGTCTGCTGGTAATAAGGCAGACAGGTAGCTGTTCCCAAAAGTTTTAGAAGGAAGACACTGATTTACAGGAATATAAACAAAAAAGAGGACATTTTAGGCCTCCTCATATGCAGCTGGTTGTCTCAGCCTCATTTAATTTAGTGGAGCAAGTGCTACCAGAGCTTTAGAAATGAAACATGCAGCAAAAACTTTGAGGGTGCAAGTTTGAAACTTCATTCTCTGTTGCTCAAGTCACACAGAGAGGCCACAACCAGGGGGTTCTCCAAGATCTATTTTCTGATTTGTCCTGTGTGAACAAAATTGGATCATTAACATTAATTTCCTCTCTTTTTCGTGGATTGTTTCTTGTTTGTTTGTATTTTTTTCCTTTCAATACTTTGAGTTTTCATTGCTCTTGCTCTAACATCAATCTCCTCTCTTTTTCAGGGATTTTTTGTTGTTTGTTTGCATTTTTTTCTTTTCAACACTCCTAGTTTTCATTGCTTTTGCTTGGGTACAGGGCCTAGCATGAGCTAATAGGAACATGCAAAGCCAGAATCTTTTGAAGACAGATTGGCCATTGCCTGGGCTCTATAACTGTTCAGTGCCCAGGGTGATGGGACAATTTGCTTTTTGGGTAAGTCTATTTGCAGAACTGTGCTCAGCCAGGAATATTAATTACACTCATTGTGGTCAGAGGAAACGGTAATAATGCAGGAGAACATTGAAGCTCAGCGCATTTCCAGCACAGATGCTGCAGTCTGTCACCTTGAATCCCTGCTGTCATTTAACTCTCACACCCAATGCTACCAGGCAGAACATTTTGCACCTACTTTATCTCTCCTTTATAGTGTTATAAAGTTCCTGAGTGTGGGCTCGACATTTTCTGAGTCTGAATTTCAGCTCACTGACCATTGCTGGCTCCTTTCCCAAGGGAAAGCTGCCAACAGTTTCTCTTTTCAAACCATCTCTCTCCATTTCTCAGCACAGGCTCAGCAAACAGTGTTCCCTTTGCCAGAACAACTGTCCCAGGGGATGTTTCCTATTCCTGAACCAATGGAGAGCAGTGTCAGTGCCATGGAGCAATAACAGACCTTTTGACACCGCGTGTTCTAAAAGAAACTGTTGGGATTGTAAATAAAGCCTTCTTTCTCTCCTGACAATGATATGGAGTCGATCTATTTCATGTCCTACCTGACAGATGAGGATCCTGCTCTCCCCTGAAACACTCCCATTACAATCCTCAGCCCTGAACAAGGCTCAGCAGCGAGCATCCCTCTCTGAACTGAAAGCAAACTTCATTCAGAGCTGAAGGGTCATCACCACATGAATGTGAAAGACTGATTGGCAACTGCTGGGGCTCGGAAGGTTTAGGTCTATTAAAACTCCAGGAAGGAGATGTTTATGCTTCGGGGAGAAGCACATCCTCAGGCTGTGCCCCACTGAGGCTGGAGCAGAGCAGACAAACCCCCTTGGTCCTGTCAGATAAACAAAAGGAGAAAAATGAGCCCAGGCAGGCAGCACACAGCTCCTCTGTTCCTGTCTGAATTCAGTGCTGGCTCCCCAGTGTGAGAATAAATCACCACAGCACTCACTCAGGCCGGGGCTCAGGACACAGGTTTGGAAAACAAAACACAAAGCTGCTTTCCATGGTAAAACAGCAGCAGGGAGCACGTGGCTCACAGATGCTCAGTGCTCTCTGGAATATTGAAGAGCTTTCCTGCAACACTTATGGGTTTACCCTATGGATATCTGGTGAAACAAAAGCTCTAAATGCAGCAGAGTGACTTCTGAAGTTGCTGCTCAGCTCTGGTGTTGGGATGCCTCAAATTCAATTTAACTCCATGAGAATGAGCATTGTACCTTGTTAAATGTGTTTATACCTTTAAATGATGTCAGACACAGAATGAAATTTATCAAACAGGGATTTGTAAATTTGTAAAATTTCCGGAAATATGGAATCCAAAGCTCTCTCTGCCCCTGCTACAGCTGGGCACATTTCCAACAGCACAGTGATTTCTTGGAAAGTCCTGATTGAAGAGGTGACCTTAGGTGATAATTCCTGGGAACAAGCACAACCTGAACATATTGGATGATAGACTACCCAAGGAAAGCTGACAGTCTGCTGTGCCTTCTGCCACCCCCTCAGAATGCTCCAAAAGGTGAAATGTAATCAAATCCTTTCCAAGAGCCTTTAGACACCAACCCCAGGGAGTGCTCAGCCCCTCAAAGTGCGGCAGCTGAGAGCTCATGAATTACTCTGAAACCAAATTCATGGTCACTTTGCCTGCTGGATGAATCCTTGATGTTTAATGTCAGCAGAAAGAGTCAAACAGACTGGGGAAAGGAAAAGGTCACAGATAGTTTCTTGGTTTATTTATTAAAAACAGTGCCATGGCTTTGGATAAGATACTCATCCCCGAGCCACATTCAGATGCACTAATGCATTCTTTTACAAAATTTCACACACAGCAACAAAAGAACTTGAACCACAGACCTGATGAAATATGATTTAGCACAACCAATTCTGGCAAAAGTAATTAAGAATAAGCAGAATAGCTGTCATCCCAGCTTGGTTGTAAATAATATCCTGATACCCCTGGGGAAAGTGCCAGAATGAGAATTTATCAGAATTGCAATTCTAGGAGGTTTAACACCTAATTAATGCTCACAACTCATTTTCTTCAAGACAAACAGAGGAAGCAGCAGGCAGAGAAAGAAAAATAAGAAGAAAAATTTCTACTGTATATTGTAGGAGGAAGAAGTATCACGAAGAGTCTTGAAATAAAGAAGAAACTTGCTTTGGGGAATGCACAATGCAGAAACTTACACCAATAATTAACACCTAAACATAGCTAATTGATCCAATCTTATAAGAGAAAAACACTTCTCCATATGCCATTTTCCAGTATATGCTGCTTAAATATTTGTGAGAAATTTAGACGTGGCATTGCCTTCCTTCAAAACACTTCTCAGATCACTAAAGGCAAGGCAAGGACAGAAATGCTAAATTTATAGTCCTAGCTGGAAAGACTTTTGAACAACTCTGACAGATCAGTAATAAATTACCATTATCTGGCTGCACATTCCCACCTACTGTCTCATGTAATGTGGAAGGAATGAAAAAGAATCCAGGCAGAAAGGAGCAGCACATAAAAACAGCTCCCTGGAGTCCCCAGAGAGGAAAAATGAAATGCCTCAAGAGTTGTTTTGCATGAGCAGCAGCCACATTAAATGCAGCATCACATCACCCTGATGGACACTGTAAATCTTCAAAATCTCATCCTAAGAGAGGCCCTGAATCCCCCTGCAAAGCCAACATTTCCCTCTGTGTGTCGGGGAGCAGCCAGGGTCAGTCACCCCACAGAGCACCGCCAGGAGCAGAAGGAAAAGGGTCAGAGATGGTCTGGAAATGAGGGCACAGCACAGGCACTGAGGGCTTCCAGAGCCTGGAGCCCAAGCCAGGAAAGCAGATGAACCATGGACACACAGATGAGGGCCCTGCCTGGAGGTGAACAACGGTCCATGCAGCACCAAGGAGGCAGGGACAGGGGAAAAGATGAGAAAGATAAAAAAAATAAAATATCTTTTACATTTTCCAACCAGCTCAAGAAAATCCACTTTTCATCAATCTACACCACCTCTCTCAGCATGGAATCTGTTTCTTTTAGCTATTTCCCCTTTTGAATGCAACAAAACCCCAAACCCCAACAGTGACTTAAAGGATTTGTTTTGAGTCAATATTTCAATTTTCAAAGCAGAAAATACAGGAAATGCTGTTTAGAAAACAAAGGAAAGCAAATCAGGGTGAAAACATCACTTGATAACATTTTTATCTTTTCAAAGGTCTTCCCCAACCTACTCTGGCCCAAACTACCTGTTAAATTCAAAGTGCATTGGCAAAGAGCTTCAGCATCCCCTGAAAATCATTTTCTTCTTTAATGCTGGTCCCCTCACTTTAGCAGGGTCAAAGGCAGATCCTTATTCCAGCTCAACCACTGCAAATGGAAATTCTGAACTCCCTCAAAGCCTCTTCCTCCTAAATCACTGATTAGAAGGGGAGACAGCGAAAAACAAAAACTATTGAATTTATGACCAGCAAAAGGCATCAAATAAAAAGTTTTCTTGTTATCTGCAAAAGCGTTTATCGGAGAGATTATGAAAATGTCATTTGTCCTGGAAGCCTCTCCATGCTGAAGCTGGGTCAACATAATCATTACAGCATTTTTCCCTTGGTTGGGGGACGTTTGAATGTGTTGCCAAATGTCCTTGTCCCAGCCAGATGTAAACCCTGAGCTGTTTTCCTTGCAGCAGGGTTTCCTGTAACTCTTCCCTCCGGCCTTCGCAGGTTTGAAGGATGGGCTGTGTGGCAGAATGGGTGTGACAGGTTATTGCTAAACTGCTACATAAGCAGGCAGACTTCTGGAAGTGTGGCAAGAACAGCATTCTAAAGCTCAGAATTTAAGTTAATTTTCCTGAATTTATCTAAGCTCCCAGCTCCCACAACCTATCCCGCACTGCCTATTTGGAGTTTGTCTTCCAGCCCCAACTGTTGGAGTGTTTGAACACTTCTTCCCTGATTTTAGGCATTAAAGCTGCAGGGAAAAGTCTTGAACATGGGATTCCTAAAATTTCAGAAGCTAAAAGGAAAAAAATTGAGTGATTAAGGCAGTCTTGTGATTAAGTTGTTTTAATGCTTGGGCAAAGCAACACTGACTCACTGTAGCCATGTCAAATATCCCCAAACACCCCAGGCAAGCCTGGCCAAGATTTGTGCTTAAAAGTTCCAGCTGTTTACGAGGTATTTGTGTGGGGGAAGGATGTGGCAATAGTTGCTTCTAATTGAAAAATGGGTGAAAGGATTTTCCTACAAATTCCCCAAAATGAGTGAGCGAAACCAACTGTGGGCAGGGAAAAGACCCAAGAACAATTCAGAACAAAAATAAAGTTTATGAGCAGAATCTTTCTGCACCTTCAGCTGTGGTTGGAGCTCCCGGGGGTATTCAGGGGTAGCCTGTGGAAATAGGGGGTGTCAGGTTTTCATCACAAATCTGCCTCAGTGTGAAATTCCCCGTTCTGGCATTGTGGACTGGTAACATTTGGCAGAATTTTCAATGCCAAGACCAAAGGTAAAACAGCAGTGACTGATCTTTAAAAGATGAAGCCTAAAATGGTTCCTGTCTCATCTGATTCCACCTCGTCTGTCCTTGTTCTTAAATCCCAGCAGTCTGCAGCAGTGTCTTGGTGCTCTGGGGGAGATCAGGAGGAGAAGCTGTAGAATGGATTGTCCCAATGTGTTTCCGTGGATCAAATGCTGCTGTTTGCTCTCTTCCAGGCCAGAATAAGGTTTTAGCTCAATCCTTCCCCATACACAAAGACAAACCAAGATAACCACAGTCACTTTAATCATTAAGAAACTGTTACATCTCCACAATATTTAAGTTCTCCATGTTCATGGATATTTTTGCAAAACTCAGAGATATCTTTGGAATTTTTTCTACCTTTGCTCATTTTTGCTTTTGCATGTTTATTTGGTTTACACTTGCACAAGCTGTTCATCCTCCCTCAGCCCAAAATAAATTCTCTGCAAATGCGGGAGGTCTGAGCTGCAGATTTTTGGGGCACAAGAGTGGATTAACCTCAGTTTGTTGTCTAGAAGTCAGGTATTGGGCCCAAGTGCAATGTCTGGTTTGTGTTCCTGCCAGTGAAGAAACAAATCCATTAAAAGAAGGAACAGCTACACTGAACTCACACTTCTACATTACATAGGAGTGAATAAAAAGCAGTTTTCTGCTGCAGATTATTCAGTACTAAGAAAAAGTGTCACAGTGGTTTAATTTCCAAATGTACAGAAAAATATAAACATATAAACCCCTCTTCAAGGATGACTTTGATTCCACAGGGATCCAGAGCCCATCCTATTGGTGGATGTGCATTTTACAGGTACATCTGGGTTTAAGAATCCCAGTGTGCAAATAAAGCAGCTTGGCTTCAGACTTGCGGGCAGAAATCCCACAGCATGTTCACAGCAACAGCTTTTTGGCTCGAATTTCTCTGAAGGGTCCTACTTCTCGTTAATTACATTCTGTGTAAATTGTAAGTAAAGCTATTTTTGAAATGGAGAGTTCTCCTAATGCAGAACGTGTTCAAGGGAGCTGCAGTTTGTAGAGAAGGAGCATCCACCAGGCAGGGCAGAGGGAGGAAAAGAAAACCTGAGCAATAACTGAGATCTCTGTGCAATCCAAACTCATTTCAGGTCCTGCTGGCTGCACAAAAAGCCCTGAACCAAGTACTGTGGAGTTCCCTGTGGAAATGTAAAATAATGATGCAGTCCGTGATTTCTGGAGGTGCATTTCTTGACTGTAAGATGGAAACAGAGAGAGTGCTCAGACTGTTGTATTGTGGAAGCTGAAAGGCAAAAAAGCAGGAGTAGAGTGGGAGAAAGTACAGCAGGGTGCCTTCATGGAGCCTGCTCTCCTTGGAGCTTCCACCTCAGCACTCACATAAAATCATAAAATCACAGAATCATCAAGGTTAGAAAAGATCTCTTTATTACTGTGATAGCTCAGCATCCCATCAATGACAAGTCACTATTTCTAATGTAGTTTATATACTTATGCATAGAAATAACACATAAGTGGCTTCATTTTCTGCTGCCCGGTACCATTTATTTTTTCCTATGCAATAGAAAGTGCAAATGGATGTGAGATTTTATCACATCGCTGTGTGAATGTCCAAGATCTAATCTGAGATTTGAAATGCAAACGGCCCTAATTGCTCCTTGAAAATACAATTGTATCTTCACTGTCTTTAACAGAGTGCCCAGAGAAGCTATGGGTGCCCCTGGATCCCTGGAAGTGTCCAAGGTGTGGCTGGGCAGGGCTTGGAGCACTCTGGGATAGCGGAAGGTGTCCCTGCCCATGGCAGGGGGTGGAACCAGATGAGCTTTACATCCCCTCCAAACCCAAACCCAAACCATTCCATGAATATGAAATAGAAATCCCTCATGTACGGGTCAGAAAAACCCGAAATGCAACGTCTCACTTTGAGAAGCTGAAGGGATAAAATACGCCAACCTGGCACTAAATTAAGCTGTCCTTTTTCAGCAGCTTAGGCAAACAGAGGCCCAGGGAGAAAAAGCAAAGCCCTGTGAGTGACCCAGCCCTGGCTGGAGGTTGTGGACAGGGAACATTGGCATGGAGATTTGTAGGAGAAAACCTTGGAGAGCCCTGCAGTGGTGAGGGCACAGGCACAGGGAAGGGATTAAAAAAAGGTGACTCAATGAGTCAGTTTGAAGGCAAGCTTTGCTCTGGCTCAGAAAAAGAGCTAAACACAGTCCTTGTAGTTTAGTCAATATATCAGTTTTGGGAGCAGCAAATGGAAACTCAGAAATGAGGAGTGCTGCAGAGGGAGCTGCGGGGACTCGGGCTGGAGGGGAGGGAGGTGTTCAGGCTGCCTGCTGAGTTCGGGTGAATGGCTGCACCAGCAGAGCCTGCACAGCTGTTGGCAGTAATCCTCCCTTCAGGAAATGTTCCTGCAGTGTGGGCTCGATATTTTTGAGCCTGTGAGAATTTTTGGCTTGCTAACCATTGCCAGCTCCTTTCCCAAGGGAAAGCTGCCAACAGTTTCTCTTTCCAAACCATCTCTCTCCATTTCTCAGCACAGGTTCAGCAAACAGTGTTCCCTTTGCCAGAACAACTGTCCCAGGGGTTGTTTCCTATTCCTGAACCAATGGAGAGCAGTGTCAGTCCCATGGAACAATAACAGACCTTTTTACACAGCATGGTATAAAAGAAACTGTTGGGATTGTAAATAAAGCCTTCTTTCTCTGCTGACAACTCTATGAAGTCAGTCTATTTCGTGTCCTACCGTGACACTGCAGGAGTGTGGATGTACACAGAACTCCACTGAGCAGGCACGGTCGTGGTAAAAATTGTTAGGTGAAAAACCCAAGCAGAAGTGTTTTTAAGCCTAAATGTGGTGCCCCTGTGCATGTCTTTAGCAGACGAAAAGCTGAATTTGATGTGAAAAGTGTAATGTTCTGTCCCTCTTCCTTTTCTTTCCTGGTGCAAGCTCAGTGTGATTGGTTTGATGTTAAATGTACCAGGGCTTGCTCTGTGTATGTGGAGCAGGAGAGCCACGGGGTCATGTCATCCAATCTGAGCAATTTCTCTCATGTAAATGGATAAGTCTTTGTTTGGAAATGATGGCCACAATTTCCGTACCCCTAAACAAGGTTTCCTTTTCCATTGTCTCATCTTTGTCCCCTTAGAGAAAGAATGTTTTATTTTCAGAAGAGGAACAAATAGGAAATCGTGAGGAGAAACCCATTCTGTGGTCAGTGGCCTCCACATTTGGTTTCTTCTCCAAAATCTGCTTTAGGTGTTTATAGTAGGCTTTGACATCGCAGATTTTTTACATTTCTTAAATCTCATAAAAATGAATAAAACCCAGATTATCACCTTGCTTGCCTTATGCTTGTTCCATGTTTATTTATTTCTATTTGCATTTTCTGTCTTTGTCACTCACTCTCATCCACATTGTTTATAAATTCTGATGCTACTTTGTGGTTTGCTTTTGCCTCTTCACATCCATTCCTCCCATTATAGCAAAGGAAATCAGTGAAACCTGGCCTTACGTTCTACTTTCTTAAGGAAAGAGAATTAGGAAATGAATTGCATGGTTAAAGCAGCAAAAGGGGAGAGGAAGGGAAGCGATAATGCGACAGACTTTGTTCCAAAAGTAAAAGGCTGACTTAGCCAGACCTATCTACTGTTGACTTTAAAGAATTTAAACTCACAGAGCTGGACTCTGTTAAAGAAGGTTTGACTCACTGCTGAAAATGTGCAATCATTCAGGTAAGATAAGAACCCTGAGCTTTTCCTTCCTACTCCTGAGGAATGATGTCGTACCAGAAGGAGAAGTGCTGTGAGCAAACATCCTCCTGATGGCACCGTTTTGTTCTGAGCTTTTATTTGTCCCACTGCTCCCTGTCTTCAGCTCGCCCATCTCCTGGGCTCCTTCCTTCCTGCTGGGCAGGACTTCAGGGATGCAGTTCAGAGAGAATGAAGAGCAGTTGGAGGAACCCTGGAAGAGGAAAACAAGAATGATCAAAGGTTTAAAAACAACCGTGACCTTTGGCATATGAATGGGCTTTATGAAATGTGGAGAGGAGCAATGAGAGACACATAATGTTCTCAAAATACTTAAAAGTTAGTGGCAAGATGTGAAAATGTTCCCCATGTGCAGCGTAAATAAGAATAGCAGTGAAAGTTTTAAATCACAGCAAAGGAAATGTTGTTACAGAGTGTTCTGAGGAGACTGAGGCGCTGAGCTGCCATGGGGGGGTGGCATTTCTGTCATTGCAGAGTTTTAAGAACAGAAGACTGTGACACTCTTTGGAAATGAGGTTAATTAACTCCAGCAACAAATCTCGAGGGGAGAAAAACTGACCCTTTCAAATCGGTGGGATATTATGAAGAACATCCTTGTGTGGTTTTCCTTTCCATTCGCCTTGAGCTGAGCAGAAGAATTTATGACAAGAAAAACATTGGAATGGCAAAAAGCCCTTTAAAATATTGTCATATATTATCCCAAGTTTCACAGAGATGGTGCTCTGTGTGTTCGTCAGCTTTTGGTGAAAATTACGGGTTTTTTTCCTTTTCTCCCTGAATGGATGTTGGGTTTATACCCCAATGGGAAGCACAACAGCACTTTCTTTCCAGTTCTCTTCATGCTAAGAACAGCACTGGAATCTAAACAAGTCCTGTGTGTTCTTTCATGCTGGTGCATAAAAATCAGTGTTTGACTGAAGAGACACAAAGTAGAGCTTTTTCTGATGTGCTGGACATCTCCACACAGCAAACCCAGTCTCGGGCCTGACGGGACTTGGGTTATGGACGCTGCTACAAAGGTCAAGGTCTCAATCTCTCAGGATGAGCTTCTGACACAGTTCCACCAAATATCCCATGGCTTGGGATGATCTGAAGCTGTCCAGGACCAAGAGAAAAGGAAAAAAATCTGTTTTTCTTTTACTCCAAACATAAGTGGCTACTGGCCAAACCCACCAGACCAAAGGTCCATCTTCCCTCGGTGTTTAATGCTCTCTCTGATGAAGGTGCTGTTGTTGAATCCTTTAAGCCAGTTTTGGGTACACCCCAAACCCCAGTTTTGGTTTTGGGATTGGTGTGTTGTTTGTGCTTGCAAGAAGGGATTTTCTTCCATCAAGGATAAGGTTGGTGAGCAGTTGGCAGAATCTGTGATAACTTCTGTCTGCTCCCATAGATCTGGAAAAGCTGAGATGAATTTTGTATTTTATTTTATTTTATTTTGTTTTGCTTTGTTTTGCTTTGTTTTGCTTTGTTTTGCTTTGTTTTGTTTTATTTTATTTTATTTTGTTTGTTGCATGCCACTGTGTTAGAAAGCCTGGCTCCTGACTCAGCCCCAGTGTAAATAAATGCTATATGTCTGACCAGTGTTTGTGGCACAAGGGATAAACTGCAAGGCCCTGCTCAGAGCTGAAATCTGGTGCTCTTCATTAACTCTTTGGTGTTTTAGCAGAGGTAAAAATATATCATCAAATCAAATCAAATCAAATTAAAAAAAATCAAATATATCTTGAATTTACCCAAGGAAGAGAAGAATTCTCTGCCTGACTGTGGTAAGGACACTCCAGAGCAGCAAGGTTTGTCTCTGCATGGTTTGATGAGACACTTTAACTTCCACTGCACCCTCTGGGGAGTGCTGCAGCTCACAGAGGGGTGCACATCCAAATTTTAGCAGCCATCCTCCTCTCTGGATGGGCAGCAGCAAGGCTGTGAAATCAAACAGTTGTGACCTTTGCAGAGAGAGCAATTGAAATGAAGCTGTGGGAAGAGTGCAACCTCTGAAACTCGGCCCTTCCTGGTGGGGAAACCTTTCCAAAGCATTGCTAAAGTTTCTTTTAGGGAAGATTTCATGCAAAGCTGCTCTGGCTGCTGGAGGAGAGGCCTTTGAGTCTTGCATCCAAACATGAAAGAAGGGCTGGTACTTTTCCTGTAAAGATGATTTTGCTTTTTATTCAGCTGGTAGACATGTGATGCCTTTTGGGGCTACCTAAAAACAGAGGCCAGGCAAGATTAAAGGAATAAAAAGCAGGTATATTTATGGAAGGGCCTTCAGGTACATTTTGGGCAGATGAAGCCCCCAGGGGCTACACCCAAAATGGACAAAGGCTCACAGGGTTTCACACTTTTATAAGTTTGGTCCATTTGCATATTGGGGGTTCATCTTCCAATTACAGCTTCAGCTAATGAAGTCATTTACCCCAGGTTTGCTGCCCCCAGCTCACTTTTGTTTCCATCTCTCAGAGCCTGAGGCAGTGAGGGGTCCTTGACTGCCAGGCCTGGAGAGGAATTGTTGTGTCTGCCCAAAACGGGGAAGCAGCAGCTCACACTGTGTGTGGAGTTTAGAGTTCCACACTACAGAATTGCAGCATTACAAATATATGAAAAATATAAAATCTAAAATCCTAAGGCATCACATGGAATAGCTTCAGTGTGGGGAGCTGGGAAGAACACAGTGCTGGGGTGAACACAGCCATGACTGATAGGATGCTGCTGGAGGAACGAGGGAAAAGCTCCGGAAAGATCTCTCAAGGTCATGTCCAATCTCCATCATGCATCCATATCAGAATGGTGCCCATAAATACATCAAGATTTTCAAATCCAGGCTGAGTTCCAGGCTGAGATTGTTACTTTAAAATCTCATTTGTAATGGTTTAAACCCTCCTTATCTCCAATTTATTGGTGTTGCCCAGCTTATGGCCATGTATTAATGAAGGCTTTAAGCAAGGCTCTCAAACTTCATTTAATAAAGATTAAGTTATTATGCCAACAGCCTTTTTTTTTTTTTTTTAACCTGGCTCTCTCCCTTCCTGACATTTATACTCATAAATGCCACTCCAAATATTATTGCCACCAAGTTACGACATTCCATGCCAGAGAAGTGGATTAACAGTACAACAACCCTCTTCCCTCTACCTTTCCATCTAAAACAGCTTTTTAACCCTCTCCAAAAATTGCTTTTTCCCTTTTCCTCATTTATTTTATCCATGTTTTCCTCATCTGTTTGTGGTCTGTTCCAGGCCATCCTTTCTGGGATATGAAGCATCCCTATCACATTCCTCTAGCTCTGGCTTTGCCAGACCCAACTCCCCCTGGTTCTGAGTCACTTGTTTGCCCCCTTTCCTCTGCTCATCTCCAGGAGTCCTCTGGGATGGAGAAATTCCTTTCCAATGTAAAATGAGCTCCTGCTCAGGATTTTTTTATTTTAATTGGAAATTTTGCTAGAAGGGATGAATTTTTTTTCAAGGCATCTTCGAAAAATTCTAGCAGATCCTTCCAAGCTGTGTGTTTCATTAACTGGAATATTCCTTTGGCACCAAAGGTAGGATTTTGTGATGTTTACTGCCAGGATCTTGAGAAATTCTGGATTTTTTGGTGTCATGGATTTACTTCTAGAGTCCTTTGCCGCTGTTAAATCAAGCTGGAGTAGTTTACTTTCCTTTAGGCCAGAGTTTCAAATCTTATTTGTAATTCCCAGAATATCCTATGGATATCCTGTAGCTTCTCTGGATAAAGTGTTTCATTTTGTTGATTTTTTTTTTAAGAAATGTGGTTTTTATGCACTTTCTTAGTTTTTCTCCGAAGTATTCCCTGCAATATTTCATCATTCCAATATTTGATCACCACGTTAAGGTGGGCAACATGCTTCTCATGTGAGCCTTAATTCCCAAAGATTTCTCATTAACACGGAGAAATTACAATTACACCAGAACACTTCTCCGTGGTTTTTTATCCCTTTGGATTTTTGGATTTTTGCCTGCACTTTGCATTTTCAGAGGGAGAATCCAAATGCAGCTTGTCCTGATGGAATGGCAGATGGAGCTGGGAGCCTTCTGCTCTATTTTATTGCACCACATAGCAGGAGCAGCTTCTCCGTCTCACATCTGCCACCTCCTTGTGAAGCTACACAGAGTTCCTTGGGGAAGGAATGTGGGAGAGCAGCCTCTTCCCATCCCCTCAGCCCACTGCCATGGCAGAGAGGGAATATCCTCCAGGATCAGGATCCTCAGAGGGACAGCAGGACCTGGTGGTGGAATTCCAGATGTATTTATGGTGCTGGAGGATTCCTGGCACCCAGCTGCTGGAGGTGGCATCCAGCCAGGATCGATCCTGCGGTGGATGCAGACTGCACCCCAGCAGATCCTGGTGCCACTGCTGGCAAACAGCCTGTAGGCCGGGACACCAGGATTTGGGGTTCAGGGTGTCCATGGATTCTCACCAGCTGCGGTCCTGGGGAGCCCCTGCTCTGCCAGCCGGAGATCTCCCCTTGCTCAGCCTGTGCTCTGAGATCCACCGACACACTGTCCCCCTTGTCCTGGCTCTGGCCCGCCTGGGTTTGTGCAAATATTAACCTTGGCTTTCCCTTGTCCAGCCTGGCTCCTCACAGGGTGAGACGCCACTGGTGTGAATAATGTGACAAGAATTTCTTATGGTGGGGTTGGAAAATGCAGCTTTCCTCGAGTTAGATCCGGAATTGGCAAGAACCACTCAGCTTTTGGACTTGGCAGAAACCTCTCCTCCTTTGGGGCAGATGGAAGGGGGTCCATGGGCACCAGAGAGACGCGTTTGAAATGGTTTCCTTTACAAACACAAGACACTGGTGCTGCTGAACGAGGTTCCCTTTGTGGGAGCTGCTCTGGAGCTCTGTGGGATCCAGGCAGTCCCAGGATGGCCCCTCAGAGATGTCCGAAGGACAGGTGGGAAGAGTCCCCTGCTCAAATGGAACTCTAAAATTTGTCTGTGGATTTTACCCTGACAAAAGAGGACTCACTTGGCCATACCAGTTAAAAACTCTGCTGGTAAAATGGAAATATTGTTTGATTAATGAGAAAAAAGCTCAAAAAAGCTTATCAATATTGTATTCAGAAATGTAAAACAAATCTTGACATCTCATCCTAAACCTAATTGCAGCCCTCTTTTTATAGACTGTTTAGAACTTACAGAAAATGAAATTAAAGCAGCTTCGATTTTGGCTCAAACATAAAGCTGAAATACAGAAATAGCATGAAAAGACTTCTTTTTTTTTAATAGTAACTTCTGACCACATGAAAATAAGGAAGTACTACAAATCTTTCAAGAAAGCCTGGCTTTATGAGATTTCTAGCATCACTTCCAGATTAAACAGACTTGGCTCAATGTTCAAGTCCAGGCTCATCTGAACGAGACACATTCGCTGAGATTTATGTCGGTTTGAGCTTTACCCCTCACATGAGTTCTACTGTAGCTTTTTGAAAGCTCTGTTCGTGGGTATATTTAGGGGAACTGCAAAAGGATCAGCCTGAATCTCAAAAATCTCTGGACTCAACCTCCACCAGCACACCTGGGATCACTGACCAGATATCAGTGAGAGCCTGACAAACTCTGGGCACAGATCTGTGGAATGGTGGCCCAGGTTGGATTTTAATTTTGACTTTCCTCAGTTTAGGGAAGAGGGAATATTGGGGAAGGGGAATGCTCTGTAAAGATCCCTTGCTGTTCTTGATTTCCAGCTGTCTTGTAACTTCCACAGGCTCTCGGGGTATCCAGAGGCTGTTGATTTTAATCAGAGGTAAGGACAATCTGGGGATGGTGCTCTGTGCGTCTCGAGCTGATGTCAGTGATGATTCTAGGGTAATAATTCCATTATTATGTGGCCGCTCAGCCTGCTGGGATCATCGTACAGAGGTGCTGTGTTGTTTTTGCCTGCACAGAGACAAAATTCCAGGTGCTCCAGAAGGCTCTGAGGTGGGATGAGGTGCAGGGACGAGGCTGAGGGCACTCCAACCCTAATGAGTTCTCAGCTCTCAGCTGCAGTCCAGCTCCCAGTGGGGTGGTGGATCCTACCGGCCGGTGTGAAAGCCTGTGAGGTGCCTCCTTATCAGAAGGACCATTCCAGGAATTTTAGATTGTTCTCAAGAAAAAGCAGCTGAATTAAGACCAGCTGTTACAAGGGAGAATTTTTTCTTTTATTTGAATATCAGTGATATGCAGAATCCCGATGTTTCGTCTAGGAAATCAAAATACTACTTCTTTTGATGTCTATTGAGGGTTTGGTTTATTTTTGCTTCTGAGCTCTCTCCAGGTTCATTTGAATGTGAATGCGCCGAGGTCACTCTATGGAAAGGCTGCGTTTACCTGCCCTAGGCAGAGATCAGCAGCGTTAGGTTCTCAGAGCAGCTCTCTGGACTGCAACAAAGGAGAGGAAAACGCTATTTTCTTAGGACTACTGAACTTTATCTGCTTGCTCTCATGCTGTTTTTTACAAGATTCAGATGAAACTGGGCAGGACGTATTGTTCANGGGAGAGGAAAACGCTATTTTCTTAGGACTACTGAACTTTATCTGCTTGCTCTCATGCTGTTTTTTACAAGATTCAGATGAAATTGGGCAGGACGTATTGTTCATTTTGTAGGGGAAAAAAAGATAAAATAACTTAAAGTCTCCAGCAATTTTAAACAGCAAATTAAATTGTCCTAATTCAGGAAAAAGAGACTTCCACCACAGTGCCCATGTTTCTGAAAGCAATAATATGTACCAGACTGGCATTTTGGGGATTTTGTTTATCATTAAAAACAAAATAAGGTTTATAAAGGAGACTCAGCAAAGAAGTTACCCACGACAAAATCTAAAATCGCTTTGGGTATTTTTAGTATAATGAGATCCATGCCTCTTACAAAAGGCTCCTTGGGCTCCCAGTGGGGAGGATGTTTATAGTTCTGGACCTTCACGATTTTAACTTGATTATTTACAGGCAACCTCATCTGCCTACTTACATAAGAGCCCAGCATTTGTGTAACCACCAGTGTGAGATGAGAAGTAACCTGATTTGGGGTTGGTTTCTGCCCACGTGGTTCTGATCTCTTGCTGGGTTGCCACTCTCTTGTCGACACCCTCGAGGAGACGGAGTTGGATAATTTACAGCAGCGTTCCATCCTGGGCCTTTTCGTGCTGTACGACTTTGTGATGGCTTCCCAAACCTCCCAGACTGCCGGGGAAGGAGCTTCCAGGATGAGTTATCTGCACTAATTACACCCTTCTGCACGGGGCTGCTCTGCGTTAAGGGGTCAGCAGGAGTTTCTGCAGGGAGCAGCTTGTCCTCGTGCATGGACAGCTTCCCACAGATCTCCTGGCAGAGCCCAGCTCCTAATGAGCGCCAGGGCCTTGGAGAGATCTCAGGAACAACGTGGATGCAGCTCAGAAGGATGGGAAGGATGGATGATCAGAGGCAGCATTTGCAAGCAAACACGCATATATCTGCATGGCAGAACATGGATTTCCTGGAGAAAACAGCTGTCAATGATGCTCCTCAGGAATTGGGAATTCAACAGCTCCCAGCAGCATCAAAGGGTTTTAACTGAGTGCATGGTTAAGCACTCAGACCCTGCAGCATTTAATGCCCATGTGATGCTGTTCGTCACACAGACACACACACTCACTTTGGTGAGAAGGCATGAACTGTTTTATTATGAAGATCTGACTCCATTTTATAGTATTTCTACAAAGGCCAGGGACTGAGGGAGAAGGCTGACACCTCTCCCCATCCCATTGGACAGGACAACTGTCCATCAGCTGTGCATATCTCTAAGAACAGGAATGAAAACTCCTTGAATTTATGAAAACATTGCCTCTGTTTACATCACCTGTGCGTGAGAAACAACCTAAACTACGAAAACTGTGAAACAAGAGAAGGCTAAAAAATCAGAGCAGCACCCTTGTTCTGTGCCATGCTAGTTCCTACAAGCTGTTCTTCCAAACTCCAGCTCCTGGAAATAAAAGCATAGGAGAAGAACACCTAATTTGTTCTGGATAAGGAATGGTTTATTTCCTGTAATGTTCCATCTGATGACTCTTTGTAGCTGTAGTAAAACCCACTGTTTGAGAGACAAATTGAGAGTGGCAGTAAACACAAAAAGGTTAATGAAATACATGATTTCTGGCTCACTTGTTAGAGCAGGGAAAGCATGAGGGGTTGCAGTGTTTGGAATTCATAACTATTTCCATTATCTACCCTCTGCCTCATTTTTCTTTCTCTCTTGGCTCTAAGATCCTCTTCTTTCTTTAGTGTTTCTTCATCATTCTCTTTTTTTTCGCTCTCCCACTGCATTCCCCATGGCCTGAGAGCTCCCTTGCCCACACCCCAACTCCAATTCCAGAAACTCCACTTGGGTTTTTCTGCTCAGTCTTGTCCTTCAGTGCCCTTTCTGGCTGATCTTTGTTAGAACATATTTCAGATTGGTTTTCTCTTCAGAACTGTAGGAGGAGAGCTAAACACCTATGGAAAACTGTCCTAGCCTGGCTGGGGAACTGCAGGGGCTTCCCTGGGATATCTGCTGGTAAAAAATGAGAGTAGATCTCCCAGCACAGAAGATGTGAATCCTCATTTGAAGAGCTGGAAATTGCTGAGCTTGGCTCTGTCCCTGGAGAGGCTGTGACATCTCAGCAGGGTGGAAGTGCCCCCTCCCAGCACCTCATCCTTCCCTTCACTACAAGACTAAAACTGCAAACATCTCCCAGAGTTTCTGTGCCATTCTCCACGTGGCTGTTTCATTCTGTTGAGTGATGGTGATGGCTGCGTGAATGAACAAAATGTCTGTTCTTTAACCTCTGCTTCAGCAGGTTTGGATTTTCCTAAACATAAAGCAAGCAGAGAACAATGGGTTGTATTGTGGCTGATTAAATTTTCTGAGCAAAAGTCTTAATGTCCCCATGGCACTATCATAGCCAGGGTTGCCTCACTGTAACCACAGGAGAGAGCTGAATCAGCCGTGGATTGAGTCGCAGGTAGTGTCTGAACCCAGCTGCATTTTCCCCCTCTTCCCAAGCCTTTTCCTGTAGCAGTGTCCACGGGGATGGCTGTGGGGGCAGGATTCCATTGCCAGGACACGTGCCTCATTCTCTGACAGCCTTCCATGACTTCATCACTTGTATAATAAAGTGAAAATCATAGGCTGCAGTCACTCCTTGAAGCAGGCACGACAGCCCAGCCCCTGCCCTGGGAGACAGGGCAGCACCTCTGATTTTAAAAGCCGTTTGGAAAAAATCCCCAGAGGATTCTTCGGCATTGTTTATGTGGAAAGAAGAGTCACTATCGAAGTAAGAGCAATCTATGAGTGCAAAAACTCTAAACACAATTTCCTATTTGCTGTATATGTTTGAGAGAGGCTTTACCCTTTCATTCTTTGTCTCTAAAGTCTGAGGAATGGTATTTAATGGAATGGGGCAGACAGGGTCAAGCCGAGACATGGATTTAATTCCTTACATCTATAAACAAAACCACATTTCATGCTGAACTCTGCAGGATGAGAGGGAGGAGGTGGAGACAGGGATTTCAGCATTACACTGTCTTTAGAGAAAAAGGGGAGGAAAATGTCGACAAAGGTGATGCTGCTTGCAGGCACTTCTGTCTCTGGCTGGGCACTGTAACTGATGGGCATTGACACTTCTGCACTTGGTTTGAAGCACCACAGAGGGAATTATCCATGGATCTGCTTCCCCTTGGACGCAGCCAAATGCTCTGGAGGCACAGGATGAGAGCCAGGCTGGGAAGAGCAGCATGTGGCGGTGGTGACAGGGAGAGGTGTTTGCTGTCCAGGGCAGCTGTAGCTGCCCCTGGATCCCTGGCAGTGCCCAAGGCCAGGCTGGAAAGGGCTTGGAGCAACCTGGGACAGTGGGAGGTGTCCCTGCCATGGCAGGGTGGAATGGGATCATCCAAAGTCCCTTCCAGCCCAGACCATTCCATGATTCTGTGATTTGGTCAATTACAGAGCTGGAACTCAGAGAACATTTCAGATTTGTCCAACCAATTGCTCTTGACAGACAGAGTGATGGCTCTAGGAATCGAAGGGCAAATAATCCATAACCTCACACTGAAGAGAAGGCAAAAATTTGTTTGTTTTGGATGTTTATGGGCCTGTTGTATTCTCTTTTTCATCAGCCTTGACTTCTAGAGTCCCCCATGGTGGGGAGTGAAGGTGCTGCAGTGACTTGGGGTACCTGGGACTGGGTTATTTAGCAGCACCCTGCCCTACAAACTTCGTTGTCTGAACAAAAAATGAACAGATTTGTTCCAAATACTCCATTATATCATACACCTACACTGAGGGGCAAATGTGAGAGAACCCTATTCATTATTATTGCTAAATTATAACAAACAGTGTGCTCAGATTGGGCTGATTTATCACCTCTACCCTGAGCACACCTTTGACAGCAACTTTTACCAGGCTTAGGGGCAAGGAAAAGAGCCATAATTTCAATGTGGAATGGTCTGCCTGATAGTTATTCCACACCTATGCAATTTTCCTCTAACCCTTGACTGACCTCTGAACACAGCCCCATTTCTTGTCACACTTTGAGCATTTTGAAGGGCTCTCTGAGAACTGTGGAGTTCAATCCACCTCAGGATTTCCTCGGAGCAGGGACCTTTCCATGATGGAGCTTGCTTGGCTGCTCTGTCCTCTCCAGATATATTTCAGCTGCTTCCCACTTCTTAGCTGCTGCAGGCTCTTGATAACTTCAGAGTTAGGTAAAAGAAGCCAGAAAATCCTTATTCCTTTTGCCTCCCCTTCCTCTCACACAGAGCACTGACAGGAAAATAAGCACTAATATGTCATCTTTAAAATAAGAAGGGGACATGCTTTCCTTATGAAGCAGTGGAAACAGTGACATCATCTTTGGAACAGCTTTTTTCCCCTTTTCACTTCTAATTGCACGGAGTTTTTTAAAGCCAGGGAATCAGATCTTCCCCTCTGGAGTGGGGGAAGGTTCCCCATAGGCTGCTGGTTGTCTGGGTTTGGTATGAATCACTCTGCCCCTATGGCAGTTCATTGACAAATTACCAGAACCAGGAGCTGGGAACTGGGGCAGCAAAGGGAAAAAGCAGAAATGAAGTCAATTGGTGAAAGAACACGAGGAGGAAACATTATTTATGGAAAATTCACCAACTGGTTCCTTATTTCTGTGTTAAGTTCTCTTTTTTTCCACTTTAAAGGAAATGGCTCCTATAGCAGGGGTGACTCACTCGTGGAAGGTGCCAGGGAGGCGCACTTGCCAGTTTCCCATTTTATTAACATTTTATCACAGCATGGTGCCAGATAAGGCCACAGATGCAAAGACAGAGAAAGGAAACAGCAGGGGGTAAGAAAAACATCTTTTTTTTTGGTCAAGCACCAGTCTTGTGTGTCTGCAGCAGGAAGCTGCTCTTTGATGGCTGCTTGAGCTGACCTGAAATAGCACTGAGGGGTTTGTTCTGACCTCCTCAGGGTTTGGAGTTCTGTACCCTGGCAGAGCAGAGGAAACTCCAACAGAGACAGTGACAGGCCAGGTACAACACTGGAGCTTTCTGTGCTGAGGGTTTTTCTTGCTGGGACCCGGTTTGGTTGTGCTGGCACCTTCTCCCCACCTCTGCAGAGCTCCTTATGCATCCCCAGAGGGACCCCAGGTCCCAACTCCTCCCTGGGGAAAATTCAGCCTTGTGCTAATAGAGATAGGGGATGGAGAGAAGCAAGTGATGTAAGGAAATCATCTTTCTAGTGTCCCTTATTTCCCTTGTCTCGCTGCTTCCACTTGACACAAAATGACAGTGAAATACAGGAAAAAAACAGCTACAAGGATCACGGTCTGGTGTCTGATCATTAAGTCTATGAGGGAAGCAAAGCTTGAAAAATGAGTCTGGTCTCAGCAGGGAAAGAAAATAGGAAAATACTTTAAATCCAGATGATTTTGCTAGTAATACTTGAATTTTCCCCATTCAGAAATACTTGCAGAGAACAAGTTTTAGACTCAGCAGTAAGAAGGCTAAGGCTAAGAGGGTTGGTGCTGGAGATGTGATTTGACATGATCTCAGTCAAATCAATCCAGATAAAACCTTCCAGCAGAGCTGTTCTGCGAGAGGAGCTGCTGCTGACCCCTCAGTGACAGATCTGAAAAGGTCCCAGTGCTCTGTTGGTGCAAATTGCAGCTCAGTTCAAGGCGGTGCATGAAAGGAGGAGGCCATACAAGCTAGGGCTCCTCATTAGATCTCTTTTGGGATCTCCTTTGCAGCACTTCATGAAGCTCTGAGATAAGGCTGCCACGGGGTGGGCACGAGCCAGGCAGCAAAGCTGATTTTGGAGCGGAGTGTTGGCTCCTGGTGCTCCCCATCCCACGGGACAAACACAGCCTCTGGAACGGGGGGTAGAGCTGGACTGCTCTGCATCCAGACAGAGGCACCCCAGCAGTGGTTTGGGATTTATTTGTGGTAGATTCGCTCTCTGAGGAAAACAGGGTTACTCGGGACCCTCTGGGCTTGTTTTGATAATGATCTCAGACACACAAGGGAAAATCAACACAAAACAAGTTCAAAGCTTGCCACCTCTCAGATGTGGGAGAAGCTCTCTGGAGCGGATCAGGGAAGTGATGAGACTTTAAGTAAAAGTGCTATTAAAATGCTCTAAACCCAGATAATTTCATTTATTTGCTTTAGAGAACACACGACCTTGAGCATGTCTGCAAAGAAGGTACAAAATGTTTCTCTTCGTGCTTTAATATGATTTACACCATAACCAGGGAGGAGTAGAGCATGTAAGGCCACAATTGCAGCTAAATATCCTACGCAAAAACACCCTTAATTAACTTTCTCAGCATGCTGTAGTCCCATTAGCATTGGTTTATGGCTCAGATATTGCACACGTGTCAGAAAACTGCACAAACCCCTTGGTTTAGACAAAACAACAGGAGACATGTAAGCAGTACACAGCTCTAATCCCTGCATCCACTCCATCCAAAGTTTGGGGTTGTTTTTCTTTCAGTTGATGAAATGGAAATTCAAATGCTACTTTGACGGTGCCATAGGAAAGTCTAAACTAGGGGCTGTAAATAGAGTTTGAGCTGACATTTCAGGTTGGAAGTTAGGGGAAGGAATGAAGCCAGCATGAATACTCGAATCTTGAGGGAAAACTTAACATTTAAGAGACTTTTTTTTCCTACTGATATTGTAATTTGTAAAGCCACATCTGAAGGCCATTTGTTTTGGTACTCAAGATATCAATTCAAAACACATTTAACAGAAAGCTTCTTGTCACCCTCTTTTCTTGCCCCATCTCCCTATTCCCTCTTTTGAATTCTTTGCAGTGATTCCTGGAACAGGTTGGAAATGAAGCTGTTTACCAGCCTGGAAAGAAGAAAAGGTTTGGTAACAAAGCTTGACTTGCCGAGCTTGGTGTGTGCAGTTGGGAGCACTCCACACCCCTGCTTTGTGTGCTGGCGAGGAGTTTTTAATTAAATCTGATCCAGTGGCCATGGCAGCAGCCCTGCTGAGCCAGGCAGGATCCAACATTCAGAGGCAGCGGCTCTGCTGTGCAGAGCAGCACCCTGAGCAGCCTCTGCAGGGATGGTTTTGATAAGAACCTGCAAAGCAAAGCACTCTGAGGTGACTGAGAAAACTCACCATGACTGGAAGCACACTGGAAATTGGGAGAGCTGCCCATGGATCTCTTCCTTTGCATTCCCTTTCAATTTAGTATTACAAACAATCATTAATGCTTTTAGTCTTGCGGTACTTCTGGGAGATATTACCCTCAATTTGTGCATAAGGTCTTGGATGATCCATCTAGAGAGGCACTGGTTTATGCTGGGAAACATTTGATCAAGCCAAGCTAGCAAAGAGGAGTCTCTGGGAAGTTACTCAAGCTGGCAGCCACATGAAAGGTGGTGTTTGTAGGAAATCACCCTGATTTTCTGCTCCTTGTGCTCCTGAAGCTTTTTGTTCCAGAGCCCCGGGGGGATCCCAGCTCGGTGCCCACTCTGGGCTGTTCAGATTGCTGTGGCAAACGCTCTGTGTGCTCCTGCTTGTTTACTCTGCTCCTGCTCAGCTCTTTTCCTCCTTCAGTTCCTGTTGTAAGGAGCCCATTTTCAATGGAAAGAGAAATCTGCATCAAAAGCAGCCTGGGCAGCAGGGGAGGGGGATTCTGCCCCTCTGCCCCTGTGCTCAGCTCAGACCCACCTGCAGAGCTGCCCCAGCCCTGGGCCAGCACAGGAAGGAGCTGGAGCTGCTGGAGAGATCCAGAGGAGGCACAGGGGGATCAGAGGGATGGAGCAGCTCTGCTGGGAGGAAAGGCCGGGAGAGCTGGGAATGTTCAGCCTGGAGAGGAGAAGCTTTGGGGTGACCTCAGTGTGGTCTTGCAGGGCCTGGAGGGGTCAACAGGGAAGATGGAGAGAGACTCTGTCCAAGGGCCTGGAGTGCCAGAGCAAGAGGGAATGGCTTTAAACTCAGAGAGAGAAGGTTTAGATGGGATATTGGGACGAAATCCTTGCCTGTGAGGGTGGGCAGGCCCTGGCACAGGGTGCCCAGAGCAGTGTGGCTGCCCCTGGATCCCTGGCAGTGCCCAAGGCCAGGCTGGACAGGGCTTGGAGCAGCCTGGGATGGTGGGAGATGTCCCTGCCCATGGCAGAGGTGGAACTTGGTAATCTAAAAAGTCCCTTCCAACCCAAGCTATTCTGTGATTTTAAGAAGCTGTGACAGCTACAGCCACAGCTTCCTGTCTGCAGCCCCAGGTGTATTTTCAGAACTGAAATCTCTTTCACTGTGAGTTTTATTTATGGTTTGAGCTCTTTTCAGGCTCTGCAGACACACCACCTAGGATAACCTGTGCTTCTTTTCAGAGCAGCCCCTTGAGCAGCCTCTGAAGGTGGTGTTCATTGTGCTCTAGGTGGCAACACCTTCAAGTCCCAAAGGATTTGTTAACTTCCTAAACAACGACCAAAGTCTCATCCTTACTACTTTATCTCTGCTCTGACATGTCCTCTCCAGGGGAATACACTTGTCTGTCTGAGCTGGAAAGGCAGTGGATGATTTACATCAGGCTATAGGACTCATCATTCATTCTGCTGCCAGTTTCCCCTTTCTATTGGAGATCTCAAATACATTTAACTTGTAAGTGAGTTTCCAGTGAAAAGGCAATGTTAAATATTCTATTGACATGGGTTGGATTTCAAGCATTTTCACCTCATTTTAACTTTTTAAACCCAGGTAGTATGTCAGGAGCTCCCTGAGGTCAAAGGATCTGGTCTCATTTAGGCTTGAGAGCACCCAAGTCACATTCTCTGCTGGTTAAAGCCCTCTATAAAGTAGATGTGAGATACTTCCTTACAGGTTTTCCCTCCCTCAGCTGCCTCCTTCTCATGCCATTTCTTATCCAATGCTTTATCGAGTATTTTTCTCTTTTGACTCTTTTCCCAGTAAGTTCAAAGCAGCCTTCATTCCCAAGCCTTCATTCCAGTTACCATGACTTTTGGCCTTGCAACTCGAGGCTTTTTAGCCTTCATAAAACACTTGACATTTTTAGTCAATGGAAACAAGGACAATGAAAACACCAACACATTGATGGGGCTTCGAAAGAGTGCTGTGGCACAATACAATATCTGACTGCTTTTTGGAACACCTACCTTTATTCCAGGTGATTCTAGATTCTAAAACTACAAACAGCTCTTTCTCAGGATGTTATTTCATGGATTGATGCGCTCCACGACTGCTTCCTCTGAATTTTAATGATGTGCTGTTTGTGAGCCTTTCAGAATCAGAGAGTTCAGCGCTGTCCTGGCAGCTCATCCATCATAGATCTGTGGATTCACTGATCTCCCAGCTCATTTCAGCAAACAAATATGTTACTGCATCTTTCATGAAACAGAAACACACTGAGCACTCTCAGTCCCGTGCAGAGTTCTTTCAATTCTGCCTTAAGCATCCTGGTTTAAAGTAAAACATGTCCCACTGGGACTTTTTTTTGTAGGTGAGTGGGATCACTTCTTGCACTGCTAGGATGTGTTTCTACCTCCTGGAAAACGGATTTTTTTTTTTCCAGAGTCCATGGATTGTTTTGGTAAAGGAATAACCTGTCTTGGTTTTGACTTTTCATGGATAAATGTGGATGTTGATGTCATGTGGGACTTTACACCCCTCTGGTCACCCTAAATGTCCCTCAGTACTCCAGGCTGTGCCCCAGCATGGATCTGTGTGGGCACCACTAACAATTCAGCCCCACAGACCAGCCAGCAGCAGAATAATCCACAATTGGCTTCCTTTTGCCCTCATTAAAAAAACCCAACAAACATGGTGGTGTTAATCCATGTGCCTGGCCCCATGTCTGGGTCACAGCTGGACATTCCCAGTCTGGGGAGCCCCCGAAGGTTTCCCACCTGCAGGGCTGGAGATGGATGACACCCATGGGCTGCTGAGTGGGATCCTGCAGGATCTGATTCACCGTCTGCAGGCAGTCCTGGAGGGGGAATGGGATCCTGCTGCCTCCTGCCTTTCTGGCTCCCGCTGGCCTGCGACTCCTTGAAGCACACTCGGATGTCCCCTAGGGAAGATCTTTACTATTAAAATAAACAGATGTGCTGGTGGTTTCTGATATCATAAGTCTCCTTTCCTGTGAACTCATTCTCCTATAAATAGTAGGTTCATGTCTATTCAAAGAGCTCTTTTATTCCCCTCTCCTCCTTTCATCCTACACCCTCGCTGGTTTCTGGGATGTCTTACATGAGGAAAGGACACCGCTTTCCCTGTGGTTATGTCAGGACATGGAGCTGCTCCTAATGGGATTTCAGGGCCATCACGTGAGCCTGGGATGAGCCTGCTCAGGGCTGCCGTGTGTCTCTGTTAAGAGCTCTGCTGACAGCTACAGGCTGGTGGATATCCTGAGTGCAGCTTTAGGCATGAACACATCCAGCAGTGCAAATATAACGTTGGATTTCAAGTTGATGTGACACAGAATCAGAATCCATTCCTTGCAAAACCATTCCAGTCAAGGAACTTGCTGGTGGGCAAGGTTTTTCCTTCTCGGCAGCTGTTCAAATGGAGGAAGAAAATAGGGATGGAGTGAGAATAATCCCTGACCCTGTTCTCTTTAAACTCACACAATCACAGCTGAAAATCTCCTGAGGCTCTGTTTTTTTCCCAGAATAAGAACACTCATCTCATGAGTTAGAATCAGCTCATCTAGGAAGGACCATGGGGTTGTGACACAGGCACCAGACACCTGGACAGAATCCTGCCTATGCATCTGAGGCCCTGAAAACCTTGCTGTCCTACCTGAGGGTGGATTCAGGATACAGCCTGTGTGAGTGCAAGCTCCTGGATTTTGGCTCCAGGTTGGATGTGAGGATCTGGGAGGTGTTTTCCAACCTTGATGACTCTGGTCCTGGAGGGGCTTTTCCTGGGGCTGGAGTTACGCTGTGCTTTGGGATGCACAGCAGGTTTGTGAGCTAAAGACAGACCCTGGCTGATGGCACAGGGCAGTGGCACAGCAGAGACCTTGCTCTGAGCTCAGGAGGAGGTTGCCAAGCCAATCCATCATCACCCTTCCCTTCCCTTCCCTTCTGTTTATTTTGGGAAAGATGTTTTGTATTGTACAGTAAAACAACACTTGCTGCTCAGGGCTCTGCTGAATTCTTTCTCTCTTCTGTAGTTTCTGAAATCTCTTGTGTGCTTTGCTGCGACCTCTCTCTACTGAGTCACCTGATTCCCATCTCTCTCCAGCCACATTTTCCCCTGGACTGTTCTGCTTTCCAGCACATGCTTCCAGGCACCATTTTCTCGAGTTGACCAGCCCTGATCTCTGCTCCCAGCCCACACACTGACAAATGAAGCTGCCTGTGGGAGTACCTGCTGCCCTCTCTGAGCAGCTTCCTTGCAGACAGGCAGTCCCCTGTGGAGCATCAGTGATCCTCTCAAAACGCTGGGGAGGAATATCAAATCCTCATGTTCTCTGTTAGGAAATAGCCTCCCTACTAGAAGGAGAAATAAACACTTCTCTTACAGGCAATGTGTTCATTATTTGTGCCTTCTAGGGGTTCATTCTCCTGGTACTGGCCTTTGGGACACATAAATCATTCATTTAACTTGATATGTGTATTTTCTTGTCTTCTATTTTCAGGGCAGTGAACATGCTGGCATTTATCCAGTCAGCCTCCCCACAGCAGTGCAGTTATTTTGTTTCTGCTCTCTTGAATGCAGCATCTGTACATTTGGTCACATATTAGATTATGGTAATGGTGAAATAATTCCTTTAACCTCCTTTGAGTGGGAAGTCAGAAGAAAAGTCTGAGTTATCTGCTTCATGGGTGGTACTTCAGGCAGTTAATTAACCCAAGTTTAAACGATGTTATTTACCTTGACTGTCTCTTTGTGTTTGCCAATAACATTTAATGATTCAAATTGAATTGGCCAGAGAAATGGAAGAATGTTCTCAGTGGTTTATTTTCAGTCCAGTTTTGTACCTCCATAGCAAACCGTGTTCCAGTCCTAAACCTGATAATCCTGGCCATAGCATCGAGGCTACAGCTGACAAGTTAGAGCAAATAGTAAAGATGTGGTACTAAACCTGACCACTGCTCCACTCTGACCAGATGGAAGCAGCCAGGAATGGAGCATCCCTGGATCTCAGCAGAAGGAACCAAAGCTGTGTGAGGTCAGGGGCATATCCAGGTCACACTCCCTCCCAGGCTCCTGCAGGGAAAAGGCAGCAGCCTGAAAGATTAAGATGGGATTCCCTGTCTCAGTGAAAATCGTGAAAGTAAATCAGGCCTTCATTTATCAAAATTGTGTGGCTTTCTTCTCACATTTTAGCTTGTATCAGCATTAGGGAAAGGAGCAGCTCTGTGAAAAAGCAGTGGCTGTTTCTTACAGTGAAGTGCCAAGTGAGTGTTTGGTGAGAGAGTCTTTCTTATATGGTAATAAAGTGGAGATCTACTGATGTAATGGGAACTGAACTGAACTGGAACTCTGATCTGTAAGTATCAAAGTTTCCTTTAAAATCCAGCTTGTGGAAGAGTGGTTCCCATGACCCTCAATCAAATTTAACCCTTCAGAAAAAAAAGCTGGAGAAGGCAGCTCTCTCCCTGCATGAGCCGATTCTTTAAATCCAAGCTGCAAGGTGTCTGCTTCTGATTGTTTATCCTCAGGGTGGGGCTGCAAATAGTCCTGCCCTTAAAAATATCCCTTGATCTTGTGCAGCTTAGGAGGCCTCATCCTTCTGACAAGTTTGCTTCACATCATTAGAAAAAGCAACTTTGCCAGAACAGCTCTCAGAAGTTCCCGTGGTCAGTAAGGCTGTCTTAGTGGGGATAATGAAAAGGTCAAACTCCATTTCCTTTAATCCCTACGACTGAACTTCTTAGAAATGAGTAGGAAATAGTCCCTGTCATCAGAAGAAAGAACAGCTGAAGTGGATGGGAGCTGCAGTGCCACCCAGGAGCACAGTTGGATTCATGGCTCAGTGACTTCTTGTGCAACCCTGGCTGAGCAGGTTCTCAACAAAAATAGCCTTTGTGGCTATTATTATTATTATTATTATTATTATTATTACTTGATTTGTTCAGCTGGGAGAAGAGCAGACTGAGGGCAGAGCTCCCCGGGGCTGCAGCTCCTCCCGAGGGGCAGCTCCCAGCTCTGCTCTGGGACAGGGACAGACCCAGGGCACGGCTGGAGCTGGGCCAGGGCAGGCTCAGGCTGCAGAGCAGGGAAAGGTTCTTCCCCCAGAGGGTGCTGGCACTGCCCAGGCTCCCCAGGGAATGGGCACGGCCCCGAGGCTGCCACAGCTCCAGGAGCCTTTGGGATGCCCAGGCTGGGATTGTTGGGGGGTCTGTGCAGGGACAGGGGCTGGGCTGGGTGATCCTGGTGGGTTCCTTGCATCTCAGGAAATTCTGTGGCTCTGTAATTCTCTTGAACATTCAAGTTTCTCCCTGACAAGAGTTCATTGGGAAGAGAAATGTGGTAGTTTAGGGCTAGGTGAACCATCTTTTGCTCCTGAGGTAAATGATGAGGTAAAATAACAGTTATTTGTTCAAGATAACCACAAAAAGCAGCGAAGTTCATTGTGAAAAGGAACAATTTTGCTGCAGCCATGGCAGCAGTCCCCTAAGTGACTGGCACTGTGCCAGTTTGGCCGAAGAGACAGAGCAGTCTTTGCCTGTAGAGAGCACAGCAAGAACCATCCGGCCGCGCTCCTGAGGAGCCTTCCAAAAACCTCATGTTAGAGTTGATATGTGGAGCATGGCCCCGAAGCCAAGGCATCTGTACAAGTGCTGACTTCATTGTTTGGCACCCTCGTGGTGTCTGGCTGCACGGAGCGTCTCCCAGGAGCAGCAAGGTGGGTGCCTGCGCTCCAGCTCCTTCCGTGCAGGAGATGCTGCCTCCTCTTCGCACTGTCTCAGTCCCTCGTGAGCTCAAAAGGAGGGCAGAAAGAAAGGCAGACAGAGCAGGGGGAGAAGGTCCTTTTCAATTTAGAAACCAGCTGTGTGCCAGGAATTCTACCAGCAGATCCAAACGATGTCCAAGAGAAGGGAATCAACACCCTGACACGAACAGTTGGATATCCATTTGGAACGTGTCACTTCAGCTGGAGAGGCTTTGGGATCGCGCTGCTCTCAGAGCTTGCCAAGGCCATGGGTGAAAGGGCAGCCTGGGAAAAGGATTGTTTGAGTTTCCTTGCTCACAGCACTTCAGAAATAATGGGCTGTGAGTGATGCAGAAGGTTTGACCAGGCCTGTAGATCATCCATCGTCTGATGAGGAATCTTTATACGCACAAGGTCAAATTAACAGAGCCAAATGTTGAAAAGCGCTGAATGTGCCTTCATATCCCCCCAAAATAGGTTAACTGGGTAAATTAAATTTTCTTTTGAAGGCACTTGAAGTCTGGCTGGGACTTGAGTCATAATAACACAACTGGCCTGTGGAAGAGCTGCTTACCAACTATTGTGTGTTATCAGGTACTGCAGAATAAATTTTGGTGGAGTTTGTGGACAGCAAAAATCAGCTTTGAAAATGCAAAAAACCACCCCTCCTCCCAATTTTTTAAAGTTCAAGTACAGTACTTCCCTATAGGTTTTATAATCCTCTTTTCTTGGTTTTGAAACACATTAAATGAATCCTGCATGGTGCCTGACATCAGAACAAAACTGATTGACCTAACACAGTGGGGCTTTTCAGACTACAAGTTCCAAAAATTAATTAGGATTTGTACTTTTCTTTCTAATTTTCAGTAGGAAGAGAATGAAATTCATTTGCTGTTTTGAATGAGCAGCAAGGAGAGATCAGGGCAGAAAGACCCAATTTCTCATTCATTTCTGGAAAGGGAAAAATAATTAGACATCTTCTCCAGCAGCAAAGCTCATTGAGGAGAATTCAAATTCATAGTGCAGTTTGCCTGCTTTTAGTAATGCTGAGAGACATGTGCGCATGGTTTTGAAGGAAAATGGTGAAGTGATCTTGCCTGAAAATAATTTAAAATTAATTTCAGCTTTTAGCCCGGTCAGTATGGCCTCAGAAGGCATCGCACAGGAACACTGGGAATGGGAATGGGAATGGGAATGGGAATGGGAATGGGAATGGGAATGGGATGAGGGCAGCAGCAGGGAGCAGGCTGGGTAAACACAAGACTTTCCTAAATTGTCCAGAAAAAATCCGCATTGTCTGACAACGCTGAAAACTTCTCCGTCTTATACAGCTCTGAGCAAGTTGTTTCTCAGAAATGTGTCATAACACGGTGACTGTAACGGTGCTATCTTCATTTTCCTTATCCTGGAAAGTCACTGAAGTCACCTTTAGTGATGCATCGAGTCTGCACTGTCACCATGGGCTGGGGGTGACCCTAAAGCTGCCCTGCTGGCTTGGACCTGCTCCTGCCATGGCCTCAGGCCTGACCCACCACGATGGGTCTGTGGTGCTGGGGACTCCTGGTAGAGCCTGGGCACCCCCCCGGCCTGTCCTGGTCCTCTTCCGTAGGGATGGGGAGGTTCCTGCTGTTCCAGCCTCAGGATCACTCCATCCTTGTGGGAGCAGCTCTCCAGAGAGGGCTACAAAACCCTGGATGCCTGTGCCAGCGTGTCCGTGACCCTGCGGACACATGGGAAGGTTTGCCTGCAGCAGCAGGGAATCAGCCTTGATGTCCCAGGTGATGCCTCCCTGCTGGATGCTGGTACAATGCACGTCCAGAGAGCGGAGATGTACTGGAGGCAAATTCTGAATTGCCTGGAATATTCTAAAGAAATGCCCAGTGAAATGAGAGCACTGACTATTGAGAAGTACCCCTTTAAAAGTGTGCGTTTGATAAATTCTTCCTGGTGAGATTATGGGGTTTTGGGAATAACTCTGGCTTGCTTAGAAAGCAAAAGCTCTGGAGAGGGGATTGGCAGGAGCTGGTTTCGCTGTTAGCCGTATTCAGGTTGCTAAGCTGATTAAAGGAGGCTTTGGATAAGGTGTGTCATGTCTCAGCACGGGGGATGAAGTGTTTCATGGCTTTGGGGAGCCAGAACAGACTTAGTGACATCATAACAACTCCAATTTCACTTGAAAGCAGCTCACCTCTGCCTCCTGCTCCTTGTTCCTGCCAGCTCTGTCCTCCAAAGCCATTTCTGTCCGTAGGTCCTGTGCTCCAAGTTCCAGCAGAGACTGGGAATGCAGAATTCAGGGCTGCTGCTCTGTGTCTCACTGCATGGAAAGGCTTTGATGCTTCACAGCTGAGGAGGGGGGAAAAGGGCTCTGAGCAGGGAGTTATCCCCTACAACGAGCCAGGAAACACTGGGGACAGGCAGTGCTTCACATCTCATTCCCTTCAATATCATGGAAGAAGACCTTTTCCAGGGAAAATGAGCTGTTATTTTTTAATTATTATTTATTTTTTTATTATTATTTATTTTTTTATTATTATTTATTTTTTTATTATTATTTCTTCTTAACTTCAAGTGTCCTCAGATTGAACATTGCAATAGAGATCTGATTTCCTTCTCCAGCCACAAGGCAACAGCTCAGCCTCCCCCCCTCATTTGGGTGATCAAAGCACTAGAAATGTGATCTGCAAAGTGCAAACACCCTCAAGCAGAAGGAAAATGAAAGTTCCTTGCCTCTCCCCTGTGGAACAGCCTCGTGTTCCAGGTGGGAGGGACAGCTCTGGTGTTCAGACTGCTCAAGTGAAATGAAAAATAAAGATAAATGAAATTTGGGAATAAAAGTGAGATTCAAGTCCCTAAGTTTTCTCCTTTCACTACTTCAAATCTTCATTATTTAGTGTGCAGGAAGGAAGGAGACAAACAGTAGACTAGAAATGAAAAAACATGGTGGTGTCTTTCCCCAAAAAGAATAATTACTTTAGATAAGGTGCTTGGCAGAAAGGCCATGCATGACCTAATCTAGGAAGCATGTCATTATATAGGCACAGTTATCTCCCAAATACTATTTTAAAATATGAACCTCCTGGTAAATTAGGAATAAAGACCAGTGCTGCAGGTCACTTTGTGACACACTGCTGGCCTGTGGGAGAGTCACAGGATTTGCTGTGCAAGAAATCCTTTTCTGCTAAGCAGATTTTTATACAGAATGGATTGTTTTTGCCAAACTGGACTGGGCTTCAGAATCATAACCAAAATAAAAAGTCCTGCAATTACAGGCCTACACCCATTTCTGTGTGAGTATTTTGCACATAATTATTGTGCACATTTTATCTACTGAGAAAATAGAGAGAAACCAGCAGTTCAAATAGGCCACCAAAGCACTGTTGGCTCGTTTCAATGTTCATGTGTTGTTTGCCTGTAATAAATTCACTGAGAACGTGCCTTATTTTGTTAATTCTTCTCCTTTAATGTGTTTACAGAGCTCTGTAGTTGGACAAAAAGATTCATAAAAAGCCAAATTGAGATATTTCTCTTTTTTTTTTTTTTCCAGTGAAAAAGTCAGGGTCTGGTTTTTTACTTGTTAATCATTTATAATGAAAAGAGACTTTCCCTCTGATCCAGGAATGTCTCACTTGCCCTTTGTACTTGTGACAGAAAAGGCAGGTTCACAACTCACTGCTGGGCTTTGAGACCTGATTCTCTACTTAGGCTGACTTAAGTTAGTCATTTCACAAGGATTATTTCTGACTTATCCTGCTCTTTCTGAGGGAAGAATCAAGATGGGTGATGTTTGGTTAAGCAGAGACATGTAGGTGGGGGAAGAAAAAAGCAGGAAAATAGGCTTAGAGAGCCAATATTCCCTTAAATCCTTGTGATCAGACCTCAGCGCAGTCACCTCACCTGCCACTGCCTCAAACCCCCCATCAGTCAGAACAAACCACCCGAAAATGAGATTATAACACTCTGCTGTTTTTAAAAATACTTCTATCCAAGAAATGCAAAGCCGAAGGAATTCTTTGCTGGAAGAATTCTCCTAATCCCCAGAGCGATCTGCATTGTGTGTATTTCCCCACAATCATTTTCATATGAGTATTGGAATGCTTCATAAAATCCCTCCATTTGCCTTTGGGGGTGTTCCAAAACTCTTCCAGAAAGTCTAAAGTTTCAGGGATTTTCTTGGGATTATTTTGACTTCAACTGGAACGTGCCTCGCTTGACTCCAGACAGAAGAGAAATAAAGTCAGCCCGTGTGGGTAAACACGGCTCTTCCCCTGGGAATTCTGTGCTGGAGGAGCCTGGGAGTGTCTGTTTGTGCACAAGAGAGGCTCCTTTGTCACTCAGGTCAGCAAATCATTATCATGATATGGAAAAATTAATAAAGCACAAGGAAACGAGTTTATAGCACGAGGAATTTCTTTGCCTGAGGGCGGCTCAGTGGCCGGTGGTTTTCCTGCAAACAAGGATGTCCTTGTCAGAGCTGGGTCACAAAATGGAAAAAAAAAAAGGGGAAGGGGGAAGGATGTGTGGGAGGAATAACACCCAACTGATTTCAGTGCTGGTGAAGTCTAGGATGGTGTGTGTGACAGCTGAGGGACGCTCCGTGCCTGCCAAGAGCCAGCTGGGAAAGGGACTCCCATGGGAGAGCAGGTGACTCCAGCATTTTTAAGCAATGTAACAAAGCCATTGTTTTACCAGAGTCTTCCGTTATAAGAGGGGATGAGGCTCAATCAACGAGCAGGAAAGAGGGTGGATTTTCAGGTAAAATTGACTCTTCAAGAGGTAAAGTTTTCCTTTGAGGAAGGCACGTCAGCAAAGGGATGAAAATATTCACCTGCTGGAGAGATCCAGAGGAGGCACAGGGGGATCAGAGGGATGGAGCAGCTCTGCTGGGAGGAAAGGCTGGGAGAGCTGGGAATGTTCAGCCTGGAGAGGAGAAGCTTTGGGGTGACCTCAGTGTGGCCTTGCAGGGCCTGGAGGGGCCAACAGAGAAGATGGAGAGAGATTTACAAGTGCCTGGAGTGCCAGGACAAGGGGGAATGACTTTAAGCTGGCAGAGAGCAGGGTTAGATGGGATATTAGAAAGAAATTTTTCCCTGGGAGGGTGGCAGGCCCTGGCACAGGGTGCCCAGAGCAGCTGTGGCTGCCCCTGGATCCCTGGCAGTGCCCAAGGCCAGGCTGGATCACCCTGAGACAGTGAGAGGTGTCCCTGCCCATGGCGGGGTGTGGGAGGAGATGGTGTTTAAGGCTCCTTCCAGCCCAAACTATTCAATGATTCTGTGATCTAAAGAGGGCTTTTTTTTTAAAGCTGCAACTTGCCCAAATATCCCTATATTTAGCCAAAAATTCTTACAGCTCTCGTTTTTAAATGAATACTCCTCAAGATGAAAGCAGACAAAATTATTTTTAAAATTCTTATTTCTCTACTGAAAATTATAAACTATCCTGCACAGTGAAATGACTTTTTTTTAACTGCACCAGGAACTGAAACTCATCAAGCAGAAGGTAAAATTTAGTGAGTGATCAACAGAAGTAGAGAAACATCCAAGTCAACTTTTGGCTGCCCAGTGTAGATGTGTGGCCCTATCTAATTCCCTAAAGAGCTCTGTAATGCTCTGCTGATTGCCTGAAGGATGAAGTGGGAAGAATCTTGAAGTCCTTCATCACAGAAATAACCAGGACAAATTATAAAATACTTAATAAAAAGACTTTTCAGTCGTATGTTAAGACATGAGAATTGAAACTTTCTGAAGGAGATTAAAGTTTCTCTTTAAAGTCTTGGTCCCAAGAAAAATGGGGAGAGGATATACAGATATGAAGAAAAACATCTCCTCTTTGTTCAGCAGCGGATTATGTTACAAGATAAATTTTGGCAGTCAATTCATTTTTACCTGAATGGCTGCAGCTTTCACCTCTTATCCCAAAATATGTGTAAAAGGATTTCTGAGCTTCAGTACTTCTATCTGACCTGTATCTACTCTTTTTTGTCGTAGACTAGACTAATGAATAAGCTTCTGTCTCTGTGCCTTTGGGGGTGCTGAAGGTCACTGAAATAATCTCAGTGCAATTTTGTAGTGATCTGGTAACCTGAGCCTGTCGTATTTTCCAGGTGCTCGCAGCAATTGCAATAACTGAGCAAATCAAGTGTCTGTTCCCTCTCCCTCAATGTTTCATGGGCATTGCAGATGCCGTGGGACCGAAGGGATTTGAGGAACCTTTGTGCTGTTCCCCTCTGGGGGGCTGTGTCAAGGAGTCTTTAAGGTTCTTTGTTCTATTTAATACTTTGGAAAAGCTGTGATGCTACAAAGCTGTAAATTCAAACTCGACAGGCAGTGAAGAACTACTCCCAAGTGTAGTGGTTTGATTACTTATTTCAAGGGGACTCGGAGAACCTTGGATTTTGGCATTTTGCAGATTATTTACCTAGTGGCTGCTATGGGGAAGGGCTTTGATTTCATCCAAAGCTAGTGGCTTAAGGCCCAGCTGAAGCTGAGCTGTGTGTTCATTCCCAGAGCTTGGGTGCAGGAAGATCCAGTACAAATTCACGCACACCAGCGCAGAGGCAGACATGGGGAAGATGGCTTTGAAGAATAGCAGAAAAGAGGATTACAGAGTATTCTTTTGGAAATATTTCACTGTATTGTGGGTCCTGACCAGTGCAGCCCTTGATTCCAGGCTTGCAAGGATGATGTTTTAGCCGCTGGATAATTGGCATAAACCAGGAATAGCCCAGCCTGCAGTAAAGGCTGAGGGATTGGCAATTATTACCAGGAGCCAAATACAGATCTCTGTTGGCAGCAGCATTGCCAGTGACATTAATGGGGATGGAGAGAGTCTCCTTTCTAGAGGAATCTTCAGCTTTGGCCTCTGAACATTTCCTAGCCCTGGAGTTCTTCCCAGAACAAGGCAAGTGAGGCACAGCTTCCAGCACTGTCTTGTTGGACCTACTGGTCTTCCTGAGCTGAAACTCAGGATGTGAGGAAAGCAAACCCAGCCAACATTTGTTTGCCTTACTGAATCAATAGCATAAAATCTGGCACAAGGAGCAGCTTCCTGTAGGTTATTTTGCCAAGTTTAAAACCTTCTTCCTGGATGCAGCACGTTTCCTTTCAGGGGGCATTCCTTCCTCCCAACCATTCTAATAATATTTACCCAGAGGAAGCAGTGTGTTTGCCACAGAGTGATTCCAAATCATGCCTTTACAAATCCATGGATTTCAGTGAAATTATGCTGTCGACACAGAAAATGGTGCCTTTGCTAATCACTGAGAGAGAATTGCCTACAAATAGGAGAGTGCATGAGAGGGATTGGGATGTGACCTCTGTGGAGAGAGTCCCCTGGGCAGATTTGACCAATTTTTTACTCCCTGTATCTTTGTTAGCACTTTCTATCATATTATTAATCACGTTGTCTTTCTGAATCTTCATTGGCTCCTTCTTAGTTAATATTTATATTGTGTGATGTATTTCTCTGAAGGATGGGAAGATGGTTTTCTCAGAGATGTGGCAATTCTTCAAAGTGTTTTATCAGGATTTGGGGCAATTTATGGCACAGACAAGGCCTGCAGGGATTCTGCAAAGATGTGGAAGGGGAGAAATGTGGAGGTCAAGCTGGACTTAAGATCTCAAGAATGAAGAGGCATAAGAGAGAAACAAAAGAGATTTTGGTGCTCATACGTGAGCTGGACCTGTGTTTTGCAAAGGAGAGGGCTTCAGCCTCAAGGCTTGCTGAAATGAGGCCTTTCTGGCATGGATTTATCAATGCTGCTTTGCACGGTGAAGCAGTAACAGAACAAGCTCCACTTATGGAGGAAAAATATTGACCGAGAGAAAAGGTGATTTTAAAAAGTGACATGGGAAGGTGAATAGAATGAAAGTGTTGTTTGCTACACACTCTCAACCCAACTAACCATCTAAACCCAGCTGTGGCTGTCAAACACATCACCCAAGAGCAGTGCTGGCTGAGGCTGAAAGCTTTGTTCTTCCCTCTCCCAAGCTAAAAAAGGGCAGCCTCCGGGAGCAGTGAGTAGAAGACTGCACTGGCAACCTGTGAAATCTGATTCCTGCTGTGGTGAAGCTGCAGTTCTTCTTTGAGATGAGTTGGTTTCTTTTTTAAATTAACCACCACAGATGATCAAGGAGGATGATCCATCCCTGATTCGAGTGGCATCGTTGCCTTCCCAGACCTGAGCCCAGGCTCTGCGCTGTCACCTGTCACTTGGACTCTTGGCTTCTAAATCCCAGCTGCTCACAGGTGACCCAGGTTCAGCCACTCAGCCCAGCCCCTCTCTAAACTCTGCTGACATCCCAGTTGGGCCTCCTGGCACAGAGGCTGCCACACCAGCAAACAAAAGTAGGTCACTCAGCTGTCACAAGCATGAGAAAACAGTTCTGCCAGCATAGAAAATGCTTGCAGTTGGGGTTTTAAACTTTGTTAGATTGCTGCACACAAAGCAACAAATTAGAAATAATTAAAAATAAACAAACAACCGCCCCCCAACAAACTGGCAAGTAATGTGACCAACAGACTTCTTGGGTTTCATTGGATATTTTAATGAGCTTTTTCAACTCTGAGAGAGGGAAAGCAAAGATATGTTTCCCCAGGATACTTAGAGGGAGCCCAGAGAACTCCCAGTGGAAAGGACCAGTCTAGGAATCGCTCCCTGAGGTCCCCTTAGGAAGACCTGCTTGGACTGACATGCTGGAATTTGTCTGGGGATGCAGAGAGCTAAGGTCAGACGGGCTGATTGGGGTAAGGAAGTGTTTTGAAATTCTGCTTTTGGGAAACTAACCACAGCTGGCTGAGTATTAACGTCTTTTTCCAAGGAGGGCGTTATCAGAGATAATTAGGATTAATATCCTTGTCTTCAGGCCATTACCTTATCTCTTAATGCTGGCTATTTCAGATGCTGGAATTTAAGTCGGGTGATTTGTCAAGCAGAGTTTACTAAACAGAAAATGGTTTATAAATGTGTTATGAAGGCAGGCCAGGAGCACAAGCATTGTGTGGGTGTGGGGATTGGACTGGTTCTCAGTTTTGCTACAGATTCATATTTCAGCCACTGAAAAGCTTTAAAGCTCCTCAGATTTGATTCAAGTCTTTATAGACTGGATGGCAAGGTGTCAGTCTTGCTTCCAGAGAAGGAGGAGAGAAAACCTTTTTAACTGGGAATGTTAATTGAGCTCCTCCGTGCCCTGCAGCTCTGCAGAGCATGGGAGAGGAGAGCTCCACACTCTCCAGACACAGCACTGAGCTCTTGGATAGCCTGGAGTCCTCTGACCATTGACCAGGAGCTATCCCTGGAGCTCTGTGCTTCAGAAACATCCATCACAGGGCTCCCTGCCTTGGATTGCCCTGGATGGGGGTGGATTTCCAAAGGCAGTGACCAGCCTGAAGCCTCAGGAGAAGAACTGGTGACAGCACTGATGCATGGCCTGGGCTGTGCAAAGGGAGAGGAGGAGGATTCTGCAGTTACAGAGCTCTTCACCTCAAACTTTGTCATTTGAATCCCCTTTCTGCCGTGGATCCCCTGGCTTTCAGAAGGCTGCGCGTGAAATCTGTTATGGAAGAGTGAATCAAATCTCCCTTCTGGCCTAAAATGTGCTTAGCTGCCCCACTCCTCAGTCAGCATCTTCCTCTTCTGTCCACTGTGCCTGAGGAAATACGTTTTAAGAGAAAATCTTTATTGTAAAACCTACAAAAGACAGTTGAGATGCCTTTCCTTGTTTTCCCAAAGTGCTAAAGTTTGAAGCTTTAGGATTTATCTAAGAGATTTAGCTACACTACGGCTACTCTTACCATCAAAGTCCTCTGCCAGCACATGTATTTTTGAGCTATTTTTATGTATGTGCATTAAAAGTTGCAAGGCCAGACTTTTGGAAGTTGGCAGAAGTGGGAATTAGTTCCTAAGTAACCTAAATTTGATCTTTTTCTCTTTCTTGTATTTTATCTTTCTTTATACCTTCGATAAGTCATGTGCTTTATTTATAATAATCAAATCCATTCTGAGTTTTTCTGTTTGTTATTTCACTAGTGTGCCCATCACAACATTTTAGCAAATACAAACCCCTCATATTCCTTTCCCTATTGGTGGATACAGTGGGAGGGATGGGGAAGCAGGGACACAGGATGGAATAACCTCGAACTTTTGGCTGCTTATTGAGAGACCCCCCCACAAAATGCTGGTTTTTCCCAGCAGTCTGGAGCATTTATTAATTCCCAGCTCCCCCTGAGCTCAGCTGGGGCACATCAGGCTCCTGGGGCCAGGTCACAGCAGGAGCACACAAAAAGTGGCAACCTGGCTGAAATAACTGAGCTCAGCTCGGTGGTGACAGGGGCTGATTCCAGCCTAGGTCTGTATCCAATTGCCTGAGCTCTGAGATCATCTATTCTCTTCCAGGAAATCCTTCCCCATGTAGCATGTAGGTCTTCCTAGAAATGAAGTAGGAGCCCAAAAGTTTCTATTGTTGTGCAGTACTAATTCAGTGCAGGGCACGTCTGGGGGTTTTTTAACCCCAAATGAAATATTTTAGGGTAGGGAGGGAGGGGTGTGTGGTCATGGCAGAGCCAGAGGGAATCCAGCAGCTTTGAAGAAGGAAACCTGGTTAAGGACAGGAACTGGATTGATGCAGCTTTCTGGTAGGATTTGGTAAGAGAGGAAGGAAGGAGGGAGGGAAGGAAGGAGGGAGGGAAGGAAGGAAGGAAGGAAGCCTTTAACTCCTCTCTTGTGGGTTCCTTCCAACTCAGGATATTCTCTGATCTCAGCCTCATTATTGTTGGTTTCCTCTAGCAAGTCCTTGTTGGAAATGTCTTCCTTCTTGCTGATCTGTTTGCTTCTGAGGGTATTGTTTTGGGAAAGGTTTACCAATGCTCAGAGAAGGAGGGTTCTGGAGCACTCCCTGGAACCACAATCATCTTCCCAGACAGAGAAAAGCCACGGCCAGCACACACCAGCTCCTGCAATTCCTTATTTCCCTGCCTATGTGGTGCTACCACCAAAAGCTGTTGGGAAAGACATGGAAATGTTCCAATGAGGACAGTGACACTTCCAGTGACACTGAGAGAGTTCACAGTGACTCCCAGTTGTTCAAGTCCAGAAAGTTCCTCAGAGGAGCTGTTTTTCTCATTCCCACTGTAGTGATTTTAAAAAGGTTTTTCTCTAGAAAAGATGGAGAGATATGTGGCTAGAGAGCCAGAAGATGTGGACAAGGAAAAGAGGCAACTCCCTTTCTGTGTAAAGGATTATGGATAAGAGAGGTGCCTATAAAATTTCTCCTCCCTGCCTTCCCCGTGTCTGTTTTCTCATGGTGTAATCTTTTGAACTGAATGTAGGACATGGCAGTGATATGGAGATGAGCTGAGAAGACTCCTTTTTGTTTAAGATGGTTTAAAAAGACTCCTCCTAATCACCAGGCACAGTTAGAGCTGTTGTAAGAAATCAGCTCTGCAGGTTTTCTTCAGATATTACTAAAGTACCCCAAATATTCCTTCTTCTGCAAAGAGGTCAGTAGAACAAGGTGAGTCTGAGGTTCCTGAGGAAGGACTGGCAGGGGTTGTGTTGGTCACTCACGTCAAGAATACTCTCAGAAGTTTGGATGAATACCCATTAAAGTGTCTGCTTTCATGTAGCACACAAATAAGCTGCTTTGAGTTTTCTGTCCTTTTTTTTAGCCAGCAAGGGGCACTGCGAGTCATCCCAGTACTCAGTCTGGACATCAAAACAAAACAAATAGGGCAGAAAGGTGAAAATCCTGCCTGTGGTTCAGTGCCTTGCAATGTCTGGTTCTGTATCCCAACGCCAGTCCCACTGTTCACCTCTGTGATAACACTTCGCTGTCTGCCCTTTGGGTTTTTCTAATTCCTAAACCCATGACTAACCCACCTCTTTAGCATCGTCTCCTGGAGTTCGGACTCCTGTGTGGGACAGAGCTGATGAGTCAAAATGATTTTAAGAGATAGCAGTGGCCATGGAAACAGAGTGAAATGAAAATGCTGGCAAGGTGGGAGTGCAGAGCCTGGAGAGCTGTTCAGAGAATCTGTGTTTTGTTTGGTGTAAAACTGCTGGTAAATAGGAGCCACAATTAGGCAAGACTGGATTTAATGTTGTGCAGTGCTCTAGCAATGAAGCAATTATCCTGTTTCATAAATTACCGCTGATTGAGATTGATTTTTTCCCTGGAAACCTTAAATAAAACTCAAGTTTGCTACTAATCTGCTTTAACTAAAATAGCAATTAAATTGTGGGCAGATGAGAGACGACAATGAGTGCCTTCAGCTGTGGTTCAGTATTTAGTAGCCTCAGACACTCCCTTGTTCAAAGGCAACAACTCCAAATCCAGGAAGGGTTTTTGTTGGCTTTGCACTCAGGTAAGATCAAAGGTGTCAGGCTAGTCCTGGAGACCCAAAGCTCTGCCTGTTTGAGAACGAGTAAATCACTGGGTATTAGTAAAATACTGCTCACCCCAAGAGGTTCATCCCATGCTGGCCGAGAGGTAACCTCTGCATTGATTAACAAAATATATTCTGAGGCTGTTACTGAGGCCTTTGAGCTGATTTTCCCCCAAACAGCACAAGAAGACCTTTGGCTCTTTGTTTAGCAAATCAATTATTTTCTAATGCACGGTCCGTGCAGTTGCTTAGAAGTGAAAATTGTGTCTTATTACCTGTCCTTCCTGCAATCCATTCCTTCCACAACCAATATGGATTTGTTGGGGACAATCCTGCCATGCACTCTCCAGAGAGTTCTTTAGCAAGCACAAACTGATTTCCGAATCACAGCCACGGTGTTTGCACAGCTCCTTTTCTAATCAGGTGTTCCAACCATATTTGCATGCAAAACCTTCCTAGTTTGCTTAAGTTTGTGTTTTGATCTTCAAAGTGTCCAGCTTCACAAGGGGTTTGACCTGTGCTGAAGGTCTCACCTTCTAGGTGCTGAATCAGGGTAGATGATGGTGTGGTCTGGTGGAATAATTTCTGGTTTCAGCTCAGTGAGGCTGATAATATCCATGACTTAGGCAAGGCTTTGTTTTAGTTTCATTTCCATTTTTCCATGCAGAATTTTACTCCTTGAGAATGGAGACAGTGTGAAGCCCTGACTAAAGCTCCTGCCCATTCCGCTGCAGTCTGCAAAGGCTGAGTCCATAAACCCTGAGCGATCTGTGTGGGCAGATGGGGCTGATTCCCCAGGAGCCCTGGGACACGTTTGACAGTTTGCAAGGTTTCCAACCTATTTTACTCCCTTTAGCACCCAAGGATGTGAAGAGCTTGAAAAATCAGGATAAAATTAGTTTCTAGTCAGAACCAAGTCCCAGGGAGCTCTTACCCAACATGTTCCTCTGCGTAGGAGCTTGGATCCATTCCAGTGTTTTGTCAGCCAATATTTATGGTCTTCCAGCCTCTTCCCCATGGCAGCTGGCTCAAGTTTGAAAGCAATTACAAGTCTGGGCTGATGTTTGTCAGTTTGTAGGAGGGAGTAACTAAGTGCTAACCCTAACAACGATTCCCTTGCTCTGTCTGGAAGGCTCCGCTGGGAGCAGACCCTTTTCTCTGGGTTAAATCTCTCAGCCAGTGTGAGCACCAGGAGTTTGGGTGCACTTCTGAAGAGGAAAGAAGCTCTTTTGCCCAGATTCTGCCTCATGTTTTCTTCTCTCAGAGTCTTTCAGAGGATCCAGCTCGCCCCTGTAAAACGTTACCAAACTTTAGATACGCCCTTTTCTGAAATAGCAACCATAACACTGCATCCTCTGAGAAGCATCCAAATAATGTCTTTGCCCAGGATGTCTCACAGATGTCCCCCCCACCAGGCACACAGCAGCATTTCTGGATTTAGAACTGGGTTTCAAAGGAGTTTGTTATCACCCCTTAATTTCAGGAGCCGTTTGGGTGATGTGTTTGACAGCCACAGCTGGGTTTAGATGGTTAGTTGGGTTGAGAGTGTGTAGCAAACAACACTTTAATTCTATTCACCTTCCCATGTCACTTTTTAAAATCACCTTTTCTCTGTGTCAATATTTTTCCTCCATAAGTGGAGCTTGTTCTGTTACTGCTTCACCGTGCAAAGCAGCATTGATAAATCCATGCCAGAAAGGCCTCATTTCAGCAAGCCTTGAGGCTGAAGCCCTCTCCTTTGCAAAACACAGGTCCAGCTCACGTATGAGCACCAAAATCTCTTTTGTTTCTCTCTTATGGCTCTTCATTCTTGAAATCAATATCAAATCAATAACAGAACAAGCCTCTCTCCTATCCTAATCCCCTATGACAGCCCCTGCTCAGTTCTCACAAGCTTTGGTGTGACTTCTGGAATGGAAACAGTTCTAAACTGGGGATCTACATTCAGACTTTCACCCTGACTTCATTTTTAGTGCCTCTTTCCTGCACTCTGGAGTGATGGCAGCGTGAGAGCTGGTGGGTACCACTGCCTGCCCTGGGGAATCAGAAATTGCTCCTTTCTCTGACATCACCATGTCATGGTCCTGGGAAAGAAGCTAAGCATGATTGCAGGGTAGGAAAAAAAAAGCCCTGAAAGAAAGAATTACATTGGTTTGAGGTTAAATCCATTTGTAGTCCAAAGATGCCCCGGGACTGACTGTCCTTTGTAGCAAGATGTGGAGGGGAACAGTCACGCACAACTCTGGCAAAGAGAGGAACCTTGAGATGGTTTGTGATAACCAGACTGAAAAAAAAGGGAGCGGAGCTGATGGAAGCTGGCCTGGAAACATGCAATCTTGAAATCCCATGTGATTCCAATAAGTTCCTTCTCCTGGCTGCATTCTTTACATGCCTCTTGATTCTGTGCTGCATACACAGCTCCAGATGCCATATACAACTTACCCTGCAGCCTGAAATCATCGTGCAAGGAAAAATGAGCCCCCAAAAAACACTCAGAGATGTAAAACTGCAGTCTGTAGATTAAGGGCTTAGCACCAAGCTGCTGGGCCCGACCACCTTGCCTGGAGGCTGGGAAGGATTTTGTGAAGTTTCATGTTGTGTGCTTTTCTCTTCCCTTGTTACGACCCTATAGCTTCCCATCTGGACCCCAGAGCACCTCTGGATGCCTGTTCGTGTCCCCCTGAGGAACACATTTTTCACAGCTTTATTCAGAACTCCTGCAGTGGACTGAAAGTGAGGAGTTGGTATTTTATGGTGGAGCTGACAAGAACTTCACACATTTTTTGGAGGTGATTTTAGCCCAGGCAGTTATTTTGCTGGTGACTCCTGAATGTTGCAGGGTTGGTCCCAGAGCACCCACCAAGGACTGCAGGTATGGGAATCCTTGTGATGCCTTGGGGAGGCTGACCTGGAACAGAGACTGGACAGAGCTGGAGAATAAAGTAGGTGTTTATTGAAAAGCCTTTAGGGTACACCTTGGGCAGGACAGGGCCTGGCCAGGGCTGCACCCAAGGTGGACCCAAAATGGTCACAAAATGGACAAATGGTCATGAGGTCTCACACTTTTATAAGTTTTGGTCCATTTGCATATTGACGTTTAATTGTCCCATTCCAGCTTCAGGCTGTGAGGTCCCATCCTTCTTGTTCCTCCCTTCAGCCCAGCCTTGTTTGTGCTTTTGGGCCTGAAAGTTGTCCTTGGTCTCCATCAGGAGAAGGATTTGTTTTGTGTCCCTGCTGTGTGCAGAGCTGAGTGACAGAGTGTGAGCTCAGAGCTGCACCCATGGGCAGCACAGAACCTGAAATACACGAAAGCTAAAGCTTAAGGCATCACTTGTGAGCCCCAGACCTGCCCTCTGACAGGCTCCCTCCTACCCGAGGGCTGCCCCCCAGCCAGAGTTCCCGGTGGGGAATAGCATGGAGGAGGGCTGATGTCATGTGTTTCAATCCTTCACGGAGCTTTTAAAGGGCTGGAAGACCATATGAGTAATGAATTGTTAAAAATGGTTCATGTCAAGAGGTCGCTGCTGCCTGCGCTGCTGCTGCAGGATGTGCCAGTGACTCAAAGGAAAGGCAAAAGGCTGATTTGTCTGAGCAGTGACTCATTGACATCTGCCTTTCTCTATTTATCCCTGTGAATTCTCTCATTGACTTGCAGATTTTCCTTTCCATTCTCTTTTACAGTAAGGCTGTTACTGTGCCAGTCTAATTTTGCTCCTTCTATAGGCAACTTTTTCCACTGCCCTCTTCCACCTCTTCCCTGGGAAGGATTGGCTGCTGGAACTCCTTTTCAGAGGGTCTCTCTGAAGCCAGTCTGTCTGGGAGCAGTGATGCTGTGAGATCCTCCAGAACCAAAGTGCAAAGCATTTCACAGACAGCTTTTCTTAGAGGTATTTGGAACGTGGGGCCTGTGGGAGAGGTCAATCCGAAGGAACTGAGCTCCTGCACATCCCTGTCTCTCCTTGGAAGGAGGTTTCCAGCCAGGCTGTCCAGCCCCGAGTGCTGCTGATGTTGTCAGTTTGGTCAGAACTATCTTTAGCTTCCCCCTCTGCAGAAATCAGCCGGTTTCCATGTTTCATCCAAACACCCTGACTCAAAGTCAAGCCTGTGATTTTGGGTTTGTGTTCTTGGCTGCCAGCACGGTGGATTTCTTTAATGACAATTTTGGGTACACGCGGTTGTGCTGTGGTGTTTTCCCCTTCCAAGAAATGCTGTGTGCAAGGGCTGGCAATGTCTCAGGGCTGACAAGGCAGTGTCTCTCCTTCCTCTGTGCCACTGTGCCCCAAATTATGGTGGGCAGTTCTCAGAAATCAAACTTCTCCAAGTCTGGGCACTGGTGGGGGGGTAACACACTCCTTAGGGCAGCTTCAGAAGCTTTCATTTAGGCTTCTTTAGTGTTGATGTTTGTTGTGAAGTGGGAAAAAAGGGTTTAAAGCATAGAAATGAAGCTTTATTCAACTGTCTAATGTATAAAGGATCCCAGTCTGCATCCCCAGCACTTTCTGGATTCTAAGCTCCATGCAACTCAACTTTTCCAGACTCTTTTGCATTCCTTCACTCCCTCTTGTCTTGGTTGACTTTGGCCAGGACCTCCCTTCACTTCCAGTTCCTTCATTTCAGACCCAACCTCAGCCAGAGCTTTAAATGTTTTCTTAGAGATGCTTATATTTGTGACCACAACAAGGAAATCATGATCTCCACTTAAATAATAAGAATCTGACAATTCATCTCTTTATTTTTAGACACCAAAATGTAGCAAAGGTTTGTGTGGGCGGGGGGCAGGGAGGGATCGTGGGGAAACGGAGGGCACGAAAGTCACAACCAGAGAGGAGTTTAAGCACATCCTGCCCAGCCATATTTTGGCTATTCTCCCAATAAAAGGAGAGATTTGTTCATTTATGATCATGGTTTGCGGGTCAGGAATCAGTGCCGTTTACCCTCAGAACTGATGTTCTCTTTTTCCAGGCTCCTTCTGCCTCCTGCTCTCATGCCCACCCAAGTCTCCTCTGCATGGGGACCACGCTGTGGTTTGGGGAAGAGCAGGACAGCACCGGCACGATTTCTGTCTGCGAGACACAATCTGACCCACAATTTCCAGGGAAAAGGAATAACTTAAACTGTGGCTCACACTGCCATGATGCTTTCTTTCCTTTCACCGAATGTTCTGGGCATGCTATAAAATAGTTTTAGGATGTCCCTCGGTGATTCAACACACCGGCAGTTGAATCCCTAGAAGGGGAGCGGGAGCCGGGCATGGCAAAGCCTTGTGATCTCAAAGACATATTTGTCAAGTGTCGTGGAGCCATAGAATTGTTTAGGTTGGAAAAGACCTTTAAGATCATCAAATCCAACCGTTCCCGCAGCACTGCCAAGTCCACCACTGATCCATGTCCCCAGGAACCACATCTCCATGGCTTCCAAACACCTCCAGGGACAGTGACTCAAACACTTCCCTGGGCAGCCTCTTCCAGAGCTGGACACTCCTGTTGGTGAAAATATTTTCCCTACTCTAACCCAGAGGCTGGCTGCTGCTTGGTGAGATTTGAGGCTAACTGTGGCACGTAGTTGTATCTACCTGGCAGCACCCCCTGGCTGAGGGGTGGAGACCCCCAGGAAACGCCTCCAGTTATCCCAAAACCACATCTGTGGGAATGCACAGGCTGCTTCTCAGGGTGACTCTTTGTACCAAAGCTTCATTAAACTTGGCACTACTCACCTACATTAATCACATAATGAGGATGTGTCTGTATGCATGAAAATGTTGTCAAAATATTGAAAATGTCGCAATTTTGTTCGATTCAAAACGTCATTCTGGAATATGCTTAGAGGTCATGTGATGCAGGTCTTTGTCCTGCTCTTTTCATCCTCCTCCGCCTGAGATGTGAAAAGACAGGATTTTCCACTGCAAGTCACTTCATCCCTGCGGTGGAAGGTGGAATGCCCCCCTTGAAACCTTCAGAAGTACGCATAGATTGAACCAACGACCAAACAAGTTATCCTTAATAATAATGATAATAACCAAGAATTCATAGAAGTTTCAAAAGGATGGAAAACTTAACCAGCATTCCCAATTTCCAGTGATATTCTGGAACTTAATTCCTGTACACTCAAATAAATATTTGGTGTTAGTGATCCAGGAAGGTCAAAAAAAATCAGCTCCTGATACTCTGCAGGCATCATCTGGAGCTCTGTGGAGCCCTCTTTTTGTTCCAGAGTGGGGTTATTATTTACTTGAATGCTCCTGAAATGAGATACACCTGCTTTTCCTGGACTCCTCCCAGGGCCTTGGTACAGATGGGAAAATTAATCTTCCATCTGCTGACTTCTGCTGCAGGTTTGTCTCTGCTCTTTAAGGCCTCTCTCTCAAACTCACAGCACCAGAACAAGACCTGCTTCACAACAAAATGTTCAGTAAGTGGTTCTGAGGAGGGGAAGTGGAGGAAATCCCAAAGAAATGGCTTGGTTATTCCCAACAGGGAATGCTGGATGCAGCCACTGCATCCCTGGGCTCACCCTGGTGAACGCTGCTGCCTCCAAACCAAGGCTTACATAAAACTTCCAAGGAAAATTAATCCATCCGCTGCTCTGAACGACTTGTTTTGCTTCAGGAAAGATGACAACATCATCCAGAAATGTTCTCCTCTGAGCTGGTCCCAGGGATGAGCTGCTGGAAGGGATCAAACATTTACAGCTCCAGAGGGACAGAGAGGTTTGTGCGGGGTGAGAGCTGCAAACACTGCAGGCATTGCACACCCCTGAAACCAGGGCAGGTGTTTATGGGGGATTGGTGATTTAAGCAAGGAGTTAGTGCAGGAAAGAGCTGATGGGCCAAGGTTTTGCCTGGTGTAAAGCAGGGCTGTTGTGCTGGAATTCCTCCCTGATGGCTCAGGGTTCAAGGGCCGGCCCGAGGGCAAGGGGTGAACAGAGCAGGTACAGGGAGCTGGGATAGATCATCCAGCTCTCTGTTCACACAAATATTCTGCAAATGTTTCCAAACCTTTTTGAGGTGACCCAAACCCCTTTCTGGGGAAACACAAACTTTATTTTTTTTAAATTATTATTTACTTTTTTAATTCTTGGATTTCCCATGTGCCCAAATAAAGTGATTGGCTCTCAAAGGTACCCTGAACTCTGACCACTGCAGCAGTGGGAAGCACCTGGAATGTCAGAGGTACCCACAAGTGAACTAAAGAAGCCATGATCAGTCCAGCAAGGCAGTTAAAACAAATTAAACATGGAAAAAGCAACAGATTAATTTAAAAGTCGCTGGATGGGATTTGGAGAATATTTTGTACTTCCCCAGTAAACACTCCAATAGACTTGGACCCAAAGTGTTCCTAGGCACTGGCCAAGCTGCCACAGCCTCTTTTAGTTTCCATGATCCATCTCCTCTGCAGCTAATCCAGAATGTATTCCTTGCTTTCCTGACAGCTCCATCACCTTTGGACTCCGAGTCTGTGGTTGCCATGTGTGCACATTTTCAACTTTCAGCAAAAGCACCAGGATTTGATATAATGCAGGAGGAGACACTTTTAATAAGATCCTTAATTGAGGCCTGTCCCTGTCAAGGCAATGTGAAAACAGATGCTAAGATTCCTCTGCTCCTTTCAAAAATCCTCAATCATGTCATTTTAACCAGGAAACATTTTTTTTTCTTCCAAAGGAAAGAAAAAGAGAATTAAAAGACAACTTTTTTAGTTGTGTTCTTTAGATTGACTGTGGAAACAGGGATAGAACCGAGTAATAAAACTTGGTGCAATCTTTTAAATATGAACCAAATGTACCAAATAGGGACTTATCTTTTCAGTAATCTAAACCCTACAGCTTCTCTCCGCTAATCTCGTCCAATGTCAAAGGTAGCCAAGCTTGGATTAGCTCATTAAGATATTTTCTACAACTTGGCTAGACTGCAAATGCCATGTGCAGGCAAATCAAGATGACAGCCAAGACAATGCCAACTGCTTCATTTTAGTCTGATAAAACCTCTCTGGCCACGTCACTCCTCTGTCACCCTGTGCCTGATGTGGATGACATGAAATAACCTGCATTTTGTTATGGTATTGCTGGAGCTCAGGCTCGGAAATGCTGCAAGTCACATTGTGTTTGCGCACACTTTGAGCGTCCAGGGGATCTGAAAAACTCATTTTGTTCTCTTCTGCTTGCAAGGTTTCAAAACTCCTTTGGTTTTTGTGTTTGGAAGGGTTTGAAGTCACTGTGAACTCAGCAGGGGCCGAGGGACATCTCTGCCCTGGGTGTCTCTGTCTGTCCTTGCTCAGCCTGCTCACCTGGCTGCTAAAGGTGCTCACCTCTGAGCTGGAGAGAGGTGCTGGGGTGGCTCTGGGAGCTGTAAAGGGACTCCAAGTACTCTAAAAATAAATCAAATTACACTAAAAATGTGGCCTTCTGCCCAGGAGTAATTCCCCAAATCTCTGTATTTAACCTGGGCTTTTTTTCCTAGCAAATTATCACTGAAAACTCAGTGGTTCTGTGAGGAAATGCATTTTGGTGTAGAGTGGAGCAGGAACTCAAGGTACAGTCTCCTTCTCTCTGAGGAGGGTGAGTCAAAATCCAGATTCTCCTCCCCTGTTCACAGGTAAGGTTGTATCACAGAATTATTTAGGTTGGAAAGGACCCTTAAAATCAGCATGTCCAGCTGGTAAAGCTCATCTTAACTCTTCAAACTCTATTCTCTCCTGGCAAGGCCTGATGGAGCCTGTATAAACTGGAGTCACTGAGTCTATAAACCACAAATTATCTCCCAGAACCATATAAATCACATACTTAAAGACCAATAGTCATAACCAGACCATAGTTATGACTATGGAAGAACTGAAATGTGAGGCTTATACTGCACAATCCAGCTGGTCACAAACAGATCTCACCTCCCTGGAGTTACACAACTTACACTGAGCTTGTGTAGAAGTTGAGGCAGCATCGAAGTCCAGGTCTGGACCTGAAATCCTGCTCGGCCTTCGATGAACTTTGGAATCCCTGCAGCCCCAGGTGCTCTGGGGCTGGGTTTGGGCAGGACAATGTCGCAGATTGTGGTCCCTGTAAGTCTCTGGGCACAGGGTCCCCCAGTGCTGCCACAGCCCATCCTTCAGCTGCCACGTCAGTCTCTCCTTCAGCACAGGGGCTTCGATTCACACCACTGGCACTGCAAGGAAACACGTTCAAACCTCACCACAAGGATTTGTTTTCCTTCCTTCAGCCTTGTTTTTACCAGTTTCACCAGTGCCAAGCAGGACCAGCCCTTTGAAGGCTTCCTTTGAAAACCTTTAGACTGTGAGCGCTGGGTGTCCCCTCCGGAGCTGCCCACAGAGCAGCACACAGGGCCAGCCCTGCCAAAACCCTCTGAGAAACTGCTCTTCCCTTCCCTCACTGCCCACACTGCCTTTTGTGGCTCGCTATTTAGAGATCTGCAGGGAAGAGCAGACGGAATAAATCGTCTGCTGGTAGCCAAGTGACTGAAGCACTTCTGGGAAAGGCCGTGTCCCTCTGCGGGGTTTGTGTGTGAGGTGCCCAGGAGTCACCCTGGTGTCAGCAGGCATTTGCTCTGCTAACTGCTGTAAATCTCGGGGTCTGCTCTGCTCCCAGGAAGGCTCCACAGCCCGGATCCCACTCACAGGGAGTTTCCAGCCAGCTCTCCTCCAATCCAGCATCTGTTGGAGCAGCCAGGAGTGAGGCCAGCCCCACCATCCATAGATCACCTCTGCGGATGTGGAAAACAAGCCGGGGGGAAAAGGGGGAGGCACACATTAAATCTCACAAGTACCATTTTGTTTTCCCTCCCTCCTTCTCTTCCACCTTCCTCCCCTCTCCTCCTTCCAGCCCCCTGCTTTTTTTTTTTTTTTCTTTNTTTTCTTTTTTCAGTAGCTGATGGGGGTGGTAAAATTCCAGGGGGCCAAGACAAACTGTTAAACATTGTGATTTCTAATGGTTCCTCTTGAAAATTGCTGACAGATGCTGGTCCTGAGATCAGAACAGCAGAGGCTGCCAGCATGAGGCGTGGGGCCAGCCATTGATTCTCTCCTCTAACACTGAAATCTAAATCTATGCTAACTCTCCAGGCAGACACCGTGTGCCACTTTTTCTCAGAGTTTCTCCTTGTCTTCCCTCTTTTTTCCTATTCCCTTTCCTCCTTCACCAGACTTTACCCTTTCCTCTCCACTTCATAATTTTAGTTCCTAACTTTCTGTGTCCTCCCTTGGCCCCTTCCTTCCTTCCCTGTTTCTTTTTGCTGTCTCGCTCCTGGACTCTGTGGATGCTTGCCCAGCTACGACTTAGAGAAAGAGGAGTGCAGGAATTTGACTGATGCAGCAAGTTTCTCTCTTCTCTTTGGAACCTCCAGCTCACAAGACAGCTTATTTGTGTCTCAAAATACTAGCTGGATAAAGCCAAGGAGGGAGCTGGGATGGGGCTGGGGTCAGTCGGGGTCTTGCAGGAGGAGAAGGGGGCGGCTGCCAGCTCAGGGCAGGAATGTGCTCTGATCCCAGCCAGGCGTGGAGCTGTGTCTGTGCACTCTGTGCATCCACAACGTGCCCAGCACCTGACATAGCAGTCTGGCCTTTTTCCTCATTTAATACCAGCCCCTCGTGACAGAATATCCCCCGGTGGAAGTTTGTGAAGGAAGAGATTAGCCCGAGTTTCGGTTCTGCTGGTAAAGCTTGGAAAAGCACGGACACAGCCCCAGACATTGCCAGGAGCTCAAGGAACAATAACGGGCCCGGGGATGTGGAGGAGGGAAGGCGTTTGTCCCTAGAAAGGTTCATGACTTTTGGGTGGAATTGGAAACGTCTGGTCTGCAAGGCACACATTTCTGGCAGGGTTGGGTCCCCCATTTACCTCTTCTTGCTGTGGCTGCTGTGAGTGGGGAAGCACCAGAGGTGCAGGAGGAGCACCCAGGAGCTGGGTCAGAGGTCTGAAATTCAAATGGATGGGCACAGTCAGGGCACCAAAGCTGGTTCCCTTGGTTACTTCTGTGAGTGCGAAAGCTGAGGTGTGGGGTTTGCTTTGGGCACGGGGGGCAAAATCCTCGTTGAGAAGATGCAGCAGCACTGAGCAGGTCAGAGGTGGTGCCATCGCTGTCCCCAGGGCTCAGCCTCGGCTGCCCTGATCCAGATCTGGCAATAATCCTACAGCTGAATGGGGGCTTGGATTGGGAACCTTCACAAATCCCTTCCAGCCACCTCTCCTGTGATGTCAGTGCCAGCTGGCCAGGCCAGGGTGTAAACAGCAGGAGCTCTTCCCCTGCAACTGGGTATCACCCAACAGGGAGATGGATCCCTGCTCCAACAACCTCATCAGAGCAACGCTGATGGCTGCTCCTTATCTTTGATCTTCAACACCACTGCCAATAAACCTGCAGGTAGCTCTGGGCTAGAACTGACCCAGCCAGAGCTGCGCAGCCCCTCCAAGCCTCCCTCTCACCAGCAGTTCAGCCATGGAAAGCCATTTTATCCCCTCTCCTGCCTGCAAGGCACTGCAGGAGGGTCTCTGTACAGAGGGTCTCCCCTCCTGCTTCTCCAGCAAGCACATGCTGCGGAGCCGGCTGTGCCGGAGGTGGGGATGCCCCTCGGCTGGCGGCATTAAAGGTCGGGCTTGGAGTGGTTCTCTGTCTTGTCAGCAGCTGTCAGCACCCCCGAGGGAATGCCTCTCCCTCTGCCCGGCAGCCACGGGAGATTAACGGGCGCGATCCAAAAGGAATTGTTCCTTCCGGCTGCTGACGGGCCACAATTAGCCCCTCCATCCCCAAGCTGGTGCTCGCTTTCTCATCCACACGACGCTTGCGGAGGATTTCCTCCCGGAGAGCTGCGGCGGGGAGGCGGTGATGGATGGGCTGAGCAGGGGCAGAGCTGCCCGGCACCCCCCTCACATCAGCCCCGCAGCCACGCAGGAGCTGCAAGGAAAACGCCGATCACTCGTTAAAAAACATTTTAGAAGTTTAATAAAATAATTATAGAAACAATAATGAAGATGAAACAGTAGAAATTTTGGACAGTCAGAGTTAGGATAATGAAAAGACAGTAGAACCAAAAAAATTACAGACGTCTGGTTGTCCTAAATTCCAATCAGGTAGGCACACATTTCATCCTTGAAGACAAAGGATGGCCCCTTAAAAGTAATACCCTGTTGCATATTCATACGTGACGCATGAGTTCCTTGCCAGCTTGAGTTTTTATCTGTTTTTTGTCAACTTCTTCTTGGCTCTACCAAGTCTGGAAGAAGGTGCCATGNTCTTCTTGGCTCTACTAAGTCTGGAAGAAGGTGCCATGGTGTTTGTTTTTGCTTGATAAGGAAGTAATAACTTTTGCTGTTATCTCTGTGCAAGGAATCATTCAGGCTTTATGCTGGTTAAAAAGAAGTGTCACATAGCTTCTATTTTAACATTCTACTATAGCCTAAATTACACTGATTAATACTAAAAATAAATTACTAAAATTAGTAAAAAATAAATTACTAAATTTAGTACAATTAATTACTAAAAATATTAATACAACATTACTTTCAAACATAACACATATAGTATTCATTTTAATATTTGTGAAAAGCCAATCGTATCATATGCATTTTTCACAGAGCAGAAACTTCCACAGGATAGGCTCTGCATCCTCTCCTGGAGGAGCATAACCAAGTTTTAAAAGAGAATCTCAACTCCAAAATGGGGATGTACAACATTAATATCCTCATGTCTCAGGGCTCCAAAGCATCAGAGACACCAGATGTTGCAGGATGTGCTCTGTTGTGGGAGGACACTGTGAAATACAGAATTATCTCATCTTCATCTCACCCAGACAGGTTATGGATGCCCCAGCCCCAAAATTGTCCAAGGCCAGGCTGGGTGGGGTCCTGAGCAACCTGATCTGGTGAGTGGCCTCCCTGCCCCTGGCTGGGATTGGAAGGGTCTTTATGGATCCTTCCAACCCTCCTGTGATTCACAATTGAGGGAAATGGTTTTGTAGAGAATTCTCAAAGCTTGACAGAAGGCTCACATAGTCTTGTGCGTCAAAAACTGAGAGATTTGGCAAATCAAATTAAAACAGGCCATGGATCATAGTTAGATGATTTGTTTGAAAGAGGGAGCTTTGCACCTTGGCTTAAAGGAGCTTTTCAAAATAGGTTTATACGTATTGATTGTTATAATAGCAATATTAGTGATAGTGCCTGGTGTACTTCACTGTGTATGGCAAATGATGAACAAGGCCATCAAAGAAGATTTTTCCAGTCAAGAAAGAGGGGGAGATGTGGGAAATGGTTTTGTAGAGAATTCTCAAAGCCTGACAGAAGGCTCACACAGTTTTGTGCGTCTGTATGCAAAGTCTGAGATAAAGTGTGCTGGCTTAGAAAGGCCATGGAATAGGACAGACATCACTGAGGGAGAAATTCAACTGGAAACAAGTTCCAAAGGATGGCCTTGCAAATAGACTAGATATTTTTGAGAAATAAAACCAAGAAAGATGTACTGTAGCAAGACCCACGTGGGGTATTTTAATAGATGATTAGTTTAGAGGCATTAGCAGCATTGTGTGGCAAAAGCTGATAGGCCAAGAAATGCTTATAATGTATTGTAATTAGGAAATAGTTTGGCTTCTGACTGTGATGGTATGAATTGTAACATCTGTACTGCCTCACCCTTCTCATGAGACTGGAAATGGAATAAAAGTCTTTAAAATGCCTCTCAGGAGCCCCATCTCTGGGTCAGAAAAGGGGTTTATCTGACACACACTTGCATCTACACCATCACCACCGTGGAAGGCGAGTTCTGCATTTTAACAGGGGAAGTGTGAGAGGAGGAGCAGCTACACAGGGACATCCCCATGAGCGGCTGAACAAAGAAATTCAAGCAACTGACTCACTGCCTTGAGCCTGTTTTCACTACAGACCTCCAGCCCTGGGCAGCAGGGGACAGCCTGCCATTCTGCCTTTTCTGAGCTGTGAAATAAAATTCTCCCTCAGTTTCATGAGGACCACGTTCATCCTGTCACATAGTGCAAAAAAAGCAGGAAAAGCTGTTTATGCTCCGAGTGAGCGCTGTTTGTCCTTCAGCACGGTGTTACATGAGGCAGGTGTGGGTACGATGTTCTCTCTCTTCTGTAGAAAATTTAACTTTTGAGATCACTCAGACTGTGGCAGTCACAGAGATTTCACTCAAGACCAGAAATTCTGTTGCTTCATCTCACAGGCTCCCAGTCACAGATGGACAGTTAATACCTAATGACAGAAACATGATTTGAGTCTTCCAGCTCTTAAAATCCAAGTGCTACTCAGACACTGAGAGCACTTGCCTTGCCTGTAAGACATGATGAAAACATATCAGTTGAGTAATTTAATTCAGTAAGAACAGCAGTGAAATAGCAGTGAAATATACAAAGAAATTCATTGCACTTTGATATTTTTGGCGAAATACAGGCTGTGTGTAATTGTGCTTTCCATTGCTGAGTTCACTGCCCAATAACAATAAATAAATAATGTAAGGGGAAGTGAAGTACGGTTATGTATTTCTCTAAATGTCTCTGTTGTTGCTATTTATTAGTTATAGTGTGGTAACACCTAACAATCCCCTCAGGAATTGCAGTTCTGTTGTTTCAGGCACTGTACCCACCCAGAATGTCTGACACGCACTTTGTGTTGACATCTTAAGACCTTAGGAGTGCTTGGACTGGGACAACGATTATTCTCCCTTTGATGCCTTTTTGGGCTACCTAAAAACAGAGCCCAGACGATTATAGGAATAAAAAGCAGGTATATTTATGAAAGGGCCTTCAGGTACATTTTGGGCAGATGAAGCCCCCAGGGGCTACACCCAAAATGGACAAAGGGTCACAACTTTTATAAGTTTGGTCTATTTGCATATTGGGGGTTAATCTTCCAATTACAGCTTCAGCTAATGAAGTCATTTACCCCAAGTTTGCTGCCCCCAGCTCACTTTTGTTTCCATCTCTCAGGGCCTGGAGAGGAATTGTTGTGTCTGAGCACAATGGGGAAGCAGCAGCTCACACTGTGTGTGGACTTTGGAGTTAGACACTAAAGAATTGAAGCATTATAAATACATGAAAAATATAAAAGGTAAAATCCCTAAGGCATCACCTTCACCCCAGATCTCAGGGCAGTGGTCTCTCCCTGTGAGCTGCATGTCCTGTGCCTGGCCGTGGGATGTGGGGTTTGGATGTGCACAGAGGCCAGAAACTGCTGAATGTCCTGCATCAGCTACAGGTGACACAAGCTCCAGAGCCTCTTCTGAGGCCAGATTCTCCAGGCACAAACAGGAGGATCGAAATATGAAGAGAAGATGTAACCCTGAGAAGCAAGTCACACAGATGGGGCAGATGTGAAATCCGAGGGGTTTTTATTTTCCTCCTGCTCTGAGTCTAGGCCGAGAGCTGTGCAGAATCCAGAGAGTCCCCCCAGGGAGCTCCTACAGGAGGAGGAACAACATCAAGGTGTCTTTTCTTCGGAGTGTTTTGTTTTGTTTTCTGCCTGGAGATGCTCCCATGGCAAACCAAGCTGTGATGGGAGAGAGATGGGGAAGAAAGACAGGTCCAGGAGACATAAATAACCATGGCAGGGCCTCTATAGAGCCAAATTACTTTGCACATGGGAAGAAGAAAATGGGGTGAAAAACCTTTGTAGGTTGAACTCCAGAAGATTATTCATGCTAAGGAGGACCCATTATTAACAAGACTTGTCAAAAAGAAATCCCTTCCCTCTCATGCAGGATTGAAAACACATTGGCTGCTCAAGGAGACAGAGCCAAAATGTTTTCAGTACCTATTATAAAAAATGTAGGAGACCTCTGTGTGGGCCTGATATTTCTGAGTCTGAGAGATTTTGGTCTGCCAGCAGCTGCTAACCTTTTCCCAAGGGAAAAATATCTCGAAAGCTTCTTCTCAAAACAATCTTTGCACACAACTGATTCGTTTCTCAAAACGATCTTTCTCTACATGTTTTACCTTTCTAGTTCTGTTTCTCTAGTTTAACCAACGGGATTAGAGAGGTGTTGTTCCTATTCACCAATCATGTTAAGTCTGTATCAGAACACCTTATAAAAGGTAATAAGAATTAAACAATAAAACCTTCTTTTGCCTTCTAGAAAGGTATTTAGAGTCATTCATGTTTTCGTGTCCCACAATGACACCCCTGAGCAAGAGATTTCTGTGAAGGAGGAAGGGAAAGGTTTGGCTTTTGCTCACCCAGCAATCAGGGAACTCTGCAGGTGGAGGGTCCAGGCAAGAACTCCTTGCTGGCATCTGTTGTCACTGACGAGTGGGAGCCACCGATATCCCCAGAGCTCACAGTGCTGCACCAAAGCAGGGCCTGCCCAGAGATCCTGGATGGTTTGGGTGAGAAATTCCAGGGGTGAGACCAGCAGCTGCTGGGGCTGCTTGCCCTGGACCCCATTTCTGCACCTGTTGGAATGAATATGCAGGTCCCTGCCCCTGAGCAGCCCTGAGCTGTGCTGATGTGTGTCTAGACACCCTGCCCTCCCTCCCCTCTCCCACATTTCCCTGGCTAACCCCCCTGCCTCTGCTCCCAGCTCCAGACGGAAGAGGAGGTGTTGAAAGGCAGCCCGAGGAAATGGTGTTAATGTCACTCACACCCCCATTATGTCCCAGCCTGGCTGCATCTGTTTGGTGCACTGCAATAAACCGCAATTCTTGTCCCCCTCGGGGGCCTGTAAGGCACAGCCAGAGCATTCCCAGCCTCAGGCTTGGGTTTCTCCACATGGAAACTGAAGCTGGAAGGGCTGAGCAGGGCTAGGCTGGGCTCCTCACAGGGTGAGAGCTTTGCCAGTGTTCACATGCAGGGCCAGGAGCATTCCTGGATCCTGCAGCAGCGCTGCCTGGCCTATTAACCACCCCACAAACCTGTTTGCTGCATCAAACACCTTCTGAATTCACACCTGAGTCACAGTTAGGGAGTTAAAGATCCAGTGTAGTGACATGAGAAGGATTCCTCAGGTTTCTGGGTTGCAGGACAGTTTGGATTGAAGCTTGCAGAGGTGAACTCTGTGTGGTCCTACCTGGTTTTGGTGCTGATGGGGTTTTTAAAATTCCAATGAAATACTGAAAACAAAACCCCAATATTTTAAAGGTAAAGAAAACAAGTCCAGAAAAAATGAAAAAAAAAAATTCTACATAAATATTTCTATTTTCCCTCTTTTTAGTAATCTCTTTTAATGGCAGTCTCACATAAACACTGAGGCTCATGATCTCCACTTAACTGATCAGATATTTTGATCAGTAACCTAAAATCCCACAAACACCCTCTGGTTGTTTCCTTTCTTTGCTGGAGCTGGCAGGTGAAGGGGCTCTTTCCCTGGTCGTGGTGCTTGGACAGAGCCTGTCCAACTCCAGATTTCTCTGGAGGTTTAGGTGACTTCAGTAAGGCCAGGACAGTGTTTCAGTGCTGAGCTGGGGTGGATTTCCATGGGAATGAGGTGCTTAAATTCCTTGCAAGGGAGCAAATTGCAGGATGAAGCCTGGCCTCAAATGCTGTAACAGGAGAGTGGCTGAGGAAACCTTTGTGGGTCACCTTCCACTGAGGGTCACAGACCAGCCAGCACAGCAATTTCTTGATGTGTCTGAGCCCTTAGACTGGTTATTTCTCTGTTTCCTATTGGCAAAATGAAGATTTCCTACTATTTCCTCAGAATTAAGATGGAATTCCTAAGTTTGACCTACATTAAAGAAATAGAGGGATATATAAGGTGCCAGTAATGCAACACCAAAGGTGTGTGTGTGATTTATTTTGTGTGACTTGGTGCTAAAAGGTGGGCCCACATGTTCATCTGGAGAGAAAAGTCATTCTCTAAAGATTATCAGATCTCCCTAGCGCCTTTGGAGATAGATGAATAATTCCCTCACTGATGAGAAGACAAATGATTTATGTTTGCAGTTTCCCTCTTACACCTTGCTCTGTGCTGCATTGGTAGAGCTTTGGAACAGTGAGTGATGCCCCTGCAAATCAGCCACAACCCCTGGAAAGGCTCAGCTTTGCGGTGGCTCAGCTTTTCCCAAATGCCTGCTTTCAAAGAGCCCCTTGGGGAGGCAGCAGCTGTGGGGGACCCCACACTTTTCAGAGGAGCTGGGGGGCTCCTCAATGCTGCAGCCAGGGAAGGTAAATCCAAGGAGTAACCAAATACAGAGCTCAGAGGGGCAGAAAGGGAATGCAGGGTGAGCCAGGCCCTGGGGGAGGTTTGCTTGTCATTTTTGGGGCAGCACAGAGGTGCCTCAGGTGTAGCAGGCAAAGGAAATATGCTGCAGGACAGAGGCACAGTGGTAGATCAGGTGGGGAATAGATATTTTCAGATTTAGATGCAGTTTGTGTCCTCCTTGCATCACAGGCAGAGCTCAAACCTGTCTGAACAGGCCCTGCCTTGCTGAATCATGGAAGAAATTGTCCCAAAGTCTTGGGATTGTCTGTGCCAGAGGCAGCCAGAGCTGCCCCAGCATCCCTGGAAATGTCCCAGGCCAGGTTGGAAAGGGCTTGGAGCACCCTAGGATAGTGGAAGGGGTTCCTGCCCATGGCAGGGCTGAACTAAAGGATCTTTGAGGTCCCTTCCAGCACAAACCATTCTGTGACTGTACAACCCAGAGCCTCTAATAACAGCCCATCCACCCTTTGACAGCCCCTCTGGGTCTTCTCTTAGCACACATTTCCCTCAGCCATTAGCCTTCTCCCTTTTGTTTTTCCCCTTGAAAAAATCCTCCCGGTTTCCCAGCGTGTCTGAGCAGGGCTGGGGGCCAGGAGAAGCTGTGATGGCTGTGGGGACCACGCCGGCTAGTGCCTGCTGCACGAAATGCACTCCTTGTGCTCCCCTGGCAGCTGCATCCTTCCCTCTGCCCCTTCCCCAGAGCCTGCTGCCGCTGGTGTGCAATTAGGGAGGAGAAAATCAACGAGTAAATCAATCACGGGAATTAAGGATGTCTCCGGAGCAGACGGATCCTATTCAGCCTCACTTCGGAGCCTGCAGGAGTTTTCCTGCGCTTGGGACAAGGTCTGGGGTGGCTGGATTTGCAGGCGTGTGTTGATATGGCAGCGGCACAGAGCATGGCAAGCGTCAGGGAAGAGCCAGACCAAGCCTAGGAAAGAGAGAACAGATTTTATCTCATCTTCAGATTAGGAATAAATCAGTTTAGACAGACAGATGAAAAAATTATCCCCAGATTGAGAGCGCAATACAACACAACTGACAAAATCCCCAACTCACCTTTTTCCTGTCCCTGCAGCTTTTGACACTCTCTGTAAATAAAAACCACTTGCCCAGCCCCTGAACAATCAGATATTGCCAAAGTGCTGGATGCCTCTGGGAGGATCCTGTGGCGATTCTGTAGTTTTTCAGCTGCCAATCCTTTCTTTGAGTCTCCTTAGGGCTCACAGTTTTTGGGTCAGTTTGATAGCTTGAACACGGTGCTGCGCTGCCCATCCACATCTCAATGGCACTGTTATTTCAGTTTATCTCAGTTTTATAACACTTGGAGCCACTTTAGTAACAGTTCATCCCCTTTCATGACAGTTTATACCCCCTCCTGACTGAATGGGAATGCATTCACTCTTGGCTGAAAAAAAAAAACCAAACAACAAAACAACTGAAAAAAAACCCCAAAGAAATAATGGGATCCAAAACGTTAATCAAGTGGAGAATTCCTTGATTTCATTCCGCAGTTCTTACCTGGGGGAACCTCTCCTAAACAAACACCCTGTGAGTGAGAGGAGGGTGTCCCTGCCCATGGCAGGGGTGGAATGAGGTGATCCCTAAGGTCCCTCCGGCCCAAACCGTTCCAGGGCTCTGTGAAGTATCTGTCCTGCAACAAGAGGCCATGGAGACAAGCACGGAGGGCTCTGGCCGGGCTCTCTGCCCTCCCGGCTCCTGTGTGTGCTCCAGAATCACTCCTTGCTCCTCTGTTTGCTCGGCTGTTTCAGCCCAGCCCTCGGGGCTTGCTCAGCCTCGCACAGCAGCTCATCCATTGTACAATTTTTAGCCTCAGCTGGAAGATGAGTCCAAGAGCTGAATCAGAAGGAGAAAAGTAATGCTCAGAGAATAACTCCAGGGAAGGCTGGACATGCCAGAGATCAGAGGGAGCTTCACAAGAGTTTAAGAGGCGCAGAAGACATGACAGCCCTGGATAGCAGTATTTCAAATAAACTTTCTGGCAAAAAGCAGCTGTCAAAACCCTTCAGCACACATTTTAAAATCTTCCATGCAGATCTGAGTTTTCTGCCAAGACAAACTTTCTCTCTTTGCAAAGCAGAGGGAGTGCTGCAGGAGCCTTCTCCCATCGTTCCGTTATTGTGATTGATGTCCCCGTCACCCAGGGCACCGTGCCCTTGGCTTTTGCTGGACCCACAGTGACAGGCAGAGCAGATAAGGCAGCAGAGGATCTGTCAGTGTCTCCTGTGGGACAGACTTCACCCTGTTGCTTGTGCACAAGTGGAGCCACAGCAGGACTGACAGGATGATTCAGTTCCTCTGTATGGCACTGGTGGGGGGCTTGAAAACCTACAAAAATCACGTTTATGAAACCTTTTCCCTCCAACTCCAGTTGATCTAAGTAATAACGTGATTCCTCCCCACCAAATCTGCCTCTGTGATGTCTTGTGTCATCACATCTCCAGAGCCACTGTGCTACTGTGACATCATTCTGGCTCTGAAGGAAATGCAAAAACTTGTAAAGAAAGGCACAGAAGTTACATGAGGGCTGAGAAAATGCTTCAGAACAAGCACATATGTTGGTTGAATATATTTAATTCGTAAAAGGAAATATTGAGAAGTGAAGTAAATATGTAATTATATTACTGGGGGAAAAATGAAAATGCTGGGCTATGTGGAGCTCCTCAGTTATACAGCGAAGCAAGAAAGGGCAGATAGATCTGAACCTGAATTAATTTGTGTGAGAAACTCTGTGCTGCTGGATTTGTTTATATGCAAATCTTTTCTGGAAGAGACCTTTTAGGAGAGCACAAATTGGTTTTTTTGGGAATAATGAGGTGAACAGTAGTGCCTGGGCCCTGTGAAGGGTGGCAGGAGGTGATCCAGAGATCCCCCTGGCCACCAGGGCTTTGTGGCTGCCCACAGCACGGAGTGGGATGGGGCAGGGGCTGAGGGACTGAGGCCGCACAGTGCAGGAGGAACCCAAAACCTCTGTCTCCTCCTGCCTGACTCCCCGTGTGCTGCCCTGGCTTTCCAAACTGCATCTTCTCCTCCACACATCCTGCTGGGCCACTGAGAAGGGAGAGGCAGTGCAGCGGATCAGCCAGGAGGGCTGAGGCAGTTTCCTGCTCACTTGATGATTTTCTGAGCTATGGGGCTGCCATCCTGTCCTTACGAGTGGAAAATCCTGAGCATCGAGCTGATCATCACGGCACGTGATGGTGGCTGGGAGGTCAGCTGGGATTCCTGCAGGTCTGCTCCCCTGGCAGCCCCCTGATCCTCACAGGGCTCGGGCTGCTCCTGGCCGTGACAGCAAATGTGTCAGAGCTGTGCTGCGCACAGCACCTGGGAGCCTTGATTCGCACACAGGGGAAACTGAGGCACGGGACGGTGTTTGACTTCTCTGAGCTGTCGCAGCAGGTCCTCCCCACATCTGCACACAGCAGTTCCTTCACTTGGGCCTCTCTGTAATGCCTTCTAACTTCTGATCCTGACAGGAAATCTGGGACTTCCTCAGCAGAAAGGTTGGACTTGACCTCTAAAGCCTTTCCTAACCTTGTTCATTCTGGGAGTAGTTTGTTCTGTAAAAAAGGAATAGAGCTGAGAACAGGAGAGTCAGACTTTTACAAGACACTGTGATTGAGGACCTGGGATTAGTTTGCAGCAAGTTTGTGGATGACTTAAGCCATTTCTATTTTCTTTGCAGCTATTTCCCATATCTCACAAATGAAAGCTGCCAGACATGCCTGACAAATGAAGTGCCAGTGCCAAATAATATGTGGTAAATAATCACCTCAGCATTAGTCCTTCTTTTCTGTTTGGCAGAAAGGCATTTTCTTTTTCTTGTTTCGAAGTTAATTGATGCTTGCAACTTTAGGTATTTCAACTTGCCAAAGAACTGTGAAGTCACAGCCCATAGAATTATGTAATAGAATCACAGAATGGTTGAGTTGGAAGGGACCTTCAAGCTCATCCCATCCCACCCCTGCCATGGCAGGGACACCTCCCACCGTCCCAGGGTGCTCCCAGCCCTGTCCAGCCTGGCCTTGGGCACTGCCAGGGATCCAGGGGCAGCCACAGCTGCTCTGGGCACCCTGTGCCAGGGCCTGCTCGCCCTCCCGGGGAAGAATCCTTCTGCTTTGCCCCATATTTCCACTCTCAATCTCCACAACTTCCCAACCAAAGGCCAGGCTTCAATTCTGGAAACAGAAAGCACTCACGGAGCACAGCCCTGGTGACCTGGGCTGAAGATTGATCTTTTTTGTGGGAGTTTTGCTGCCTGTGCTGGGCACATCCCAGCTCCACAGGGTCCTTCTCCTGAATTCCTCACATCAGACTATAAATAGTGAATAGTTTTGACTTTGCGTCCTGCACAACGATATTCACCAAACAGTTTCTCAAAAGATGCTTCAAAGCCTGACAGGCATCACCAGAGCTGTTGTTTTCTTTCCATTTCTTTTTGTAAACTGACTTAAGGCCAATATCAATATTTATCTAGAGCAAGGGAAGTGTTTTGCTGCCAGGAATTTGAGTACACTGTTTTCTTCTGACTATAAATGGGGCAATTACTAATGAGGATATTTCTAAAATGAATGAGTGGAACATTAATTTCCCCTTAGCCCTAGCCTCAAGTCACCCCACAAATAACCTTCTGTATGTTTTGATCTGATGGTTAAGTTGCAGGTTCCATTAAAAAATGTGATTTTATGATGACATTTTGGGTATTGCTATCCTTCAGCTCTAAGCATCTGGTTGTTTTGTCCTTCTTAACTGTTGTTGCCTTTGTTGTGCGTTTGTTTCTTCTGTGTTCTTCACTTGCAGCAACAGAAAAAACATATATTTTTTAATTAAAGGTCATAGAAAAATCTGAACGGTACCTTAAGGAATGGTTTAACCAGCCCCATGGCCAGGGCTGAATTTGCTATATCTAAACTGTTCTCTGGTAACAGCCCAACCTGCTTGGAAACTGCAACCTTGAAAAATCCACGGCTTCTCTAAATTATTCAGGAAACACTTTATCCCTTTCTTTTTCCAATTCCCTTCCACATATTTGAGCACTGTTATCACATCTTCCCCTTTGCCTTCTCCAGGTTTAAATGGAACGAGTCTCTTCCATCTTTCATCACAGGTCACATTCTGCAGAGCTGGGATCACTCCTCTCGCTTTGCTTTGGAGCTTTTCCAGCTGATTTTCCTGTCTTTTTTGATGTGTGGTGTTTCCAGCCCAGGAGCTCTGCCAGCTGGGGCGGTGTGAGCAGCCTGGCAGGTGATCCATCAGCTCCCGCAGAGCAATCAGGAGATATCAGGCAGGGGCTGATGCCTGCATGGCCTGGCTCCTGTCCCATTGTCACAGTCCCTGCGCTGTGCCCTTGTGTGACAGCCCCAGGGAGCCTCGGGTCCCTCCGTACCTGCGCTTTGGCCACGCGCCGTGACTCATTTCCTGCAGGGGAGGTGAGCTGGGTGCCAGAGCCGCTCCTTTGGAGCCATCCATCACTCCTAACCCGCCAGGCCAAACCCAGACGTTCTTTGATGATAGCTCATGGCCCCGCGGAGGAGCAGATTGGAAGCAAAAATGGAGAGGATGAGGAGTTTCATTAATTATCCCATAGCAACTTGGTGGGAGGCTGGATATTTTCCTAAACTCCCAAGCTGTTTTGTGCACACATCCTCCCCCACATTTTTGTCTGCTTGGTCCATAATTTCCACCCCTCTGCTGAACTCCTGGTGCTGCCAGTTGCCGAGGTAAGATCCTGCAAATTCTCCCTGGCTGCTGAAATCCGGGTCAATCCTATGAATCACTCGGGCTGAGAGCAGCTATCCCCTGCCAAGATGCTGCCGATGGATAGACTTTAATGGAAGCTGTGACTTCACATATTTACACGTATAGATCAGCCTCCAGCTGGGGAAGGATTCCCTCCTCTCTATCAGCTCAGCTGGGCCTGTGATCTCACCACGTTCGCTTTCTCATGGACCACCTCCAAGTCAATCCCGGATTTCCGTGGGAAGCTGTGCTGCAGGAATTGCCCTCTTCCATCCCAGCTCCCCAGGCAGGCCCTTCCTGTAAAGTTTGCACGGGGTCCCTGTAATCCATCCTGCTCCTGGCAGGGGACTGGGGCCAAGTCCCTCTGCGCCAGTATCCCAAATCCCATAACTCCTGCCCGTAAAGCAGCAACTTAACCCAGCAGTTCCACTTCTCCTTCTGAAACACTGACCTAAGGCTGCTAAATGAGTTCCTGATTTCCTATAAAAATTGCTGCATTAGGAGCAAAGTCAGAGCAGCCAGACCCCAAAGAGGCAATGCCAGATTTCTAACACGCTTCACTAAGGCTCACCATAAATCCCTTTTTGAATAACACCCCGAAGCATGGGGACGATCCAGGCAAGAAGGAGTCTGAAGTTCTCTGTTCTCTGCCCTGTGTCATCCCTGAGCTCCTGTTGGATGTGAAGCTCTTCCTTACCTTCCTCCTTGTGCAGCTTATCAGGCATTTCAAACAGGACAAGGTTGCTATTGCGCAGCATTTTGATGTACAGGGCACGCACTCTTCCCTGACCAGGTGAGACCCACCTGCATTGCACCTGAAGGGGCTGACAGGAACCATGGAGAGAGGCTGTTTACAGGGGCCTGGGGTGCCAGGACACAGGGAATGGCTTCCCACTGCCCGAGGGCAGCGATGGATGGGAGATTGGGCAGGAATTGTTCCCTGTGAGGGTGGGCAGGCCCTGGCACAGGGTGCCCAGAGCAGCTGTGGCTGCCCCTGGATCCCTGGCAGTGCCCGAGGCCGGGCTGGACACTGGGGCTGGGAGCAGCCTGGGATGGTGGGAGGTGTCCCTGCCCATGGCAGGGGGTGGGATGAGCTTCAGGTCCCTTCCAACCCCAACCAGTCCATGATTCTATGAAAACACCTCTGTTATTCAGTGTTCTTGCCAAAAGCTGGAAGTTGATGCCTGCTCCACACAGGAGCCATTTTATGTGTATCTGGAACAGCCCTGGCTTCCCCTGGCTGTAAAACACAAGATCCTTCCCTGCTCCTACTGCCACGGCTGGTGCCTGGCTCTGAGCTGCTCAGGGCAGCTGCTGCACGTTCTGGGAGGCCACAGGCGTTTGTTGGCATTCCCAGGGATTATCACCAAGGCAGACACAGGCTCGGGAAGAACCAAGGCCTGGATCAGACAGTCATGACTTCTTTATTTGAAATAAGCTTGTTCTCCAGCCCAGAACCTCTCTGAAGCCACCAGAGGTGATAATGTCCCAGAGCTGAAGAAATATTTGAAAACATATATAGTTAAGTTTTCCCAGCCTGGTGAAGTTCCTCTGCCATCCACAGGAGCAGGCATGAGCCCTGTCAGGGATGAAAAAGGGCTGCCACCTCTTCAGGAGGGTTCCCTGGAAGAGCAGCAGCATAGAAAACAAGGCATGATCTTCTGGTTCACCCTCTGAGCTCCCCAGGGCCTCAGCCAGGCCTGAATCACTGCACATGCAAAGGCAGATTAATTGGATAGCGTTTATTAGTAATTGCAGAATAGGCTGACCCCTGGCTATGTGCTCACCCTGGCAGGTTTTTCACAGCGGCCATTGAGCCAGGCCAGCTCCAACGTGTGACACGTCACAGAGGTGTGCTCTGCTCCCCGGGTGGGGAATAACTCAGAGAAATGCACCAGCCCGCGGGGAAGGAAATGCAAAGCACATAAAGTCACACTGCCACTGTTCCTAAATCCTCAAACAGTGTTTGACAGCACTGGGGCTAAACCTTGGAGCACTCCTGAGGATCAAGCTGCTTCGTGCTTTAGCTCCTCTCACACTCAGGCCTTTGGGCATCTGGGAAGTGGGAATCTGCTGCAAAAAGCAGGAGAACACCCTCTGTGCTTTACCCTCTGTGCTTTACCCTCTGTGCTTTACCCTCTGTGCTTTACCCACGGGAGACTGCGCTGCACATGATGACTGACTCGGAACTGGGATGAACTGGGGCTGAGCATTGTGGATCAAGCTTAAGTTCCACTTGCAAGGGTATTTTTTTTTTTTTTTCCCAGACTGAGGTTTGGAAGCATCTCCTGGTCACCTGGAGATTTTCTGAGGTCATGGAATCACAGAACAGCCTGGGTTGGCAGGGACCTTAAAGATGATCCTGTTCCAACCCCCCTTCCAGGGGCAGGAACACCTTCCACTATCGCAGGTCGTTTCCCAGCCCCAGGAAATGCCAGCAGATCTCCTTTCCCAGCTCTTGCTCTGGTTGATATAAATGGTTCTGCAGAGGCAGCGCTGCAGCAGCCTCAGGTGTGTTTGCAGGCAGCTGCTCAGAAAAGCCTGAGCACTAAATGTGCACTCCAGGTGCTCTTGAGCGCTCCTCTCTTCTGGGAGAGGTGTTAAACTGCGCATAAACTTCCTCATGGACAGGAAGTTTGCATCTCTTTAACCACCTGCAATTAGCAGAGCCCATCATCACTGCAGGCAGCTGGAGCCAGACGCTGCAGTCCTTGCTCTGCTGTGTGCTGGGCTTTGAGCTCGGCTCTGCTCCCTCTCAGAGCAGCCTCAGTGCAGAGGAACAGCTCAGCCCAGCGTCAATCAGCAGCAGGGCAGAGGGGAGGGCAGGATCCCCTCTGATGCCTCCCTGCTGGCAGAGCAATATTTGAACCACACTGGCATTCTTTGTGCTTTCTGTTCTTACCGGGTTTTGAATGGTCAAGGATAGGGGAAGGTCCCTCTCTCTCTATTTTTTATTATTGTTGTTGTTTCATTTAGAACGTTTGAGAGGAGGGGGTTTCCAGGGTGAGCTTAGAAGCTGGTTCAAAGCAGACCCTGAAATTGCTTCCAAGTTTCAAAAAAAATTCTTGTTTTTAATCACTTCCCACTCCAAATGATCAATGAAGAATAAGACAAACCCTTCCCTATCACACCACAATCTCTCTCAAACTCTGCTTCCTTAATGATGTTTTGTTTTACTGGCCACTCTCCCATTTCCATCTCCTCCACTTGGCACATTTTCTCTGCCTCTCCAGTGCCTCGGGGACTGTGTTATCATGATCAAGCGAGGAGGAAATTATGAAAAAGGCATCCTGTGATATTTCATGCAGGAATCAAATGCTGCTTTACCATGAAGTCATCGGGTTTAGTCCGTAAAATTCAGAGCACTTCAGGAGTTGGTTTCAGCTCTTGGACACCACTTTTAGACCGGCAAATAGAAGTGATGTGGTCCCAGTTTGAAGAGAACTCCATGGTTTTGTGTCACAGCTGTCAGAAATCCCCTCCAGAGGCTCGGGGTGTGGCTTTCACCCCAGGCAGTGACAGATGTTGGGATTTGGCTCCTCATTCCCTGTATCCCTGTGGCTCTGGGCCCAGCAATGCGCAGGGAGAAGCTGACAGCAATCCCTGCCTGTGGAAAGGTGTCTTTGGCATTTAAACTAAATTTTAACTAAACCTTCTTGTTCTTTGCACAGGAAAGTTCCCAGCTGCCCTTGGCTGAAGGGTGGGGGCAGAGGTCTGTGCCCTGGATCTCCAGTGCCAAAGGAATGAGGCAGTGAGAACACCGAATAATTCCAGCTGGGATCTCCAGACACACTGACCTGGGTACGGTGAGCAGGGGGCAGGGATCCCCCCTGGCAGCAACACCGGGGTTCATCGGGGGGGTTCATGCTTTCTCCAGGATTTCCAGGTACTCCCAGGCTGATCCCAGACTGCCCTGCCTGAGCTGCGAGCTATGGAGAAATCCTAGAGCAGGCAGTGCCCCTGTGCCTGGGCAGATGCTGAGGCAGAGGAAGGGTTTGTTCTGGGCTTTCCCAGGCCCAGGGTAACATTTCAGCTGCTGCCTTTAAGCCACTCATTCAAAGTTCCCCATCTGGGTCTGTTTCACTTGCTGTAAATAGGCAGCACTGGCTTCCTGTGGACAGTCTGGCTGGGCAGGTTTCTCACCGAGGACAATGAATGCTGGGGGCAGTCACATTTGCTGATATCCCTGATGGATCTGTCAGTAGCTGGTGCTGGTACTTGGATCTGTTCCATGTCTGTCAGGGAAGGCTCGGAGTTCATTTCCCCCAGGCACAGAGCCAGACCTAAGGAGTGCAGACACTCTCCAGGGATACCAGGGCAGAGTCCTCCCTGTCCCAGCCCCTCAGATCCACCCCAAATTCAGTTCTTTGCAGGGAAAAGGCACATTCAGCACCCTGCCTTCCGTGCCAGCTGTCAGATGAACTCCAGCCCTGCTGCTGAGCTTTACCTTGGACTGCAGATGGAAAAGGACAGCTGAGGTGTTTAATTCTCTGCTGAAGAACATGGAGGAGCTGATTTTTACCAGGGATTCAAGCCTAGGCCAGGCAGGCAGTCCCCAGCAGCTCCATCTGTAATGTTTCATGGGCAGCATCTGAATTCATCTGAAATTGGAGTTTGAAACTACTGAGGGCCAAAACGACAAACAAACTTTTTGAAAATCTTTACTCCCTTTGTAGCTAAAATTTGAAATTTGTAGCCTAGCAAGTGCACATGCCAGGAGCACTGGCATGGCTGGAGTCACAGCTTGTTTCTTCTTTTTCCCAGTCCTTCAGGGGCGAGTAAATGTGAGCAGAGCTGGGAGAAGCCTGACTTTGTGTCCCTCCTCTCACTCCTGTCACAGTCACCTGAGGAGGCTTCACCTCACAGCTCTTTCAGGTCCGTCCATCACGCTCTGCAGTACTTGGGCTTCATCTCTGGGGTTTTGGGCTAACCCTTTCTGTGGGAAATCTAGACAGAAAAGTGGGGAGCAGCTCAGCGAGGGTCAGTGGATGAGATTTTGCCTCCCACTCTCTGCTCCGGGTATCCTGGGGCAGAGAAGGGCCCTGGGTGACGCCGGTTGCTGTGGCTCACACACTGCTGTGTGTGGTAGGAGACGGGAGCAGGAGCCCTGCAGGCACAGGAGGGAATGTGTGAGCTGCTGGAGGGCTGCCAGGGCTGCTCCCGAGCGTCTCATACAATTAACAACCCGCCTCTTGCTGCCATGAGTAATCTCTGCTCTCAGGCTGGGACTGTTGCAGCAGCTCGGGTGAAAGTTGCCCCACACTGGATCCTTTTCCATCCAAAGAGTGATTCCCTGCCCGTTAGCTGCTGGGTTTTTGTTTCTGTCTGCCCTGCTTTTCTCTTCAAATAATGTATTTAAATACATCTTTCACCTGGGAAAGATTTCCTAGAGTGAGGGAAAGGATGAAAATCGAAGGAAAATTAATTCTGTGGCTGCAGGAAAGGAAGAAGAGCAGTCTGGGCTGTAGGCTGTACTGACCATGTAATACATGCAGTTATGCACCCCCAAGCACACACAAAGGCTGTATTAATATCTTCAAATGTCTCTAGTTCCACTCCTGTGTTGGGTGACGACCAGCAGCTTGCAGTGGGTTAGGGGCAGGAAAAGAAGGGGAATGGTGTTTTTCTTCCTCATTTTGGATGATGTAAGGAGCAGGAATGTGTAAATGTGTTTTTTGGCATGGCGTTTGTCTTGAATGTACGTTTGAGGCAACCTGAGCCACACTCCAGGAGTTCCTTATCAACCTCTTGAGGTTTAACAAGATCAAACTCAAGGAGCTGCCCCTGGGCCAGGACAACCCCCAGGATCAATCCAGGCTGGGCTGAGCAGAGAGAGCAGCCCTGGCAGAGGGACCTGGGGGTGCTGTGGGTGAGAGCTGGCCCTGCCCCAGCCCTGAACCCCCTGCCCTGGGCTGAGCCCCAGCCTGGGCAGCAGGGGAGGGGGATTCTGCCCCTCTGTCTCACTCTCACACGCCTGGGGACAGGATTCCACCCAGGAACTGTCAGGGCTCCGCAGTCCTTTGCTTCCCGCAGATTCCCGGCTTTGGGGAGCGGAGTGGCAGCAGAGAGCGATGTGAATCTAAAGCTTGCCACCTCCTGGACACTGCGAGCCCTGCCTGCCCCGGGGAAAGCGCGACCCAGCGGGGATGGGAGCGCCCGGGTACGGGCTGCAGGGATGGAACAGGAGAAAGAGGGATGGGGAAGGGATGTGAGCTGCAGAGTGCAGCACTCTGACCCAGCCTCACCGAGGCTGGGCTGCTCAATTCATCCCTTTCTGTTTGGGAGTGGTGCTGAGCTTGTGAAAATCGTGCTAGAGCACGTGCCAATAATGCCAGTATCCATCCATCCATCCATCTCTCCATCCCTCCATCCCTCCATCCATCCCTCCATCCCTCCATCCATCCCTCCATCCATCCCTCCATCCATCCATCCATCCTCTATTTTCTCAGCCCCACCTACACAGTGCTGGTGCCCTGTCCCCTCCCACTGCACAATTCCCAGCAACAAATTCCACACCTGGGAGAAAATGCACCGGCCTGGGCGATCCCAGATCGAGGGGGGTATAGATTTCTTAGGTGTTTTTAAAGGTTTGTAATGAATTTTTGTTCGTAGATTTTTAATAAATAGGAATGGGAAAACAAAATCCCATGGTAATAAAAATAATTAAATGCTATAACTATGGGGCTTCAGCAAGGGACTGAACCATGGGCACTTGAGGCATCACAGGCATGGGTGCTAGAGGAGGGTCCCTGCTCAGAGCTTTTCCTCTGGATTAGGAAATCCAGATTTCCTGAACAAATCCTTCTGCTGGCAGGGAATAATATTGCTGAGACACTGGGAACCTGCCTGGGTTTTTACCTGAAATTAAAACAAAACAACATACAAAATAAAATATTTGTAATTTTCTTTATTTTATCTGTTTTTTTTTCGTTGAGCCCATCATTTGTGACGGGTGTCTGAACAGTCATTTGTTCAGGCTCAGTACAGCTTTACTGGTCAGGCTGTAGGATAACAGCTCTCAAAGTCCCCAGAATCAGTCCAGGCTCCCAATCCTGCTCTGTGAAGTTGGAATTTCACCCCATTCACCAGGCACTCATCCCTCAGAGCAGGAACCAGGCCTGCAGTGAGCAGCTTTTGTTCCTGTAGCTGTGGCAGGTCTCAGTGACACTCCTGGACATGCACTGGATGCTCACGGGCTGGGGAGCAGTGACAGGGCCCCCGCAGGGACGCTGCTCTCAGACACACCCCGAGAAAGCCTCAGGCTCAATTTAATGGTCAGTGGATCACTGGAGAGGAAATCACTGCTCTCCTTTCTGACAGGGGCTATGAACATGGGGTTTATTCCAAAATAAGGTCAGTAACATACTCTTGCAAGCTTCAAAAAACTTTCAAATCCTACAGAGGACAACAATGGAAATTGAAAGCAGCCAACAAGCCAAGGAGGGTGTTGTATCTTTGCCCACAAAAACTCCTTTGGCTTTCCTGCTGGAGCCAGAATCTGCATCCAGCATCTCCCCAGTTACTGGCACCTAGACATTAATTTAAAAAACATATACAGGCATCATATAGGATGCAACGTCAACCCTGATACAATATGATTTAATTCCTCTGAACATCACAAGTCATTTATTTTCTGGCCCAGTTCAGCCTGACTTGCCTGAAACTCAGATCAGGCATCTCAGACAAATTCAGTTCCCCCTCCCCACCTGGTGGAGTGGCAGAAATTGCCCTCAGACCACTCAGATCCAGGGATGGTACAACTGTCCTCAAGAGCAGAAGGTTGTTTCATCCCTCTCCTCCCTTTGCTCTCGACTTTCCACGTGGAAAAGCCACATTTTGGAAAACAAAGAGCAAACACAATTTTGCCCTCGAGAAATAGAAGATAACTTTCATACAAACAGACCTCATTTGGGTCCCCAGGAATGTGCAACCCAGCATCACCCCTGGGATTCACAAAGAGCCTCAATCTCCTCGGTCTTTTTGAGGCCTTTAAGAGCTGCCTGCACCTCCTGCAGCCTTTGTTGGTGTCAGAAAGGTGGGACATCGCAGGAACTGCCATCATCCCTCAGGGGGACCAGGACTTCCCTCCCGCCCAGCACAGCTCGGCAGCAGCAGCAGAGCTTTTCCTTCAGCTTTGGAGGCAAGATGGTGATTGCACCACGCCAAGTCATTTAATCTAGGCTGGCATCACCCTAATTACAGCGGGACCATCAACCTACTTTGCCTTCCAAAACCACAGAAAGCTTGAGGGCACACGGGGCAGGGGACAGGGAACCCCCAGGGACACGTGAACCCGTGAGGTGGCTCCAAATTGGAGTCCCCAGGCTGGGTGGTGGTCTGAGCATCCCCTCCTGGCTGGGGGTTCCCATGAACCCCCAGCATCACCCCTGCCCGTGGCACAGGGAGTGCAACTGGGATCTTTGGGGGTCCTTTCCACCCTGCCCGGCTCTGAGAGCAGCTGGAGGAAAGGTTTGTGTGAGCTGGTGATAACCCACGGAGGGCTCACAGGCACCCTGAATCAGGGAGGGTGNATACATATACATTATATATATATATTCTCTAGGATTCTGGTCTTGCACCGGTTGGTTTGTGTAAATCAGAATATTCAACAGAGAAACAGATATCATGTATTGTAACAGAGATCGAGCCCTCTAAGCTCTTCTAAGTCTCTCTTGCTCCCACTCTCTTCTTTCTGCCCCTCTCTCTACTCCTCTCTCTCTCGGGGCACGCTTCAGCTGTGCCTGGCAGCTGGAGCAAAGCTCTGATACCCACGGCCCATGCAATAAACCACGTTTCAAGAACTGCACTGGACCTTAGAGATCTCTCATCGCCGCCATCCCAGACTGCTCCACCACAGTCTCCTACAGGAGGGAAATGCAGCTGCTGTCACTGGGCTCTGTTACATCAGCTCTGGGTTGTTTTTCCCTTTTGAAGCAGCCAGGAATTGAGTATGTGTCTCTCAGTGCTGTTCGCAGTGATCAAACTGTTGTCTGCTGTCAGCACGGGCAGTTCCTGTTATCCCTCACCTTTTAGCAGGGCATGTGAAGCAAGATGCAACCAATCCTAGCCAAAAGACTGGCAGCTTTTGGGTTTCCTCCCATGAAATAAGCCTCAGTTTTGGGATACAATCCATGCAAATGCAGCAGCGCAACTGTCAGTTTTTTATCGTTTTTTCTTCCGTTAGAGCCGGGATTAACACACAGGATGCTGTTTTGTGTTCGGACTCCATTGTTTATTAATTCTTATCTACAGTTCAGTCTCACGAGTTGTGAGTTGCAGCCAACAAGGTAGAAAATGGCTCTGTCTCTAACTCTTTCCATGGTCGTCTAAGCACTAATTACCCAGCAATGAAATGACATCTATATTATTCATACTTTTAACCCATTAAGGGTCACTGACCACCCAAGGCCTGCAATGCAGACCCTTTTACCCAATTAGAAAAAAAACCCCGAAACCATGAAGGAGAAGGGGAAAGAAGAAGGACTTAGACAATGCCCTAAATCCTCCGTCTTGCTCTATATACATTACTATATTCTAAACCCTTAAATCCTAAGCTTTTCACTCTGTGGGATCACACAATACTTTTCAAACTACACACCCACAAACCCCAGTGCTATCACTCAATTTCAGAAGCCTGTTCCACAGCCTCAGGTCAAATGTGGCGCTTGCTTGAGGGTCAGAGCCTTTTAGCACAGAAAGCCTGAAATTCTCAGCCTCCAGGGTTCCCACATGTAACCACCGGGAGCAGCATGAGCTCTTGGACTCATATTTCCAGTGTCTGCAGTGACATCAAGGTGTCCCCTCGGCTTGTCAGGCCACCACAACACAAACCTGAAGCCGACTTCACCCCTCTCACAATCAGGGCCACTCTAAACCTGCTGGCACTGCTGCTGAAGCAGCTCCATCACACAGCTGACCCCACGGCAAAAGAACCACCTTGCCCTGCAATATTGCGGTGATGTCTGCAGCAAAACCTCAGGAGAGCCCTGGGAATGCACATGAGACCGTGGCACAGCAACCTCCCCGTTTGCAGGTGTCCTCTGGTGAGTTCACAGCCTGCCTGGGCAGCGCCCGTGTCCCAGCAGGAGCTGCCATGGTCTGACCGGTGACTCTGGCCCAGGTGATGTCTGCCCTGTTCAAGGCTTTCACTGAACGCAACACAAACAAAGAGTTGTTGGAGTTTTCCATTTGCTGCAGAGGAGACTTCAGTCTAAATCCTTGTAGTTCCTTTTCGGTCTCTCTTCAGAAAACACCCTAAAATTACCAACATTAACCCTCTTAGAAATACTTTGTCCCACCACTACCAGATACTGAATTTTGTGACTCGCAGCTAAAGCTCTGCACTCGTAATGAATCTCTTCCTTGTTCCCAGGAAAAGAAAGTAATCTCCAAAGCCCTTTGTACAAGCCCGTGCTGTGCAGAGTTCAGGCTCACACGAGAGCCCTTGCAGATGTACTTGGTACAAAACTGCAGAGCCAGGTTGTTGCCTGAAATAAAATCTGCTTTTGCAGCAGAAATAACATATTTACACTGTATAATTCCTGCACATTTATCTTTTATCTTTGACATCCTCTCCGTACAGCTCTCTCCAAAACCCTACTACCAAGCACAGTCTCTTAATTACACCCATTTTTCTCATGGCATCTGCCTTTCTGTTAAAATTTCACAGGTAGACTTGGCTCCTTTTACACTGAGCGTAGCTTGGCCAGGACAGCCAGACACACACCTGGACTCAGCCACAGAGCCCTGGAGTTTGGGTTCCTCGGGTGACATCAGCCAGTTTGGGGGACCAACGATCCATAGAATGGCTGTGGTTGGAAGGAACCTCAAAGCTCATCCCATCCCACCCTGCCATGGCAGGGACACCTCCCACTGTCCCAGGGTGATCCAAGCCTGGCCTTGGGCACTGCCAGGGATCCAGGGGCAGCCACAGCTGCTCTGGGCACCCTGTGCCAGGGCCTGCCCACCCTCACAGGGAACAATTCCTGCCCCATATCCCATCCATCCCTGCCCTCTGGCAGCGGGAAGCCATTCCCTGTGTCCTGGCACTCCAGACATTTGTAAAAAACCTCTCTCCATCTTTCCTGTTGGCTCCCTCAGGTGCTGGAAGGGATCCCGTATTATCCCACATTTTAGAAGCAGCACAATTACCTCCCACGGCCTTTCCTTTGTTGGTTTTTTGTTTGTTTGTTTGTTTTGTTTGTTTGTTTGTTTGTTTGTTTTTTTTTTTTTAAGATGCAGCTTTTCCTCTTGTACCTTCTCGCCATCAGCCTGGGGTTACATCTAGGACTTGGTCCTGAAACAAGGAAAAAGAGCCCCCTCTATCCTCCTCGGGCATTGCAGAAATTAGAAATGTCTTCCCCATCATTTTCTCGCTCTTGCCATCAACCCCTGACCTCAGGCACCCTGAACCCCACACCTCCCACATCCCTCACCACGGGAACCGGGGGGTTCGCCCCTCGAAGGAGCGGGTGTGGGGCACGCCGGGGGTCAGTGCCGGGCGTGGGGCTGTGCTGGGTCACTCCTGTGAGGCCGGACGGGGCGAAAAGCCCGGGGTGAACGCCGGGGCGCTCTGTCCCTCCCCGCTGGGAAGGGCTGCTCTTCGGGTGAGGCTGGAGGGGACGAGCGCCGGGATCCGCTGGGGCTGAGCCCGCCTGGGCTCTGTCAGACCCACTAGATGGCGGCAGCTCCTTAAATTTGTGCGTTTGGCGCGGAAAAAGCGCAGGAGGAGGCTCCCACCTGGAAACTGCGGCCGGAGCTGAGCGCGGCATCCCGAGGCATCCCTGGGGCAGCCCCTGCGCCTAAAAACACCTCCTAGACGGGTCCTTTCGTGAGCTGAGACCTGGGAGACGTAATTTCTCACAAACTGAGTGTTGCAGAGCTGCCTCTGAGTGCTCTGAACGTTCCCTGCTCCTCCAGACTGGGCTTTACTGGGGGGTCTGGGCTGTGTGTGCTCCCCGAGGTGCTGCTGGGCAGGACTGGAGCTTAGAGCCCTTGAAAAAGGATCCAAGGTGGATAAATATTGCGTGGTTCCCACCCGGGAAGGCCAGGGCTCTGCAGAGCTGGACCAGCCCTGCGTTCTCAGCTCGCAGCCGAAATGCTCCAGCAGCCCCGGCTGCTGCTCTGTGATTTGTGCTGTGCTCAGGATTAATCCTTGGGCTATCAGTGACAGCCACAGCCCCAGTGGGAAGTAGATTTGAGGGCTGATTCCAGATTTGTGGCAGCATAATTAAATCCCATCGGTTTAGGGCAAGGAATGCTGTTCCATCCCAAACCTACCCCGGCTGGATAGTTCCTGTCCTAGATTCTCCTCTTAGGAATAAGAACGCTTGCCTGGGAGGGGCTGCCGGGGCTGTTAGCTGCTAATTCCACCAAGAGAATGAAGGGCCCAGGCTCTCAGTGCCGACGGGGGCTTCAGGAGAGGGGTTTTTGACAAGGATATGGGATGATGGGACATGGGGGAATGGCTACACACTGATAGAAAGGAGAGTTAGATTGGATATGAGAAGGAAATTCTGCCCAGAGCAGCTGTGGCTGCCCCTGGATCCCTGGCAGTGCCCAAGGCCAGGCTGGACAGGGCTGGGAGCAGCCTGGGACAGTGGGAGGTGTCCCTGCCCATGGCAGGGGTGGCCCTGGATGAGATTTAAGGTCCCTTCCAACCCAACCATTCTGCAATTCATGCGTTCTTTCAAAGCAAGCATCCAGCTGTGAGGGAATTTTGCAGCCATCTGTGGCCACCTTAAAATCCTCTGCTGTGTAACAGGCTACTCCAAGCTTAACGTCGTCCTAATTATGCCGCTCGGTAAATGGGAGTATTTATGCATGCAAATTCGTCAGCCTCGCCTCCCGCCTTCCCCTGGAGTGGCTCTTTGGTACTGCTCCAGGGCAAAGCAGCTCCAGCGCCCGGCGTTGTGTGAACCCTGGTCATGGTCACCGTGTGCAATCGGTGCTGGCTGAACCCGCCCCTCTGCAGAAGCAGCAGAGTTGTCATGCTGTGCTATTTATAGACAGGGTGTAAATGACCCCATGAAGGTCAGGTGAGGAAGTTGTGGCAAAGCCGAGAGGAAAATCAGCACTTGGCTCCTGGGCAAGGAGAGGGAGGACAGCTGTGTTGGCACAGACATCTTAATTCCCTTCCCACAGCTGCTGCTGTTGGAGTTGGCTCTTCCCTGCGCTGGCTGGTTCCTAGCTCAGGTGCTCTGGTTTGCTGCCGCAGCTGTGACACATTCCAGGGGAGGAAGCATTCCTGAGTGCCTGCCTGCTGCGCTGCTCTGCTCAGGTGCAATGCTGGGAGGAGAGCAGCATCCTCCATTTCTGACTGGCTCCAGACTTGCTGGGAAACCTTCAGGAACTGGGCAGATTGCTCATGCCTGATGTTTCAGACTCCTGTGTGCAGCTTTGTGGCAGAGTGTGAAGTCACCTGGGCGTGTTTAGGAGTTGTAGTGGGTGACAGGAACCGTGGTTCCTGCTGTTGCCGTTCCCACAGGAGGGAATGTGCTTCACCACTGCTCCATTACATGGAAACTGCTTTTACTGTACTGCTTCCCTGGTGTTAAAGGTGGCAGGCTGTGTCCTACTGAGCCCACAGATATGACAGCACAACTTGGAAGTCACTTCCAAGGTGTGCAATGTGCCGCTCACCAGAGGGAATCTCTTCTGTGCTGCTCATGCCTCCTCTGAAGTGCTCACCCAGCCGTGCTGGTGGGGCTTGTTCATCCAGGTTCTGCTTTTCATGGAGCAGCCGTGTGGAACTGGGGACTGTCACTGCTGGGCACGAAATCAGACACATGACTCTGGAGTTTGTCAGAAGGCTGAAACTAACTTTATTAACAATTTGATTTCTTTATATACCAGGTCGCTAGCACTAAACTGATTGGTGTTACAAGCAACACCCAGTTAATCACATTGGCTAAGAGGGAGAGAGACATCAAATGGTCTCTACCTCTAAGAAGAAAATGCAAACAAGATAGGATTAACAACAACATCTCTTGCAATTAACAGAAAATTTTATGAGAACTGAGTTTTAGAAAGCAAAACATCTCAGGCTGAAAAAATCAGGGCTACAGGGGACAACTGTTCCCTGGAGTTCATTTGTGCCCAGCCTCCTTTCCCTCCATGCCATCGTGCAGTTTAATTGGGGTGTGGATTTTAACCTTTTTCTGAAATTCCATTTCCCTCTGCTTTCCTGCTATCGCACTCAGAAATGCTGCCGTCCTCTGGCTGCAGTGACAGAGCCAGCTCCTTTCTGGAAGGCAAAAGGGAGCTTGTTAACAGCTACCTTTGTGCTTAATTAATGATCCAACGTGGTGGGGGAACTGCTCCCTCCTGCCCAGAGCAGCTCTGTCACTGTCCCCAAATCTGAGCTTTCTGCCAGTGGTAAAGCGGTGACTGTGCCTGATACCGACATAAATGGGACAAATATTGGTGGCTTGCACGGAGCTCCTGATTCCCCTCGTGTGTCTGCTCTGTGAGATGTTTGGAGGGCTGAGTGAAGGGAGGGAATGCAGGGTAGCGAATCTGAGGCCTTTTTTCATTCCGTTTGCTGAAGCCAAGTGACTGGAATTAAATGTGACCTGTCTGAGAGCCAACCTTGTTTCCAAATACTGCATGGGGAGCCGAGATCAGAAGACACATTACAAACATTGCAGTAGCATAACTTGAGGCAAGTGCAATCATTTACTTGACTAATGAATCCCCTGGGCTGCTAGCAAGAGAGAAAAATCTCTCATTCATCTTCCTAATTTAATAAGCAGAGGGGTTGGCCTTAAGGGTAAATGAAATGAGTAGTGATCCCGTGAATGTTTCAGCAAATCTATGTACAATATGATAAGGGAGATCCAGCCGACGGCTTGCTTTGTTCTGAAGAACTGTCAGTGGGCTTTAGGGGAAAGGGAGAGAAGCTGGAGCTGATGGCTCTGCGTGGCTCTCGCCGCGATTCCCTCCCAGTCCTTCCGATCTGTATCGGCTGGAACACGGGAATGTTGTTCGGGAATCACCGAGCGAGCCGGGTTCAGCGGTCAGGGCTGCTGTGCCTGGTGTCACATCAGGGTGTCTGCCCTCCTGAACACCCTGCAGTGATATAGAGAGAGGGTCCCCCAAGGCATCCATCAGAGAGCCCGGGAAAGCTGCGAGCCGCGTTCCCTGCTCAGCCTGACACGCCCGCGAGTGCCCGCGGAGAGTTGTGGCACCTTGGGAAGGTTCATGGAGGAGCTGGAGGATGTCTGTGCTCTGGGAGCCAACGAGATTTGTTCCTGTCTTTCAGGCTCTTCGTTACTGCGGAGAACAACTCCGCGGTGTGAAACAACGAGGTCCTTTAATGGCCAGGACCGGGATTGCTGCTTCTGCCACCACAGCAGTTACTGAGAGATCACCTGAGTGCCTTGTGCATCCGGGAAACTGAGGCAGAGATTAAATCATAACACTGCTGTAGATAATAAAAGCAGGGGAAGGAAGCTTCTGACACAGGCAATAAACTCGGTAATTTTTTAAACAAAACCCCCAGAAGGGAACGCTGCTTAAACTCCTATTAAACCGTGAACCATATAAAGTGACTTTTGGGAGGCTGACTGAAGTATAAAGAAGTTGAAAATGGGAATGCTTGTTCTTGGCTTTTGTTCGAGGGAGGATTTTAGGATTAGATGGTCCATTACTATTGAATGCACTTTGCTAAGTACAATCTTCCAAGGCCCTTTATGATGAGCACACAATGGAGAGCAGCAAACTGAGTTATCAAAAAATGAATGGCTTTTGGAATGTCATGAATCTCAGAGTTCTTGAGATCAAACTGGGAGGTCAGGGGTTCTCTCACTGAAGGTAAAGCATACAGTTATAATGAAGACCATTTATTGCACTGGAATCTGAAATAATTACATTTGCCAACTCTGCCTAATTTGATAGGATGGAGGCAAAAGAATATGGATTTATGATTTGAATCCTCATGGGTATGCATTAGTGTAGGTCTGTTATAAGAATGTTTATAGCAGAGTGCTCTTGGATTCTTTGCAGGGCTGCTCTCCCGGAGCTCGGTGACTTATGAGAATGTGTAGAAAATTGCTCCTTTTAATTGAGGTAAATTGTTGTCATGTTGGCATTATGTGAGCTGTATTGTTCTATTTTGGGGTTTGAATTGCAGTTCTGAACATATCAAGGACTAAAAACCTTGGACAACCTCAGTATTGCAGCATTTCTGATAGCACAAAGCAGACTTGCTCAGAAGCACCACGCTGGTGACTGGGTTTGCTGTGAACACACACAGATTCTTGTCACTTGGAAGTCAAGCCAAGAGCCAGCCCTGAGTTCAATGCTGAAACAACAAAAACCTGACTGAATCAGGCTGTTAATGTTTTGTGCCCTTTGCAGTCTTGTAGCTGGGTAAGATGGATGCTGTAGGAAGCATTTTTAGTCACGGGAGAGAAAACAATAACCAGGTGTTTGGGGCAGGGAGGAAACTTCCAAAGGAGAGCAGCCTCATTCCCGCTGTGATTAAATAAGAGGCTTGACATTAAATGGTCTGAGCTGTCAAACCTGTCAGGCAGCTGGAAGGTTTAGGCAGAGATGCTGTGGTCGGGGCTTCTGCTGTTTGCTGGAGCAGATGGCACCAGGGGTGAAACAACCCCTTCCAGGTGCGTGGTGCTTCCTGAGCCCAGAGGTGGCTCTGAACTGGGCAGTGAAGGCCAGTCCCAACCCCAAATCACGTTTCAGACATGACCACTGCTGGCACAGGGAGAGGGAAGAGAAGTGTCCTGGTCCCGTGGGCAGGTGCAGAGCGGGCGGATTTGTGCTCCTGTCAGCGAGGAGTCCCCAAGGCCTGGAGCACTCCCAAGGCCCCTTGGCTGCTCACTCCTGCTCCAGTTTAGCTGTTGTATCTTCATCATTTCTTGAGGCAGGGAGAGTTTTATCACAGGAAAAGCTTGGGGTGAAGGCAGAGCCATGCAGCGGCTGAACCTGAAGGATACATTGCTGCAGGCAGAGAGTAGCTGAGCAGCTCAGTTCTTGCTCCTGGTTCTAAAGTCTTCCCCTTCCTTGAGAGCTCACCAGGTGCATTGGGATGTGAATTGTAACCTTGTGGGGTTTTTTGTTTGTTGAGGAGGCAAAATTATCCCTCTTGGTCTAGACACTGGTTTTGGGTGTCCCTGGATAAGGAATTTCCTTCCTTGACCCCTTGGTTTTTCTCTTGATGGGTATTTAACGGCTGCTTGTTGCTGCTGCTTCAGCCAGACCAATCCCTGGGTGCCTGAGCCTGTTTCCATGTGACAATGATTTTTGTGCTGTAGAATGAGGAATTTTTTGGCTCTACTGGCAGCTGCCACTTCTTCCTGAAGAGTGCAGCACTTCCTTAGCTGTGCTGGGTGGGGAGAACAGAGTGGGAACGTGAAGCTGAGTCAGCTCTGTGCTCAGCTCTGCACACCAGTGCTTAGATAATGCCACAGCTCCTGTGTGAGCCTGGTGACAGAGGCTTGGCTGAGACATGGAATTTCCGGTTCAGTTTGGTGTGCACAGCTCAGTCCAAACTGGGAATTTGTTATCAAGCTGGTGTCAGGCTCGCAAGACACAAACCCTTTTGACTGATGGCCCCAGGCATTGGTCTCCAAGTGTCCCACCTTCCAAGCACCTCGTGCTGTGCTGCCTCTGCAGCAGGAAGGATCTGGATCAGTGCTCTGCGGGCTCCAGAGAAGCTTGCCTTGAGGTGGAAGAGCTGACTGATAGGCACATGCAAGTGCTGTGACACCAGCCAGGCCGCAGTTTGCACATTCTGGTGTCTCTGAGGGTGGCCAGTGCCAGATGTGTCTGAGAGAGGTGCCAGAAGCTCCTCAGTGTGCTCTTTTAAAATGTCAAGCTCTTCTGCCTGTTCCACAGGGTAAGGAGATATTTCGTGTCTTCAGCTTGAAGAAGCCATAACAAAAATGGTGGTTCTGTGCCTCATTCCAGATCTCGCTGGGTTTTCAGTTGGCCAGAAATCCCAGTCTCTCCTGCAGTCCTGCCCCGGGAGGTTTAGCATTAGTGCATTTATCTGTGTGTGTACAAGAGAAGGGAACATTTCTGTTTTTACAGATGGCGTGGGTTCAGGAAATCCAGTCAGCTGGTGTGGGTCTGGAAACCATTCTGCCCTTATTAACACCCTCCAATGATATAAACAGAGAATCCCCTAAGCAAGGAACAGTCTAAATAAAACTCCAGGCCAAACCAGAATGTCTAAGGTGTGCCAGATCTTACCTCAGGGAAAAAGAGAGGATGGGAAGTGCCAGGAAAGGGAATATCTTCATTTCTAAGAGAACAGCCCCATGATTGAAGGAATTTTGTATTCTTGCCTCTCCCAGAAGGGAGAGAGGAGAGCTGAGGAAGGGATATCCTGGGGAAAGGGCTTTTTCTGTCACTGCCTTGTCTTGTCTCTTGGAAAGGACTGGTGAGACCTGAGCCAGGGATTGTCTTAAGACAGAGGTTGGAGGCCAAAAGCCTTTGTAGATCTGAGCCTGTATTTTCTGTCTGCCTCAGTTTCCTGTCTGTAGTGAAGGAAAAGCAACTAAAAATACCCAGCAGCAGAGCAGCGTGTGCCTGTGCGGGGCCCTGGGGCCTTGCTGTGTGGGTGCCCTTCCTGGGCGCTGGAGGGGGACCTGGTGGCTGCAGGTCCCAGCAGGGCTTGGGGACGTGCCACTTGCCCCGGGGACAATGCTCCAGCTCAGAACAGACGTCTCTGCTGTGCCCCCTCACCTTGCATTCGTCATGGGCACTGTGGGGCAGAGTGATGTTGAAGGGGGTGTTTAAGAGGCTGTTCCTGTGTCATCCCAAATGGACCAGGACATTTGTTCCAGGGCTGCTGTCTCTGATCAAGACAGACATTGGTGAAGGGGTTGGGAAAACATCTTGTGATTCAACACAGAGAGCTAAATTTAAAAAAAAAAAAAAAAAAAAGAAACAACAAAAAAAACCCCAACACCAAAAACAAACCACAAAACCTTCTTCCTCCTTTTTCCAATTCTTATCTCTTTCTACTTTCTTTTATCTTTCCTCCCCTTTTGTTTGTGTCTGTTCTTTCCCTGTAATTCCTAATGTAAGTAAGGAAGAATTTAATATGCTGAGACAGGAGAGAAGTTGCTCCATGCGTTGCAGATGCACAACATGTCTTCATTAACTCCCCATGACATTCAAAATAGCTCGAGATAAAGACAAACTAAATCTGGGAAGACAAATATAAATACTGTTCCCCCCCTCGCTCTCGCCCTGCGAGGCGCTCCCCCCCAGGGCACTCATTCAATTACTGAAGATGAATGGAGCCAAGCAGAGCGGCCCTGGGGATGCTGAGCCCGGCGCTGCCTGCTCCCGCCGTCAGATGGCCCCACACTTCATGGAATGTGCTCCCGGCCCCCGTGGGGTCTGCAGCCCCCCCGAGCTCTGACAGCCTGCAGACACTCGCCAAAGGCGGGCAGAGCCCAGGGCAGGGCGTGCTGCACCCCCCTGTGCCTGGGCCGGCTCTCCTGGTCCTCCAAAGGTGCGCAGAAGGGAAGATCTTGGTGTTCAAGGCACCAGCTGTGGGGGGAGTGAGGAGCTGGGCTTGCACTCCTTCACAGAATCCGAATGTCCTGAACGGGGGGTGACCCACCAGATCACCCAGCCCAGCCCCTGTCCCTGCACAGACCCCCAACAATCCCACCCTGGGCATCCCTGGCAGCGCTGGCCAAAGGCTCCTGGAGCTGCGGCAGCCTCGGGGCCGTGCCCATTCCCTGGGGAGCCTGGTTTTACTCAAAATTAGGTCCAGATTTCAAGCTTTCTAACAATTCAATTATAGACAAAGGTAATTCAAGATCTTAAAGTAATGTAACACATCAGTAACACATAAAAATTCAAAATCTTACAATAATCAGGACAAGTTTTTATTTCCACCTTCAATATCTGTTTTTGTTTTAAAATATCCTATTCCATTTACAGGAATAACGTTTTTAAGGGAATGTACTAGAGCATCATCCAAACTCTCTTAATTCTTTATAGTATATAAATCAGTTTCATGTACAATAAAGCTAAAAATATGTCAGCATCCTCTGCCAACCACTTTTATCCTGCTGTGGAGCTGGGATCCAGTGCTGGGGCTTCTCCTCTGGAGCAGGGACACAGGCGGGGAGCAGCGGGAAGCAGTAGAGCTCACGGGGACAGGCTGCACCTGTGGGTGCTTCTCTCAGCAAATCTAGATCCTGTATGGGGATTACAGAGTTTGAGACTGAGGCTGGGCTTTGTTGAGCCGAGTGCAGGCTGGAGCTGTTGTTCTGGGTGCCCTGGTCTCCCCAGCACACAGGTTTGAGTCTCAGATCTGGGCTGCTGTGTAAGGAGGGGGACAGGGTTAGGATAGTGGCTGCCCCATCCCTGGAAGTCCAAGGCCAGGTTGGACAGGGCTTGGAGCACCCTGGTCTGGTGGGAGGTGTCCCTGCCCATGGAAGGGGGTGGAATGAGATGAGCCTTCAGGTCCCTTCCCACCCAGACCAGCCTGGGATTCCATGGGAGCTGATGTGCAAAGGCAGTGCAGGTGCAGAGTGTCTCCCTGGGGAATCTGCTCGGCACAGCCTCTCACCCCGTGCAATGACTGTTGGCACTTCATGGCTCCCGTTCACCCATGGGGAATATGTCTGTACAGAGCTTCAGAAGGCCTGGATTAAAGCTCAAGGGGGTTTTGCGGGAGAAGTTTCTCTGCCCTGCTGTTTGCAGCTGGGTCCCCAGAACCTCTGCACGTTCTGACTCAGAGGTGCACAGGGAGCTGCTCGTTCATGGATCCTTTGCTGCACTCACCAGACTCCAACTCCACTCAAGCTTTACTTGTGGAAGAGTCTCTGTGATCTCTCAGAGCTCTGCTGTTGCTGCAGTGCTGCAGGAGTTGGGGTTGAGCTCAGATTGCTGAGATCTGGGACGAGCAGCTTCCCAAGGAAGGACTTGCCATCCCTTCCCATTAAACTCTTTTCAGTTCCCTGTCTCTCTGAGCACAGCAGATGATTATCTTGCAAAAGCATTCTGTTATTTTTTTTCCCTGTGTAGTTCAAATTATCCTTTCCTAAGTGCATTACCTGGCATTTGTCTGCACTGAACTTCATCTGACTTCATGCTGTCCATCCACCTAGCTTTGTGAAATGTAATTGGAATTGAGTTTGGGCTGGGGGAGGCCTGGGGTTGATGAAGCAGAAAAGCAAGGGCCTGTGCTTCCAGGACTAAAGAAATAGCGTGAGCTATTGCAGTTGTTGAGTCCTGTTAAATCCAGTTGTGCTCATGTTACAGTGAATTTAGTGAACATCAGAAAGGAGAAGGCAGGACAGAACCTCCTCTGTGCTATGCCAGGCTTAAAATCAGAATAACTGAATAGCCTTCCTTGCGTGGATTCGTGTTTTGTGCAAGGTCAGAATCTGTCCCTCGGAAATTGTTTGGAAATGACAACTTTCTCTAGCAGGAGCAGGCTGAGAGTGCAATGTGAAGATTGTTCTCTCTTGTCAGAGGACACAACCCCTGAGAGTTCGGTGCAGCCTGAGCAGGGATCTGGACACAGTTTTCTCATTAAGAGGAGTATCTGCTTCTGAGGACTTGAGCAAGTTCATCCACACAGACGAGCTGGTTACGGTTTGCTCTGGTTGTTTCATTGTGTTCATTCCTTTAATTTACTCCAAGTAACGGGCTACTCCTAAATTAACTCCTGATAGGATTAGCGGGGTAAAACCCACAAACTGCTGCTAAAATGAAGCTACTCCTCCTGGATAGAGTGACACAGCCCAGTCCAGTGCAGGAGTGGGGGACTGCACGCAGCAACCCAGGCAATGCCTGTGCGGCCCTTGCTGCTGAAGGCTTTTGTGGTGTGAGGTGGGGATGATGTGGAGAGGGACCCAGATTTCCCTTTGGAGAAGTGAACTCAACGCAGTTACCTGTGGCTTGCATGTAGGGTGGATGAAATGATGTGGACACGTGTTTTGTTGGTTTGGGTGTGTGTGTGTGTGTGTGTGTGTGTGTTTGTTCGTTTTTAATTTGTGTTTGTTTTTTTGTGAGTTTTTTGTTGTTTTTTGGGGGGGGGTGGTCTTTTTTTTTTTTTTTCCCAAGGATTCCATCATAAATAAATGCAGACTCCAAATTCTCCCCACTGTAGGCATTTCAAAGGGTGCCCCTCTGATCCCATGCTTCTCCTTATAGGAACAGCAGCTCTAAACTACCTGCTTAAATGCTGTGATCAGCTTGGTGCTGGAATTTGAGTAGTGGGATGCTGAGCCCCCCTGAAACTCCTTTAATCTGGATTTTTTAAGCCTTGCAGCCCCAGTGTGAGGAAGAGGCTGTGCCACTGGACTGTATTTTCAGAGTGAACACCAGAACTGTGGCCAGGTTCTGGTTTGCCCAGGGATCCAGAGATTAAACAGGGACTGGGGGATGCTTTGCAGCCATGTTCTGCTGGACATGTCCCTGCTGTTCTCTGTCCCGTACCTTTCCTCGTGTTGGTGCTTTGAGGATCTGCTCCCCTCTCTTCTCCCTGTGTTCCTTTTAATGATTTGTTATTGCCTTAGTGGTTTTTTTTTCCCTCCTTCAGTGCCTGTGGCTCCCACAATGAATAGCTCCAGCATCCTCACACAGAACCAGCATCTTCAGGTAATGTTTAGTGGCAATTAAATGAAATCTCCTCCCCCACCCTGCCCTTTTGTCAAATGAATCTAAAAAGGTTTTTATGGGGGTGAGATGCAGGGGAGAAATTAAAAGGGTTCATAAAAGTGGATTTTCAGAAAAGCCTAATGAAGGAAATGAACCTCCAGAGAGATCAAAGCAGAACCTGCTATGCCAGTGCAGAGAGTTTCAGCCTTTTCATATGTTTCCACTGGCATGAAAGCAACATGTACAAACATCTCTTCCAACAGCTTTAACTTTTAAAGTCCTGTGGGTTTGGCATTAATGGCCTATTTCTGCTTTGTCCAGTGCTGGGACTCAACTGTTTCATTAGACATTTGTGTGATGCCTCTTCACTTCTGGAGAAGAGCTGGGGATCCCCATGACCCATCAGATCCAGCAGCACTGGGACAGGCCCTTCTCTGAGAGCCAGTTCAGCTCTGCTCGGCTTTGTGGGTTGTTCCTGCCCCTCGCTACAATGAGGGAAACCATGGAATCTTTCAGGTTGAAAAGCCCTAAATGCTGTCCCAGGTAGGAGATGGGAAGGCAATACCCCTCTGTTCCCCTGCTCTGCCTAACGAGGGGGATGGTATTTGAAAGGGGAAATGGCCAATCACCTGCTCCCAGCAAGTTATGGAAATGCTGCAAAGTCTTAAAATTCCACTTTCCTTAAATTAAAAAAAAATAGGGGGCTCTCAATAGGCTCTGAGGGGGATGGAAATGTTGACTGAGTTACATGTAGGGGAAGTTCCATTAATCATGGAAAGCAAAACTGAAGGCTCTTAATATTAACCAATTTTTGTAGGCCAGACTCCCCATACCCATAATTTTTCCATTACACATGTAATCTCCTCTCTGGAAAAGTCAAGGTTTGTTTAGCATCAATTTTTTGGGGGGGTTGTTGTGGATTAAAGCCTGGATGGTTCAAATTTGTCAGGGGCTGGCTCTGGTCTCCTCTCCTCATCTCGTCACTTGTCGCCCTTGCACAGGTCCCAGGGCTCTTACTTTTAAAGTGTTTCCATGTGTTTGGGAGGAGAATGGGAACGGGGCTGCACAGAGAGCCCTGTGCACTCGCAGCTTCCCCGAGTGCTAATGAGGAACATATTGGCTGTAAGTGGCTGAGTGGAGCAGTTTAGCAGGAACAACAACTCGCACGCAGCCTTATTTATTGCAGGCCTGTTTCTCCGAGAGAGGGAATGTCAACCTGGATTTGGACTTTCACCTAATCTTCCCTGAAAGTACCCGGAGATATTAAGTGACCACCTACTTGGCTGCTGGACTTGGGTTTAAAAGCAGATCCTGCTTCTAGCAAAGCAAATTGCTCCCAGGCACGGTGGTGGCTGTAGGTCATGGCTGTAGGGCCTGAGCTTGGTGTAAAACCTTTGGAGCTGAGCCTTTTTGTGTGGAAATGGAGGCGGTTTTGCCATGGTTGGAGTGCTGCTGGCGTTGGATCGACGGCAGGGGTGGGAGGAATCATGTCACCGGGAGGTGATCCTAAAGCTGCTCCAAGAGAGCTGGCCCAGAGTATGGTCTTCCCATGAGCTAGTCCAGGAGGAAACAGAGCTTTCCTCATGTCTGCATGTCAGGAAACAACGCTTCTGGCTTCCACAGGAGCCTGTCTGAGCAGGGGGGTGGGGTAGGAAACGACTGGGACCCAAGTCCAAATTCAGTGATGTGCGCCCAGACTCAGGGAACATCATGGACTTGTACACACCCACGAGCAGAGCTTGATTTGCTGCCTTGTAGCAGGAGAAATGCTTCCTGAATGGCCAGAAGGGAGGGTTTGTTCATGGCCCAGCACATGCTGCATTGCTCAGGCTCTGCCATGGCTGAACCCCAGCTGGCAGCTCAGCCCTGCAGTCGCTCAGTCTCCCTCAGTGGGACAGGGGAGAGCATCAGAGGAGAGAAAAGAACTTGTGGTTTGAGCTGGAGGCTGTTTGATAGGTAAAGCAAATGCTATTCAGACAAGCAAAGCAAACCAAGGAATACTTTCCTGACTCCCTGGTGCCTTGGGAAGGCTGACCTGGAACAGAGACTGGACAGAGCTAGAGAATAAAACAGATATTTATTGAAAGGCCTTTAGGGTACACCTTGGGCAGGACAAGAGCCTGGCCAGGGCTACACCCAAGGTGGACCCAAAATGGTCACAAAAATGGACACCCAGTCACGAGATTGCACACTTTGATAAGTTTTGGTCCATTTGCATATTGGGGTTTAATTGTCCAATTACAGCTTCAGATTGTGAGGTCCCATCCTTCTTGCTCCTCCCTTCAGCCCACCCTTGTTTGTGCTTTTGGGCCTGAAAGTTGTCCTTGGTCTCCATCAGTAAAAGGATTTGTTTTGTGTCCCTGCTGTGTGCAGAGCTGAGTGACACTGAGTGTGAGCTCAGAACTGCACCCCTGGGCAGCACAGAACCTGAAATACACAAAAGCTCAGACTCAAGGCATCATCCCCACGGGCAGGAGCTCAGCCCTCCCAGGACAGCTGGGCTCCATCATCAGTGGTGGTGGCTTGGGAAGACAAATCCCATCACTCTGCACATCCTCCTCTCCCTCCTGCCCCGGCTTTACACGCTGTGCATGAAGCCCTGTGCTGTGGGATATCCCTTGGATCAGCTGTCCCAGCTGTGTCCCCCCAGCTCCTTGTTCTTCAGCCTCTGCCCTGCTGGGGTGAGAGGCAGAAAAGTCCTTGACTCTGTGTGAGCCCTTCTGAGCAAAACCAAAACATCCCTGAGTGACCCGCACTGCTCCCAGCACAAACGCAGGCACCGCCCTGTGCCAGCTGCTGTGAGGAGGAGCAGCTGTGTCTCATCCCAAAGCAGCAGGTTCTCCTTCATCTCAGAGTCCTGAGCACCGTGTCAATGTCCTGGTCTGTTCTGGGCTCTCCATGGCAGTGCTCTCCAGCAATAGTGCTTGCTTAGGCAGAAACCAAGGGTCAGTTATTCCTGCCTCTCTCACATCTGTGTTTGTGGGAAAAGCTGGAGGTGGCCGGCCATCTCCCCTCTGCCACTGAGGTGCCTCCAGGAATCTGCAGCAGCAGTGAATTTGTCCCAATGAACTTTGTTACACTTTAAAATGCCAGGTATTGAATCAGATCTGTAATTAGTTACCTGATGGGAGTCATGATTATCCACGTACCTCCTAATTGATTAAAATACCTTCGCACTGGGCTTTCTCTGCTATTTTCCATCTACCCAGGTTCAATCAAAGCTCTGATGGAAACACTTTGGCTGCTACAGCACTGATCAGGTAGCAATTAGCTGGCAGTTACTGCAACATAAAAACAGTGTATGGCTTTAAAGGAGACTTCTTCAAGGTGAAGAGAAGAAATTTTTAAAAAGAGTGAATTTTTTTTAAAGGCTGACCCAGCTGCTTCAATAGTGCAAAATTGACATTGCTCTGATTTACCCTGGCTGAGAACTTCACCCTCTGCATTAAATTACACAAATTACTCTGAATATTGCAAACTCTGGTCAATCCCTTCCTGCCAAAGGATGAGCTCATGATTCCTCACTTCTCTTGTGAAGGTAATGATGATCTAACCAGGACTGAAGGTGCAAGTTTTTGCAACATCTTTTGACTGTTGCTCACAGCAGGAACGGTGACTTGTCCGAAAACCAGCACTTTATCAGCAGTGATGTGGGAATTACAATTCCTTTGTTCCTCCTGGAGCTGGGGAAATCTGTGTGAGAGCAGGGTGGGTCTAAAGGTCAAGTCCATGAGTGTCTGCTCAGGTTACCTGGCTGGTAGAAGGCTATTTCTGGTTCTGTGCTTAGCCTGTTACCTGTTATTGCTTCCCCAGGGGCTGGTGATTCCCTCTCTTACCTGGGCAGGAGTTTTGTCCCTGCACAAACTCGTTTATTTGCCTCTCAGACCTTTTCCTGCTTATGCAGGGAACGGGGGAACCGAGGCAAAGCCATCACCTCACTTGTGCTGAAAAACCTTGGAGTGAGGGAGGAAGCAGGTTCAAATTGAAGCAGATGCTATGGTGGGAACAATTACCTGAGAGAAACTCTGGGAGGGATGGAAGAGATAATGAAACACCTAGGGATTTGGAAGTCAGCTTTCCAAGGAGCAGAGGGGTTAGCAGTTTAGAGCTGGAGCTTGCAGCTGCGGTGAGAATCAGCCTCCCTTCTCTGCTCATTCCCCCATTCTCCTCCCCCTGGGCTCAGGGAATGGAGGAGAAAGTGGCATTTGGAGCAGGAGTCACGTTGCCTGTGCAGAACTGGGGCTGCAGTGGTGCTGGAAATGCAACTTGCTGAGCTCAGCTGCTGCCTGCAGCAAAGGCCAAGAGCTGGGTGAGGGCTGCAGAGCGGCATCGCTGGCTCCTGACCTCCCATTCCCTCCCTGCTAGAGGGAGAGTCTCTGTCACTGGCTCCAGAGCAGCCTGAGCTCTCTGTGGATGTGAATTTAATGGCCCAGGAGAGCGAGAGCAGGATAGGTGCCCAGAAATGGTCCAGCCATGGGTTCCCTGAGGCTCGGCTGGTTCCCCTTTCCCTTCTCCTGCAGGCACTCCTATTCCATCAGCTCCTCTGCAAGGGCCCCAGCTTTGTTTCCAGTTTACCTGCATGCTTTCCCGTGCTGTTGATGGGAATTTAGCACGTGTCAACAGCAGGCTGAGCTGGGCCGGGTAACACTCCCTGGGTTTCTGTACCTGCCCTGCCAAAAGCCCACTCCTGGGGCTGTTTCTGTTCAGGCCAACAACAGAAATAGAGTTTGGATGAACCTCCATCCCTGCAAAAGGCCCTGCACTGCTCGACAGGAGTTGCTGTGTGGGGTCAGGCAGCATCAGTCACTCAGTGGTGCAAGCAGCCCTCCTTGCAAGCACCTGGAAGTAAAAACAGGGACAATGTTGGCAGCTGGAAGCGCTCAATAACTTCACTCATGTCTTGGAACCTTCTTCCCAGCCTGGTGTAAGGCTCATTTTTTCCTCCATCCCTCTGTGTTTCAGCTCCTTTCTGTGTCTGAGGGTAGATGCAAACTGCCAGGGAGGTGGGCACTGCTCTGTCACTTTGCTGTTGAATTTAGATCCTAGTTTGAAGGCTGGCTGATGCTGAAAGGCTCCTTCTCCCAGGGAACCAGAGATAGCATGAGGGGAAACAGCCTCAGGTTGTGCCAGCGAGGTTTGGGTTGGATATTAGGAAGAAAATACTCATTGAAGGAGTGGTTCAACTTTGGAAGGGGCTGCCTGGGGAAGTGGTGGAGTCACCAGCCCTGGAAATGTTCAGAAATGAGTGGATGTGGCACTTTTGGATAGGGTTTTGTGGGCACGGGGGTTTCTGGTCAAAGGCTGGACTCTGATCTTGGAGTTCTTTTCCAGCCTTGATGACTCCATGGTCCTGTGGTGCTGCCGGTAGGTAACACTTGCTTGTCTTCCAAGCTGTGGCTCTTTTGAGCTGCTAAGAGAAAGTTGGAGTGCTAAAGGTGGCTGATTTGTGAGAGATGGGCTGTGGCCAGAGGTTGGAGGGATTGAGAGACAAAGGAAAGCAGGCCAGGGAATATCTGAAACCTTTGGTATTCAAGCTGTGGTTTGTGGCCACTTCTCAGGAGTTGCTAAGAGATGTTTAGAAGAAGCTGTCACCAGCATGCAGAGAGCTGCCTTGTGGGGGAGAAACCTGTGCTTGAGCAACTTGAATAATAATAATAATAATACAAAAAAAATCAGTAATTTAAGTCTATGTTATGAATTTTTATATAAAACTTGTCAAAAATGTCATGTCTTCAATGCAGAGAGCTACATCTTACGTACTAAAAACCCACATAAAATGAGGTGTGTATGGTTTGCTGCTGCCTAGGAGTGTTTTTAACCCCTGCCAAGGGGTTTCAGAGGCTGTGCTGCCTCCCAGCCAATGTGCAATTTGGCCCAATTCATATCTGTTTTCTGCTCTCCCATTTTAAATCTAAGCAGAGGCTATAAAAGCCTTATTGGGTGCCTGCTGGAGGAGGTTTGAAATGCTGCTTTTCAGTCCAGGAGATTACACCCTCATTCTCTCAGCTGTGATTAACTGGGGCTATCACAGGCTCACCTTGGCTCTGGGTAAAATGTGTCCAGTGAGCAGCAAGCACAGGGAGTGCATCAGCAAGGGCTTGAAACATCTCTTTGTTCATTATTTGTTATTGTTTCACCTGCCTTGAAATGGTAATTGCCAGCGCTTTGATTCATGAATCACAGTGTAATTTAGTTCCAATTGTTCCAGGCCTGTCCTACAGCCCCTGAGCCAGGCTTTGGGAACTTCCCTATCAGCACTTGGCAAATCCAAGCAGATCCCCCACTCCTGCTGCAGCCACGTGACTTCATGAGGAAAAGATGTGGGGAAGGTTATCCCTGTTAAACCAAGGCATTGTGGTGATTTTTTATTCCCATTTTCCTATTTTTTTTTTCCTCTGTTATTTCATATATTTTCTTTTGATTTCATCCTCAGGAAGGAAGGGCCCAAAGCTGCTTTGAGGGAAGCTCGGTCTCTGTGCTGGCAGCAGCAGCTGAGGATCCTGCTTGCTATTTAATCTATGGATTTAGATACTTCTCCTGTACCTGAAATATTTTTCTGTGCTGTAGAAGAAGCAGCTTTAGCTCAGGCTAAAATTTGCTGTTAAGGCAGTGAAATGTTCAGAAATGTTGTGTTTTCACAGAGATCGGGACTGCAAATCAGCATTACCCTGGTGCTCCCAGCAGGAGAGAGGCAGTGCTGGGATTGGGATGTGATTGCCAGAGAACCACTTTGTTATTTAGCTGTTGGACAAGCTCATGCCTGATCCCCTGAAAAACAAACCTCGGTGTTAATCAGAGAGGAACAATTCCAGAGCTGAGCACAACAGCAACAAGCCTGGAAAGGACCTGGAGAAGTCGTGTAATTCACTCAGCTGCTTGGAGGATGTGTTCTACCCATGTTATCCCTGACATCCCTGCCTAAGCTGCTTTTAATTTGCAGTGAGGGACTACTTGAAGAGACTGACTGAGGAGATTTTTTTTGTCATCCTAATATTTCACCTTAATCTCCCATGGATCAAATTAGCCTTGCTATTCCTTGTCCTATCAACCAGGACTGAGTGAAAAAATGGGGCTTGTTCCCTCTTGCCTTGTTGAGGGCTGAAGGGAACTCGTTGATCTTTCCTAGGCAGGGCAGTCCCTGATGGTTCTGCCTTGACTCTGTCAGTGTTTTCTATACATCTTATTCTTATTCAGACTTGCTTCTGTTCCTTGCTTTGCTTAAAATGCAGCATAAACACCAAACATGGCAGCTGAGGCAAAGAAATATTCCTTTGCTTTGGCCTCCCTGAGCAGGGGATGAGATTCATGTTTTATAGGGATCCTCTTTGCAGGTTTTTAGCTCTTTCCTCTCCTAGAGAACCCAGAAAAGGGCCAGTTCTGGTCTGGCCAGGCAGATTTGTGGGGTGCTGGATCTACCAAGTGATTCTACAAAGTTTCTGATATCACCAAATATCCTGAGCTGGAAGGGACCCACCAGGATCACCCAGCCCAGCCCCTGTCCCTGCACAGACCCCCAACAATCCCACCCTGGGCACCCCTGGCAGCGCTGGCCAAAGGCTCCTGGAGCTGTGGCAGCCTCGGGGCCGTGCCCATTCCCTGGGGAGCCTGGGCAGTGCCAGCACCCTCTGGGGGAAGAACCTTTCCCTGCTCTGCAGCCTGAGCCTGTCCTGGCCCAGCTCCAGCCGTGCCCCGGCTGCTGTCCCTGTCCCAGAGCAGAGCTGGGAGCTGCCCCTCGGGAGGAGCTGCAGCCCCGGGGAGCTCTGCCCTCAGCTGCTGCAGCTGAACAATCCCAGTGCCCTCAGCTGCTCCAGCTGAACAATCCCAGTGCCCTCAGCTGCTGCAGCTGAACAATCCCAGTGCCCTCAGCTGCTCCTCATCGGCCCCTCCAGACCCTTCCCCATCCCTGTGCCCCTCCTCTGGACACCCTCTCACACCTTTAGATCTTTCTTTATTGGTGTCCAAAACTCCCCAGGGTGGGGTGAGGCCACCCCAGCCCAGAGCAGAGCAGGACAGTCCCTCCCTGGCCTGACCAGTGATGCTGTCCCCGATGCCCCCAGGACAGGGATGTCCCTCCTGGCTCCAGGGCACTGCTGACTCAGCTCCAACTTGCCATTGTCCAACAAAATCCTGAGGTGACCTATGCAAAGCAGACATCCAGGGAATCCCCAAAAGCCTGGAAGTGGGCAATATTCATTCTTGCACAGAAGGACCAGCTCATCGCTAACAGCCTTTAATGTGTTGCTGCTACACCACTGCACATTTTTCCCAAGTTCTGCAGCAGGAGAGAGGATTTGAAGGTCAAGTGCTGCAGAGCGATTCATTTCCAGCCGAGCCAAAGTAATTCTGATGCTGTGGCACAAGAGGGTGCAATAGGTTTGTGATAAAACTGAGACACGAGGTGGGTTTGTCCCTTCTGCTGCAACGGTGCCAGTGGAGAAGTTATTTTTCGCTGCTAAGACTCGTCTTACAAACTTAGCATCCTGTTAATTGGTGGAGTTGGAGCTGTGCAAGTTTGCCTCGTTATTTTCATGTCCTATTCACTCTGAGTATTCTCATAATAATGGTAATTAAATTCCGTGAGTTTTTAATTATTATTTAAAAAAAATAATCAGAACTATAGTTGAATTATGAGAGTGCCAAAACGGGCCTGGCAAATCGTAATTTTAGTTTGCTGCATTATAAATCAAAAGCAGACTTGATTTCCCAGCTTGCTGGATGTTTTGTTAACCAGATCACTGCAGCTCTCCTGAGGCCTCCTGTGCCAAGAGCTGTCCCTGAAGGAACAATCAGGCTTTATAAATAGCAGCCTTAACAAGAGCATCGCTGCCAGATGCTGCTGAAATAACTCAGGGACTGGTGCACAAAGGGAACTCCCTCATTTGGGGCAGCTGGGCTGCCCCCCATACCTGGGACAGCCCCTGCTCGGGCGCTTTTGGGGAAGCCGTGTTGGGATGCCTGCAGATGGGCTCACAAGCTCATCCCCGCGTCCCTGGGCCTGCCAGCAGCTCCTCCTGCCGTGCTCTGTGCTCGCTGCACGAGTTCCAGAGCTCAGCTGGGTCTGTTGCTGCCACTCACGCCTTGCAGAGGAGCAGCAGGGACTCCTGGTGTGCAGCTGCGCTTCCCTCGGCACCTCAGGGGCTGAGCCCGCGCTGAAGGAGCCTCAGTGCTCAGCCACAATTACAAGGGCAGCTCCGAGCCCCTGCCTTCCCTGAGTCAGGTTTCCTAGAATCCTTTCTTGTGCCTTTTACCAGCTCTTTCGGCTGGTGACACCGGCCTTTCTAAGTGGTTAAGGTGTGTGATGGACACCATACTCCAGTTTTTAGTGTAAATTTTAAACCATAGTGATGCCTTGGAAGGCTGACCTGAAACAGAGACTGGACAGAGTTAGAGAATAAAGCAGATATTTATTGAAAGGTCTCCAGGATCCACCTTGGGCAGGACAGGGCCTGACCAAGGCTGCATCTGGGTGGGCTAGGAATGGTCACAAAAAATGGCTGACTGATTACAAGACCTGACATTTTTATAAGTTTTGGTCCATTTGCATGTTGGGGTTTAATTGTCCAATTGCAGCTCCAGGCTGTGAGGTCCCATCCTTCTTGTGCCTCCCTTCAGCCACCCTTGTTTGTGCTTTTGGGCCTGAAAGTTGTCCTTGGTCTGCAGCAGGAGAAGGATTTGTTTTGTGTCCCTGCTCTGTGAAGAGAGCTTAGTGACACTGAATGTGAGGCTCAGAACTACATCCTTAGGCAGTGCAGAATCTGAAAATACGAAAGATAAAACTTAAGGCATCAATAGGATATTTCTGCAAGTCTCCGAAGCAGCATTATTTTAGAAGCACTGGGTGCCAAGATCAGTATGGAATAGAGTCAGAAAATAGAGTTGGAAATGTTGTTTATTTTGGGCATCTGGGTGAGGTGATAAGGACCCACTGGTGGCTGGGATTTCAGAAGCTGGCAGGTGTCTGTCTGACTTTAAAAGGCTCAGCAGCTCCCGAATGGCTCAGAGGGACCTTTCCTTAACACTGAAGTTCACACACCAGCATGGCTGACAGGGCAGAACTGTGGCCTGGCCAGGAGTGTGCTCAGGCAGGAAAAGAGGACGGGGCAAGGTGGAGATGAACTCTGTAAGGTCAGACAAGTCATCTGGGGCCAGTGTCAGTTTTATCTCAGAACTGAAGTGTGGTTAAATACTCTGGGTGAGTGCTTTACCCAGGATCTGAGTCCCTGCAGAGTTTCCTGCATCCACAGATGGCCACCCCTTCCCTGAGGAAGCACTTTGGTGCAGAGGATGGAAAGGAAGAGCACCTTGCTGTGGAAACAAGTGGCTCCAGAGCACAGGAGAGTTCTTCCCAAAATTCCTTCTGAATGTACCATAGTGTGTACCTGCTGAATGTCTCTTGCTCTGTCTCACCAAAGATGTAACAATAGAGGGGCTGGGATGGCAAAATCAATTTAAATTTATATTTTCCTTCTCTAGGCATCCCTGTGCATAGGAATGTGTTGGCTCACCCCCATGTGCTGAAAAACAAGCCCTTTTCTTTCCAGACAGCTGAAAGTTTTGTCGTTATTCTGGTCACTTTTTTTTTCCTGATTTATTCGAATGAATTCCATATTGTGCAAACTATATAATTTCTTCTATTTCCTGACTAACTTAAGTTAGTCTGCTAACTTGAGTTTTCAGATTTCTAGGTAGGGGAGAAAGGGGATCATGGGGGAAGTCATCTCTAAAAAGGGAGGATGATGCTGTTTCACATCTGGAGCTGTGTTTGTGAGTGAAGTCAAACAGTTTGAGGCTACCTGATTCCCAGCATGTGGCTTGTGAGGCTCCAAACATGAGAGGCACAATCTATCCCAAGCAACTGCTGGTCCTGAACCACAGGGTGCGTAAACACATCACCTCATGGGTGGAAATATTTGGCTAAGGAACACTCCTTTGCAACCCTTAAATCCGTGCAATAAGCACACCTTGTGTTCAGCAGCAGCTTCTGTACATCTCCTGTCTACAGGAGGCTATCAAAAGGATCAGGAAACACAAATCTCATTTCAGATGAAAGACTGAAATGAGATTTATAGATGTGCATACATATTTGGGAAGGCCCAAAGAACTTGTGTGTACTGGGGGTCATTTCTGGGAAGCTGCTGTCACCAGCAGTGCTCCATCCTCGCTTACTCATAACCACTGGAGCTGGGCATGTTCTGCTGCTCGGACAAACAAGAGCAGGAATGACCAGCTGGGGCACCACGGGGCCCTCAGAGCATCCTGAGCTAACAAGCAAAACATTCCCTGCCTTAACTTCACCCCTGTGTTCATCATCGATGCTTCCTGAAGAGGCACCGCTTGCTCTGAGAGCTGCTCTGGAATGGGGGCTCTGAGCTGAGTCCTTGGGATGGGATTTGTCGTCCTGCAGGGCAAAAGCAGAGAGGTGACACTTCTGTCATTGTGCTCGAAGTGTTTGCTTCCAATGAAACTTTGCACACTGCAGGGCTGGGAGATCAGGTCAGGTGAATTTAAGTCATCTCTTTCCTGTTTATTTTTTCCTGGTGTTTTTGCCTGTACACTTTGCCCACTGCAGTAACCTACTCAAACATCTGCTATGAAGTGAAATCCCTGAGTGTAGCGCACAGGGAGAGGTATTCCACTGGGGGATCCACAGAAACCTGTGCAGGGAGTAGCTGGGAGCTGCTGGCGTTTCTTAATAGGAGTTGCACTGAGGAGATGGAGGAAAATAGACACTGAACTTGTAGCTGCCACTGGCTGAATTGGGCATTACTAAACCTGTGTGTCAGCACTTCTGCTCTTGGAAAACTGAGCAGAGCAATTCCTGGCATCAGTAAAGAGCAAATGCCAGCCCAGCCCGTCTCCCCAAACTCTGAGAGCTTTGTCTGTGTGAGTTTTGCAGGGAATGGACACATGTGCAAGGGAGAAATAGGGAGAAATGTGCTGGCAGCTCTGAATTTCTCACCATTAAGATTATATATTCAATGAATGGTGTCTGACACTTTTCCTGCCTTTACCTCAGTCTTCATGGTGCTGGACTTGAGCGATCTGAGCTGGAAAGTTGCTTGCTGTGCCCCTCAGCCCTCCAGAATTGTTGTCAAGGTCTGGGAGATGTGGCCGCTTTCAAATTCTCCTTGTGTTCCACTTTGTCCTTGCCTCTCTTCCTTCAGGCTTGCAGTGCTCTGTCCCTGATTTAGGGATGATCGTAAGCCTGTCTAGTTCAGTCTGAGCTGGCACTTTTGGGATGGGAAGTGACTGAGGGTGACTGCGAGAATGTGCTGGATCTGGGTGCCATCTGTCTTTTGCAGGGAATTCCAGGAGGTTTTTACACCCTGCTGTCCTGGGTCGTGGTACAAGATGCCCCTTTACACCTCTCTCAAACAGCTCAGAGGTGCTGTGACCCAGTTCAGGGAGGGTGCAGCTCTGTGGAGCTCGCCTGGGAGTGAACATCACACTCCACCAGGGCTAGAGATGGAAAACGAGTGCTCCAAGCACTCAGACTGAGCTGCAATCCTTCCCTTCCCGATGAAATAAATCTGAGACAAACTGCAAAGGTCTCAGCAAAGCCTGCTGCGTGTGGGTGCCTCAGGCTGTCCCTGCCAGAGGTCCCTCGGGTTTCTCACCAGGCAGCAGATCCACTGCCTGTTTTCCTTCCTTTCAGCATCCCCAGCTCCTGGGACACTTGCTCTTCTGCCACCACCTCCCTCCCCTTTGCTTACTGAATCCATTTCACTGGAAAAAGGATGCCTGAGCTCATCCCAGTTTAGGGCTCCGACCCAGCTGCCCTCTCTACCTGTGCAGCTGCAGCTCAGACTCTGCTCACCTGCGCTGCACGTTCTGTGTCTTAGGAGCAGAAGGGGGTGGGTGAAAGAAGGAATTTCATGCACTAAAGCAATCCCCAAGCTCTGCTTTTAAAGGATAAGATGATGGGGGCAATAAAAATGTATTGACCAGGTGATGCAAGTTTTGATCAGCTCATGGTGGTTGTTTTCTGCTTTCTTCAGGCCATCCACCTACTGCTTCTACTGCCCTATAACCTAAACTCCAGCCTTTCAAAGCTCCCTAAAATCCCTGAAATGTTACTGCACGCAGCATTCTTTTGTATACAAAATATTCCTAGCTAAAAATACACTGAGTACTAAAATTATACAGCTCTTTCCAGAGAATCCTCCTAATTTCTGTAGATTTAGTACATGTCAAGAAGCAATTTAAAGGTCATCTTATTTCCTCATGTTTGTTTAAAAAGAAGTGCCGAGGGCTAACATTTTGGCAAATGCTTGCTGTGAGTTGTACAATTTGTCCTTGTTTTTTTAGATAATGGTGGGTTTCATCTTGTGGAAGGGAGCAAAATGGAGCTTGATTTGAAAAATAGAGGGTATTGCAAGTCTTGTGCAGATTAGTAAATATAATTCCTGGAAAGGCAAGATGTATTTTGTCAAAGTCTTGAGCTAGCTGGAAAGGATTATCTTTATCAATCTTTGTCTTCCTGCCTTATTTTTAAGCAAATAGATTTTAAAAATGTCTTTCTAATGGCTTGAATTGCTGTTGTCCAACATCTGGCTGCACAGGTGTGGGAGCAGAGCAGTAGACTCCTGGTGGAAGGGGACGTACATGGAAGTCAGAGGAGGCATTCCCAAAGTGTGGAATCCTGCCTTGAACTCCTCTTACCCCCCATGTTTGGGATGCACAGATGCTCCAAGATGTTCCGTCCATCTGAGCAGCTGAGGTGAGAAATGGGCATCTGCCTCTGCTGCGCTGAGTGGCAAGAGGAAAAACTGGGGAATTTATGGACTGATCAAACCCTTTGCAAGCAGGGATGGAGATGTAGAAGTGAAGGAGTTTCCTGCCAATTCCCTGTGCCAAGCCTGGCAGTGCAACAGGACCACGGGCAGCAGGCTGGGGCTATGAAAGGGCATTTTTCAATGCATGAGCTCCATGTATTTCGAGGGGTATTAAGCCAAATTCTCCTAGTGGATCTGGAGTATAATTCCACTTGTCTTAATGGAGATGGATTCCAGATTTACAGTGGTGCTGGAGAGAAGAGGGAAAAGATTATGCACAGAGTGGGTGGGTCGTGGGAAGACCCCCCCCCCCTTTTCTTTTCTACCACAGTTTTCAATAAGAAATCATGCAGACAGCAGCTTCCAGCCTGCCAATGCAAATTGAGACAAATTAGGGGGTAGATTAACTAATTATTGTAATGTCATGGTAGCAATGCTATAGTTCAGGTTGCAGAAGGCTTTCAATTATCAGCCTTATTTTTCACAGTTACCTTTTAATTGGTATCGTATTTGTGTATAAATTATGGCAAGAAAACCTCTTGCCTTTTGTTTTTATAGCCATTAAAGAGCTGCCTCAGCGGGTTTGGGACTGGAGGGGGAGAGGGACCCTTTGCAGTGATCGGAACAGACGGTAACGCCCCACCAGGGGCACATTTGTGAGGCTGGAAATTCCTTTTTAGACCTCACGGTGGAATAGGAGTTAGATACACATCTGATAAACAGGCTATTTTCAATCTCTGTTTGGGGAGATGAGAAAGTGAAATGTGCAGCTGGCAAGCTCCAGCTCCTCATGTTTCACTCCTCAGAAGTAGACAGTCGCCAAACAAAGGGCCTTAGTGCAGTTATTTTAGCAATAACTAATATACACCTGTATGTGTATGTATGGCTCCCTCCAGAGCACAGCTGCAGGAAGAAGCTGTGCAAAAAAAGACGGTTTTGTATCTGCAGTGCTTGGGATGGGACTGAAATTCTCCACATCCCAAAAAACTTTGATGTGTGCTTTAGGTGTAAACTGAATTTCAACTCCTAATGAAAATCCCCGGTAAATAATTGATCTGTGTTTAATGCTCTGTTTGAGGGGAGCTGTGGTCTCAAAGACAGACTTTTTTTTTTAACTTCATTTTTTTTTAATAACTGTAGAAAACCTGTTCTAGAATTTTGATTCTGTTTATATGTTGGGTTGTCTTCCTTGTCTTCCTTCCTTGCCTTATATGAATTAAATTATTAAGGCAAGTAGGACCTGTGGAACCTCACCAGTGTGTGTGTGTGTGCATATATAT
>WBMY01015510.1:266680-342929 GCA_013397315.1 Donacobius atricapilla | reverse complement strand
TGTGTGTGTGTGTGTATGTATATTCATATATATGTGTGTGTGTGTATTGAAATGATCATCTTGGGACCATCAGGTTTTTTTCTGGAAAATGGGTTAAATAACAGCAGGATGAGGAAAACCTGTGTGGAGAATGAAATTTCCCTTCCAAGTGGAACCTCAGTGGGGTTTTTTTTTTGAGATGTCCAAGAGGTGTGGAGGGGCCCTGTACGCCCTGCCTGTCTGTTTGAGGAGAGCTGGTGGCTTGGGCTGCCCTGGTGACACCTCAGGAGGATTTCTTTGGGATGGAGCGCTCAGGGCTTGTTCAAGGTGAATCAGATGACGGGAGGTGAAACTTCCATAGTTGTCTAGGATTCCTTCTTGCTCTCAGCCCATCAGATTCTTTCCAAGGCACTGGGACCTGGCCATCCCACCTCTCTGGTGCATGGGAATTCTCTTGGTACAGCTCAGGGGACCAAGAACAGAACACCCAGGTGGCCCCGAGGCTGCTCTGAGTGGACACTTTCTTGCTGTGTTGAGAGGAACAGTTGATTTTTCCTCAAGAAAACAACAAAAAGACTCTCAGCCCCATCCAGGCTGTGCTTGCACTTGAACTGAAAGCACTGAGACCCCTTCCTGCTCCTGGGAGCTTTCCTTTTGCTGCAGTAGGAAGGGCTGTTAATTTAAGTATGCAATTGATATATGTCATCCAAATCAAAACATCTTGCACGAATGTGATTAAATAAAATTCCTCAAGTATGTTCTTGCCATCTGGAACAACTTTCCCGCATTTTGTTGTCTCATTGACTTTTCAAAATTTAACTGAAAATGTATTTTCACTTTTTTTCCCCCCCCTCCTTTGGTAATGCTTAGTTTTTCCTCCCCACTGCACTTCAATAAAAATCTGCAAATCATTTTGGAATAAGCATTAAGGGGAGGGAGCCCTTCAAAGTCAGAGCACAACCCTGCTGGGTATTGGAGGCTTCCACTGCACTGTTATCCCATCACATCCCAGCATTGCCTCTGGGGGACTGGGCATCCCTTTGATTTTAGCCCAGGAGTCCTATCCAATGAATTATCCTCAGAATTCAATGGGAAGGATGTGTGGCTGCTGTGGTGCCCACATCCTCCAGCCTTGGAGGGGCCAGACTGACTCACATTTGTCAGGTCAGTGTGGCCCCCAGAGAAGCAGGAGATAAATTTCCCATTTGGGATCCCAGTTGTACCTCCTCATGTTGGACCATCCTGTTGGGAACAGCAGCCTTCCCAAATCTGCTCTGGTGGAGATTGGGGTCAAAGCCCCTTGTAGGAATTCAGACCATAGAACACAAATGAATTCCTAAATCCATGGTCAACTTCAGGCTTGTTAGGATTTGGTGCAAACAAAAGCTGCACACGAGATCAAAGCTCAGCTAAGCAGAGGTGAAATCCCAAAGCAGGATTTTGGCATTCCAAAGTTGCAGATCACCACACTCCTCACTCTTTTTTGCTGATCCACTTAAACACAGAAATACGGAGAAATTGTTGCACACGCACTGATGAGTGTGAGTTGGAAATGTGCTTCTTCTCAGCTACCCAGCCTGGGATTTTCAGATTTCCCTGCATTGTTTCCTTCTCACTTTATTTCTTAATGGCATCTGATTATCTGACTGACTTGAGACAATGCACAATTACAGATTTTCAAGTCTGCATGTTTCTTTTTGCTAAGTTTTGCTTTGGATTATTTTCGGTAAAAACCAATGCCCTCCCACTTCCCAAGCTTGGTTTGCCTGGGCTGCTGTGTGAGTGCACTCTGGAAATAACAAATAAGAGACCCAGCAATCTGTCATTTAACAGATTTGAAAATACTGAGGGATTCTGGCCTGTAACAAGCAGCTATTTAAGTACTTTTTTTTGTGGCTTGCTACTCCCGATGTGAATAATTTACAGAAATAATAATGAGGGAAGACTAAATAAGAAGAAGTACAAGACATGAAAAGGAAGAAGCCAAAAGTTAGGGTCAGCTGGAAATGTTTGCAGTTTGCAATGTCTATGGGTTTAGGCAACTAAACATTTAAACCACAAAGTGATGAAGAACTGGCTTGAGAGTACTTTGAACTTAATGTAGCCCAATTAACTCCTGTTTGAATTCTAGTCTTGGCCTAGATCTGATCCTACTGAAGACAGTAGCAACATCTTCATTACTTTATGCCTGGACACTCAAAACTGGGTCAGTGTTGGTGGTATAGATTAGAAAAATGTTAATTTTTTTGCATGGCAGAGGGAGGAATTATTTCCATACCTGCATTAATTTAGTTTTATGGCATTTCACTGCTGCTGGGTGCTGGAGGTGTTGCGGTCCTGGCAGAGATAAGAGGCTTGGGGTGGGTGTGCACACCCTGACCCTGGGGAAGGTCCTTTGGGAAGAGGTTTTCCCCAGCAGTGACCAGTGAAGGGGTAGAAGGTGGAGCACGGAATGCAGACCTGTGCCCAGGGGGCAGAAGGTGAAGGGTGGTGTGGAGCCATCCCTGCCCTGGATGCGCAGCAGGGATGGGGCTTCCACCAGAGCCGTGTTTGCCTGGTGAGGAGACATCCTTTGATCACTGCCCAGCCTCTCAACTGCAGAAATTGATACAAATAAGGCAAACATTTTTTGCAAGTTTTGGCCCACTCTCCTGCCTCTGACCCCAGTGGGCGTAGGGTGAGTTCTTCTGACATTCCCGCTCTCAACATTCAAGCAACTTCCTTTCTTTTCCCTGGAGCCCTCACCACAGATCTGCTGTGAAGAAAATGATGAGAAAATCCGAGTTCTTGGTGGTGGTGGCAGTGCTGGAGCTGTGCTGGCTTCCTGACAGGTCCCACCTTGTATCTGTGAACGTCCTAACTGCGAAATCTGCTTCTGTCCCTTAAATAGAGACGGCCAAGAATGCTTTAATTAAAGCATCGTTTACTGCTTGAAGTCTCCTGGTTTTGGAAAGCATTCAGCCAGCCGGAGGAGTAAGTTTTCCTGAAATCCTCACCAGGAGGGGTTTCCTCAGGTTTGGGGCAGCTCTGTGGCAGCTGTTGGCCTGGGAAGGTGGGTAAGAGGTAATTCCTTGTGTGATTAAAGACTGGAGTCTCTGTTCTCAGCCGTGGCAATCAACCTCGCTGCCCCCTAGATCTCTTGCAGAGCAGTTCCTCTGGTCCTGCACCAGCGATGTGAAGATAAATTTCAAAGCCTTGGAGGATGTAGGGGAGCAGAACTGCTGTTCTCTAGCCAGTGCTGCTGCCGTGCAAGTGCCTGAACCCTGGGGGACGATAAATTTCTGCAGCCCCATGTCTGCCTTCTCTGCCCTCCCTCGAGTGCCTTACTGGAGAACACCATGGAACAGGAGAACACTGTGCAGCACAAAATACTTATTTAAAGACTTTTACAAACCGGGTTCCATATTACAGTTCCTAAGTTGGGATTTAGGTGGCTGATATTAAACACTCATCTCTAAATCTCTGGCCTCAATGGACAAGCTTTAGGTTGTTTTCGGTTTACTTTTTAAGCTGCAGGCAGTTGAAGTGGAATTCTATTTACCTGCCTGGCACCCCTGAGGAAATAGGATGGCAGAGCCACAAAAGGCAAAAAAAGGTTCCATCATTTGAAGGGTGACATCACCAATGGAATGGTTTTCCATGCAGGAACTTGCAGAAGTGCCTGTTAGTGGTTGTTTGGCAGCCCCTTCCAAACAGGCTCTGGGTCCATGTGGTCATTGCTCTAGATTTACTGTTCTCTTTTTTTAAGGAATGTTCTGTAATCAAGTGGAGCAAAGGCAGTATTTCTAGTTTTAGATATTTTCATTATTTATTCCTCTGAGGCCTATGTACACTTTCACCTTGACCAAACTGAACTCCTTTATCAAAATTCCCTGAAAAGCTGGGGAAGTTCTAGCCCAGAACTTGATCTCAGGTTCACAGCTTCATCCCTTTGCCAGACAATGTTAAGCTTTCTAAGCAGCACAAGTAGCTAGAATTTCCCTGTCAGTTCCTATTATAAGAACCTGATTTTAGTTGCTTATAACTTTGCCAGACTTGTTCTGTGGAGCTGACGTTTTCCATACTGGATTCTTTTTTTTTGGTAAGCTGCAGTTAATATGGCTCATCTGTCTCCTTGCAAGGGAGGGAGCTGGAAAATACCCTGTGTTGTTCATTTGGTCGTTTTTGAACTGGCAGTTTTAGAAGTAGGGATTTTCCTGTTATAAGGAATTAATTCAGACGTCAGCTTTCTCATTTTACGTGGCACTGGTGACTTCAAGAGCTGGAAGTTGGGGCTCAGAGTATTTCTGTCTTGCTGGTGTAGAGGCTTAGCCAGTTCCTGAGGGGGCCAAATTCTGGTGTGGCTGCTGCTGTTGAAGAATATCAAATTTTTATCACGTTTGACTAAAGAACTTCAGCCTTATTTGAAGTTTTCACTTGAACTTAGATTTTAAAGGTTTGGGCAGGAATCTTATCTCTTGATTATTGGGTGTAAAATATGAAAGCTGTATTTTTTGTGTGTGTGTGTGTTGATGTAGCCAAGTAATAAAGAGTTTATGGCCATAATCATGATCTTGCTTATAAAACGTGTGTGCTTTTAAATGCTATTTTGTTTTTGAGAACTTTTTGTCTTGACTACGTGTTTTGGTGGTAGACAAATCCACTTTACATGTCTAGTAAAAACTTGAGAACAGCACCCTGCCTAGAACAATTCTGAAATGGATTTGAACCATATTGTGTTTACTTCTGTCTCTAGGTTTTATTGCTGAATGCGAACACTTGTGAAAATGCAAAGCAGAAATAAGAAGGAAGTGAACTTATTTGAACTTTCAGGAAAGAACTTAAGCCCCATTTAACTTATATAAAAACGTGAGATGAGTGCCCAGGTCTGTTCTGATGCAGTTTGGAGAAATGTTCCTCTTCTTAATCACAGCAGAGATCAGCCACCAGAGCTTTGTGTGTAAACTCTGTGTGCCAGGGCTTACATGGAGGGTGAACTTGGGGGAACGATGTTCCTGGTCATAAAGCAATTAAAATAATGTGTCCTGGAAGAGGATGGAAGGGAAGGGGGGTGTCCTTTGGCAGTTACCATCCCAGCTCTGTACATTATATGAAATGCTGGCTTTGCACCACACAGCCTTGCTCTTCCACTGTTGTTCCTCCACAGTGCTCTTTAAAAGCTGAGAATAATTTATCTTAGCATATGTAAGTTTATTTTTTATGTAATTACATGTACCATCATGCTAACTTTGTGCAAAGGTTGTGCCTATTGTCCTTAGGAAACCAAAGTGATTATCATTGGTTTGTTTTGTTACACAATTGTTTAAATTATAATAAGTTACCATCATTGTTTCTTGAGTCCAGCTGTGTTTATGGATTAAGATCTACTGACTCAAATATTTACAGTGTTCCAAAAATTATGAGAACATGCAGTGCTGGGGGTTTTCCATATGCTGCTTCATTTGACTTAGAGAGCTCTCCATCACCACTGGAAAAGGAGTCTTGGTCCAGAACAGTTTTGTAAGAGTCGGGTACCTCTTGTGTCTGCCTGGGCCTGTGCTGTTTGTCACTTTGGTGCTGGTGTGGACACACAGTTCCAGGTTTCCAGATCAGATTTCTGGTGGTGATGGGTATTGAATCCTATGGAAAATGTGCCTCAGCTGTGGGCACAGACTGAGCCCTTGAAACCTGGCTAAAGCCAGTGATAACCACCTAAAATTCTACCCCCAGACCACTCCAGTTTAAATATCATTTTGTGGGTTACCTCCTCCTGCAAGGAGTGTATGTGCAGGGATGTCCAGTTCCTGCGCTGGGGCCGCTCCCAGGCAGTCTGTGGATCTCTGCAGAGCAGATTTGTGTCTGAGTCAAACCAAGAGTTGCCTTTGCATCTGTGCTGTCATCAAGGCCAGGGGAATGGCTGCCCTTCACACAGGAGCTGTGTTTCTGGCAGGGGAAGGCCAAGCCCTCCTGCCTTGAGCCCCTGAGCTGCAGTTCGGGGCCGTGGCTCTGTTCACTGAAGTCTCTCAGATTTGAGCACGTGCCCATAAAGCCCAGGTTTAATGCTTGCTTGTCTTCAAACCCTCCCTTGGACAGGCTCTGAGCCTGCTGCTCCCGAAGCCATAAGCCAATCCCAAATGGCAGGGGAGGATTAGGGGGAACCTTTCCCTCTGAGCTGGAGCTGCTGTGCTTGGCCTCTGCAGCACTGAGCACCAGCTCCTGCTGACAGCAGCTCATTAAACACCTCGGGCCACCAGCCACGGTGGCAATCCCTGAGCTTCCAGGAGGGGAGAGGACAGGACGTGAGAGGCCGCTGTCCCTCTGCCCTGTTCCGGCTGGAAATAGAGCAGAGAGAGTTTGTTGGAAGAGCTGAATCATCAGAGCTGGTCCTGCTCCTTGAAACCGCCCTGTCCGCGCTGTCCAGGCTCCGGGCTCCCGCTACTTCCATTGCACACGGCACATCTCATGTTGTTTTTGGCACCTCCTTTGTGGGTTTTTTGTCTTAGCAGTAATAAACTTCCCATCATTTCCCTGTCATTCATAAAAAGGAGCTGCTAAAGAGCAAAGCTGTCATGGGAAGCAGACGAGCTGCATGCCTGGCTTCCCAAGGCACTGTCCCAGCATCAGTGTGGGCACTCTGATGGGACCAGAGTCTTGTAGACCCTTTCACAGGTGGTTTCTCTGTGTCCTGGTTGCACATCAGTTTTTAAACTGAGTTCAGGTGACCAGAGTGGTCACTCTTGTGCAGCCTTTGTGTGTTCCAAGTCTCCTGAACCAGGTCATAACACTGTGTGGGCTTTATCTTCAGGCCTGAAACCACAAATATCTTCATTACTGTGGCAATTTTATTTTTCCCCTCACATTTATGTACTTAGTCACAGGAGTTTTGCCACAAATAGTGGATCTTTCTTGACCCACTCGTGTTAGCAGCTCAGTCATGAGCAAACCCATAGAAGCAAAGTGCTCTCGGGGTGCTGGTAGCCAGACCAGCTGTGCACAGCCTGGGAATCTCAGCAGATCACCTGTTTGCAGATCCTTCTGCCCTTCCCAGAGCTGTTCCACTGTTTTTCCATGTGGGATTCCCTACCAGTCAGTCACTGGATCTCCTGACATGAGTGGTGGGCTCTGTTCCACATGCCCAGCTCGTGCTTTAAGATAGGGAAGAGTTAAGTCTTGCCTAGAAAGGAGGCTTGTGGTATTTTGTTTCACTAATAACACTGCAAAGCCTGGGTTCTGTCTGTCTGAGGGTTTTTAAAATCTCATCTCTATTGCCTGTAGTGGAATAAAAGTTATTCCCTTGTGCATTGGGAATATCACTAATGGAGCTACAGGCGCTTTATATCCCTCTGTACCTTGCTGAGAAGTCACCTCATTGTGTCTGCCTAATTATAGAGTGAAACACAATCCTGCATCTGTCTCTATTGTTAATCACTGAGTTTGGATTAAAACATTAACCCAAAGCATGAAGTTGTATAAGTATGAAAGCAGCAGGAAGACAAAGCAAGAAAGCCATCTGTTCTCTCCTTTTCTTCCTTGGGCATATGGAGGCATTTTTTTTAATGCTGAAGTCCACATATTCCCTGTGAGATGTTTGTTTTTGTTTCAGTTACACTTAATTTTTTAATCAGCACTGTTTGTGTGGTTGTGTAGGTGTGAATATCAATGTGGTGATACAATGGAATCAGTTGGTGGAGCTGACGTGCACCACAGCTGTGCTCAGTCTTTTCTGAAGACCCCAGGCTGAAGTGTCCAAAATGTTTTCACTGCCTTTGGGGCTTTGTTTTTGGTGAGTCTGTGAAAAACTTCAGGGTTAAACTGAATGAAAAATAACATCAGCTCCTTTTAAGGTTGTTCAATACCGTTACCAATGGTACCTTGTGTTTGGAGGCCAACAAATGTACTGAAGTGGCAGTCATTTGGAGGATATTTTTCAGCAATCTTGAGGCAGCCATTCCGTTTGCCACATGGACCGAGCAAAGTAGGTTTGCCCCTATTTAAAATGCCATTTTTAACTTTTGGGGTTGCAGTAATTGAAACAAGTAGAAGGCCCTGACAACTGGTCACAGGTTCCATCCTGCAGATGTACAAACATTCACAGCCTCAGCCTCACCAGGGCAGGTCCGAAGCCAATCCCAGCCCTACATGATTTCTTCTTCCAATTTAATTTAATGGAGGCTACTGCCAGTGATGGGTATGATTCTGTATCTCAGTGCCCTCTCTGAGTGGGTAGTGGGCCTTTTCCAGAGGTGCAGGAACGTGCAATCTGTGAGCTTTTGCTCACTAAGCTGAGGATTTCCAGCAGAAAAGGCTGTGATGAGACAGAGGATGGAGGCTGACGAGTGTGGAATAGATAAATGGAAGGGGGAAAGTGGAGTTCTGAAGGAGGGGGAGAGGAAGATGTGAATATTGTTAGCCCTGAGCCTGATCCTGGTGACAGCCACTGTGGTCATGTGAGAGAAGCATTTCACAGGGGTGAGCAGGGCTGGAGGTGTGAACAGTCCAGTGTTCATTAACATCAGTAGCTATAATGTCTATTTTTGCATGTGCTATTAAAAATAAAGACTGTTCTTGTGAAATCTGGTCCTTTCATCTGGGGGATTACAGAGAGAAATATCAGCTTAACACTCCAGTAATTATCTAGCACACTTCTATTTTGCTGATTAGAGCCGTGAAACTTCTGAAAGTTTGCATCAAATTTGACTTGTTCATTAAATCTCTGTTGGAACCACGGCACAAGTCAAACCTGAAGGTGACAGATGCAGCAGCTCAGTTGTGCTTGCGTAAAACTTGTTTGGCTCACCTGGATGATATCAAAGGGTATCTATTTATTAAAAATATGGATATTTTTAACCCTGATAAATATGTGAGAAACAAGCAGCTTAAAAAAAAAAAAAAAAAAGCTATTTCGGATGATTCACTTAAACCTGAACACTAATGAGCGTTATCGTGCCAACAGTGCAGATGAGATAAAAGAGAGAAAAGAAAATAAGCTATAAATATCTGTGATAATTCTTTAAACCTCTGTTTTTATCAAGTTGTAGTGGATGAACGTTTGACCAGCAGTTCTCTGTGAACATAAGACAGAAATAGCATTCATAGAAATCTCAGATGATAACACATCACTAGCTTCATTGTATATTTTCCGTTTCATGGTGACTACAGAGGACCAGAGTCCACAAAACAGTCTGTGCTCATACAAAAGGCACCCCTGTATAGCAAATGAACAAAATGTTCTTGGATCAAACTCCAGTTTTTATTTTATTTCTTTTTTAGGCCAGAAAAAGTTATTTGAATGCTCCCACAGCTTTCCTCTTCACCTCTTGTACTGCTACATCCTCTGACATCATACTGTGCTTCCAAGGAGAAGTTTATGGTGTCACGAAAAGGGTCTCAGAAGTTCAAGACGTTGTGACACTGAGAGAAAGTGTCTGTATGTTTTCAAACATTATGGAAATTGTAAGCGTGCTTTCCAAAACTGTCAGGAATATATGCTTTGAAAAGATGAATGCGTGTGTGGGATTAACTCCTCATGTTACACACGGACTCTGGAGTGTGTTGTTTTCTCCCACTGCTCTCTGGAGCCCAGTATCTCAAATGGAATCTGACACACCACACCAGATGCTAAATGAGGCCTTTCCAGACTGAGGTGTGTGTGTTTTGTGTGCTGGACGTGATCTCTGCAGACCCACGGTGTGCAAGTCCTGCTGTTCTGGAGCGATTCACCTGGCCCGGCCATGGCCCAGCCCTGTCTTGGTGCGAACAGAGGGGTGGGGATGGCTCCCTCCTCCCCCTGCATCCCAGTCAGCCCAGCTGAAATGTCTTGCTGGTGTGCAGAGCTGGGTGTGCGTATGGAGAGTGTTTCTAGGAAATGTTATGCAAAGCAGTTCCAAAAAAGAGACAAGCATAGGAAAATGATGTTAATTCTATCCCTAAAGCAGATAAAATCCATTTCATATGTTATTACTCTTCTTTTTAAGGAAGGAGAAGCGAATAATTCTAGCAGCTGTTTGTGTTATAAAAACCTGGCGCTGTGTATTCCTGGTTAACACTGAACAGCAGAGCTGCTGCGGAGCCCAGGACTCTCCAGAAGATCATCTCCAAAGTCAGGTTTGCCTGGATAGGAAACAAGAAATGCTTCACTAACACTGGCACTCACTCACTCACTCACTCGGAGTACAAATGGCAAGCTGAGATGAGCAAACCTGCTATGACAGAGATCTGGCTTGAGCAGGAGATGTCCCATCTTAGACAGGGCCGGGAGATGAAACTCCACAAGTTCGGGCAAAGGACTGACCCGGTGGGTGGCACAAAGCTGGCAAAGCTCCCTCCTTCCCGTTTGACACAAACACTTTCCTCTGAGGAGAGCTTTTAGGATAAGAAAGGAGGAGGATGGATTACGCTGCTTTTATTTTATTTTTTTTTTCACGGTGTTCTTACGCTGATGATTCAGGTTCTCATCAAGCTCAGACCCCTCTTCCAGCCTCTGCCCCCCAGGAACTCCTAAACACCTACAATTCACTGATCTTTGAGCAGTGCAGTGTTTCTGCCATGTTCAGTGTGGCACTGCATGAATCTGTCACCTGGTGATGTTGAGCTGTCTGTTAGGCTGTCTTCTAGATAAAGTGCTGTTAACACATCATCTTTTAAAGCACGAGACTCTCCCATGGCACTGACAGGTAATATATACTTCTTTCCCTGGGAAAAAAAAAAAAGCCTTTTCCGTTAGCAATGACTTGCTGATTGCCTATTTATTTTCACAAATCTTCTCATGTCAAAATATTTTGATAAAAGTCTGGCCCACATTAAATAATCAAGAAAATAATTACTACTTCCAATTTTATTTAATTTTTGACTGTCAAATAATCTAACAAGCTTATTTTTAGATCTCAGGAATGCATCTTGTAAGGTGCTGCAGTGAGTGAGCAAAGATGGTTTGTACTCAGATTGGGGAATGGAGGGAAGAGGCTGATTTCCAAGCCTGGCACAGATGAGGAACGAAAGGGAGAGAAGGAAGGAGTACTTTGTGTGCAATCTTGACCCAGCAACATTGGGTTAATGATCATAAAGTGGCAGCCAAATTGGTTAATTAGAGAATAAGTGCCTGCTGTTTGCATCTGTCTCATTAAGTCTGAAGAATAAAGCTGCTGAGGAGAGGGACTGAGCATGGGCGTGGGGCCTGGGTTTCTGGAATTGGCTCTTGAGTTGTTGACTGACTTCTGGGGTTGTTGTGTGTCTTGGGTACAGGGTCAAGCACTGACCCGTAAAATATATTTATCCTTAGTTTGATATGATGGTGTGAACCATTACTGTGACACCTCTTCATCTGAGCACACAGCAGGAACATCCTGGATCTATGGCACCAGTGTTGAAAACGCAGGGAGTCGATGCAGAGAGGGAGGGAGGTAAGGTGGGGCAGCACAGGGAAATCGCAGCTGAAGGGATTGATTTTTCATGGAGGATGTGGGCTATTTAAACACAGCCTTCGAGGCTGTCCCCAAATGTCTGCCAAGGGTGAAACCCCTCCTACACCAGCCTGGCACTTTTGAGATTGGTGGGATCACACAGATTGTGTGAAATAGCCAGGATGAGATTTACAGGGCCTGAGTGGACGGACTTGGGAAGCCAGAGTGCTTGGGATGACTTGTTTTCTTATTTGTTTTGCTTTTGTGGCTGTTTTGGTTTCATTTGTTTTTCTTGAAGGTGAAATCCAGTGAAATGAGAGAGAATCTGCCCAGACAGGAAACTCCCTGTAACCTTGGCAGGTTATGGGGTGGACAGGGGATAAAAAAGGGAGATGGGGTGACACAGGTAGAGCAGAGCAAGCCAAGAATAAAATGTTGGGGAATGATTATTGTGTTTTCCCTGCAGCCCTTGCATGCATAGGAAGCATGGGGTAGGGTTCAGGCGCTTATTGGATATTCAAAGTCTGGAAAGGTGACGTGGCACCCGGGAATCCAAACTGGCATCAGGAATGGCAAACCAAGGAAAAGCAGTCCAGGGAACTGTAACGTGGGACTATTCCTCTGGCATCCTTTTCCTTCCAAAGGCTGAGCATTAACTGTATTTGGGGGCCTGAGATGGGCAGAATGATATCCTGCTTTAGGAGAAAATGGTAATTCAGGGCATTTTCCAAAGCCTTCCAAGGCCATCAGGGACCTAATCCAAAGGAGTGCCTTTCTCAGTTGACTTTGAATCAGGCTGTTGCATCCTACAGCTGAAATTTCCAGCCCCCTCAGAAGGATTTTGGACACTTAGTCCCCCATGGAAAATTAAAATGAGATTAGAAGAGCTCAGCCTGCCATTCTAAGTGGATTGAATCAAAAGTAGGAACAGGCTCGGGGTTTTGTTAACAATCAATTGAAACTTAATACTGCAATCCCTTTCAGCATCCACAGGGAGGGAATGCAATATCTCTGGAAAAAGACAGTATTGTATATCACAGAACAGAATATTCTGTATGGAATATTTATTGGAAAATGATTTACATTCCCTTAATTTTCCCCCAACAAATGCCTGCCCTTTTCTGCCTGGAATTGTCTTCCTAGCCACATTCCTGTTTCTAAAACTGCTAATAGAGCTGATTTAAGTTGTTCATAGAAAATGTTTTTTGTGGAGAAAAAGAATTGTTCTTAAAGTGCATCTGACTAAAATATGCCGAGGTTATTAGCGCTTCACATTTTGCAAATGAATTCATATATTATTTAAAATTTGAATAGCGCATATCTGGCTTGCTTTTTTAATAACTTTCCTGAAAAGATGATTCTCTTCCCAATAAAAACCAGACTGTGTTCAGTAAAGAAAAACCTAAGGAAAATTTGAGCTAAATTACCCTTTCCCTCAAAAAAGATGTTTAAAGAAATAAAATAGAAAAATAGGTCTCTTTGGGCCCTTTTAAAATGCAAATATCTCTTAATGGGCCGGTTTTGCTTGGCTGTTAAATAGTTGTAGCTGTTCTTGCTTCATTTGGTTTGCATAAACATGGCCTAATTCAAAACCATTTATTCCTCATGTACCTCTTTGTTTCTGCTATCATTAAATGGTTTGGGTTGGAAAAGACCTTAAGAACCTTCTCATTCCACCTCCCCTCCCGTGGACAGGGACATTTTCCAGTGGACCAGGTTGCTCAGAGCTCCATCCTCCCTGCAGCTTGTCCCCCTTTCTGTGCCCTCCCCTCTGCCACAGGCGAATTTAGGGTGGAAAAGGTCTCTGGGATCATCAGCCCAACCCTGTCCTGCCAATCCCCACCAAACCGCGTCCCTGCACGGAGGGGCTGTCCCTGTGAGCACAAGGGATGCAGAGCAGGGCATGAGGGGCCAACTCCGTGCCCAAAGCAGCGGTGGAGGGACCCAGGGGCCTGGGGAAAAGCCACAGGTGCTGCGGTAGTGTGCTGGATCCTTGGGCATCACCAGGGATGCTGGGCTTGGACCTTGTACCTTACCCCCCAAAAAAGCTCATTTTCTGTCTCCACCAGGACTGTGGGGGCTGAGCCTACCCTCGTGCCAGCTCCCCTGGCACAGCAGGGTTTAAGTCCACCTTTACCAGAGAACCCAGTCCCTTATTAAAACCCAGAAAGGTTAAAGCAAGGAAAGCCCCCAAAAAGCGTTGATGTCAAGAATAAGTATGAAGCTTCCAGCGGAAGCTGTTCTGGATTTAATTCTTGCCGCACAGAAACAAGGGCTTCACCAGTTGTGCTTTGGTTTTGGCATTAGCTTGGTTTGAAATCAACCAGAACACCTGTCCTGACAATAGATCACTTTTATCTTGCATGTGGTTCCATTAGGAAAGATTTGATAACAGTGTCAGGGTAAAATCGCTGATTTCAATCTTGTCTGGTTTCCTTCTTTGCACTTTGGCAAGTACAGAAATATTTTGCTTTTCTGTGTAGTTTTCCATTGAATAACTGGGGCATCTCAGTAGTATCTTAAAAAGAAAAGGCTGCCAGCTGCTGTCTTAATGTTCTCCAAGTGAAGCACCACAAACGTTTTTTCTGTCTCTGCTGACTTGCAGCTGCTGTGTTCATTTATTAAGGTGGGAGTCTGTAGGATTTGGACTCTAATGAAATGTTGAGAAGTCTGTAGGGTGGGTGCAGGACACTTTACCAGGCTGCACAAGACCTTGCCTTGCTGGGGTTGAACTCCAGCTCCTTGTTCCTGTAAAGGTGATGACCTGATGTTAGAGAAAAGGGTAGAATTTCTGCAGGTTGGACTGCAGAAGGAGCCCTGGAGAAAGGTGGTGTGATGGCACTGAGATGTGGTCCCAGCTCAGCACCAGCCCCTCTTCCTGAGACACTGTGGGGCAACATTTCGTCTTCACACTGATTTCTCTCCTCCCTCAGATTTAGAAAGCGATTTAATGCAGTCAGGCCCCGGGTTCTTGTGGTGTTTGGTCACTGCACTGCTCTGACCATGCTGGTCTCTCTTCCCTGAACAGCCAAAGCTGCGGTTCCTGCCCCACACAAAAATTAACTCTGTCCCAGGCGAGATCTGAGCACGTTTTCCCCAACCCACAGGCACAGGGGAACCTCTGGAAGAGCTGCAGAGGGGTCATGTCACGGGAGGCCACGTCCTGAGTGAAATATTCCGGTGCTGACAATATCTCTGTTAAACTTGTGCAGGCAAATCTACGTGGAATAGAGTTGGTTTGGATTTACATTTAAAACACAAAACCAAGTTGAGCTCTGAATTTCTAATCACCTTCTAGGCCCTGATGCTTTCTGACTCGGGCTTAGCTCTTACGTGTCCCGTTATTATCAGTGATATGTTAAAACTTTACAGCCAAGTACCATATTCCCTGTGATATTGAAATATAGAACATACTTGGAGTTCTTTGCTTTTCCTTCTAATCTTTCAGCAACCTAATACTTTCTGACTTCCCTCTCTCAAACCAGGGACAGCCTTTTTTCTTTATCAGGGAATTCTGGTTTCAATCAGAAGGTGTCAGCAGCTCAGACTTCAGGGATACAGTCAAGTAGTGTGAGATTATTGATAATTTTGCAAGAATGACCGCACCAAAACACTGTAAATGGTTACAGATACTCCATGGCAAGCACAGGAATAAGTCTTAACATGCCATGAGGTACATATGGGAGATGCTTTTATTTAATAAAAAGTAAAGAAAACTAGAAGCCACAAGACAAGAAGACAAGTTATTTCTCTAAACTTTTTTTTTTTTTCCTAAAAGCCAAGTGCAAAATTGTGAGGTTTGGATCTAATAGAGACCCCAAATCTTTGTAAATAGGTTGGAAGACTTTCTTGGAGCTGAATATCTGTTGGAAGCCCATTTCTTTTCAAGTATTTCAGCCAAGTCTCCGTCTCCTGCAGCACTTGAGTTGTACAGAACCCTTTAGCAAGTGCTTCTCTGAAAAAACTGGAATTATTTGCTCAGGGAAGGAGCTCCAGACCTGTTTTACACCTGCTCCTCTGAAACACCTGTGCTTCCATGATCCTCGTGGAATAGGCATAATTTATACTGACAGAAACTGCTTTTGCTGATGTTACTTGATAACCATCCAGTGCATGAGAAGTGCTGATAAATATGCTTTTCTAGGGCTGCATTGGAGGAGCTTTTACTGACAAATACCACGAAAGCTGCTCCTGTTCCTCACTGGAGTTGACATTGATGACCAGGCTGGCAAATTCCCTGTGTGGATTTGGGATCCGTGCTGAAGTCAGGCATTTCCCAGACTTCCACCATTGTCCCAGCTCTTAATTATTTGGTTGGGTGGAGTTTTTGTTTGTTTGTTTTTTGGTTTTTTTTTTTCCTAGAAAGTCAAGATTTGGTCATGGTAGGTGCACGTGTGGCAATGCCTTTGCTTGTGCCAGGCAGGTTGGCTCCAGCTCTGCACCTCCCTGAAGGAGCTTCGGTGGGTTTGAATTCAGCTCTTGGAAAATGTTGTGCTGGGGAGTGGAAGAAAAGGAGGAGTTGGGCATTTACAGGGCCTTGAAAACAAAACGCTCCTTTTCACAGGAGGATTTTTAGGATTGGTTTGGGGGAGGGCAGCAAGGAGCTTGTTGAGAGGTAAAGGGAATATCTCATTAATGATTTACTAATGAGCTGTAAAAGTTCTGACTCTGTATAACTTCTGAGGGTGGAAAATGTTTCTTGGAATGCTGCAAGCCCCACAAAGGCTGGGGCAGATCCTGGCTGCCTCTGTGTAGGGTCTTTGATAGAGTCTGACTTACCTCTTTCCTCCAGTCCCTTAGGCCTTAGAAAAGATTAATCACAGTGTGGTGGGAAGCACATGGAAATAGCAGAGAGATGAGAAATGAGAGCGGGAGAGAGGAGGAAAAAAGCCCCAACATGAAACACTGTTTTCTTTCTGGTAGGGCTCGGGCAGGAATAAATTGCCAATGATCTCACTTTGGAGCAATGTCAGTTTATTTGTACTGACTCTGAACTGACCATTTCACAGGGGCTTCTGGGCTCTGCTGTGCGAGGGAAGAGCCTTGGAACGACACAGATTTTACGGACAGCAGGCCCAGGGCTTTGGGCTGGGGAGGTGCAGCCACAGCCCAGCTCAGCCCTGGGAAAGGGCTCTGGTTCAAGCCTTAGAGCTGTCCCTGACAAACCAGCTTGGATGTAAAGGTCATGTGCACCCCAGAGGTGGGCACAGCACACCCTGCTCTGGGTTCTACGACAGGAATGGGGCAGATCAGAGCCCAACAAAATACCGAGAATTAATTGAAACCTGACAGCTCTGAAATCAAAATCCCTGGACTGTTCAACAGCAAGGGCTTGGAGAGAGTCCAAGAAGGGCCAGGCCATGGTATAGATTTGCCTTTCCTGCCTTTCCTAAGGCTTCGCTCTGTGTTATGTCTCTAGCTTGGAAGAATGTGAACGCTTTTCTGCAGCCAGCTCTCCTGGCCTTTGTTGCCCCAGCAGTAGCTAGGGAGAGTGCCGGAGTTAAGGAGTGAATCTTGGAATTGATGTGCAATGATTCAGACCCTGGTACTGCCTGTGACCTGGGCTGCCATCAATAAAATCATTTATTCCCTGTGGATTTCAACTTTCCCCCGAGGGAATGTGGTCCGTGAGCTTTTCTTTGCCTGGTGTCAGTACAGGCATGGGCCACTCGTGACCCGAGTGCATGTGAGACCCCTCACACAACCAGGCTGTTGCTCTGGCCAGGCCTGGGGATGCTTTTCAGTGAAATATTACCAATAACACAAGTGGGAACTCCTGCTGGAGGGAGCTGGGAAGCCTCTGTGGCTTCCAGCCCTCGAACAACCTTTGTCAAGCAAGCGGAGCACACTGAGAGGCTGTGACCTCCACAGCGCCCTGCGTGCACCTTTCTTCGCAGCAGATTTTGCCTGGGAATGGCTCTAACCCTGTAAATCCTGCTGCACGAGGCAGCACTCCCACCCCGTGCGCAGCGAGGGAGAGCAGAGGCTGCACGGAGGTGCTGCTCATTCCCAACCTCGTCCTGCTAAGAGCTGGAAGGTGCCCAAACATCTCCGTGAGCAGTGTTAGCACTTTGTGTTTTCTTGGTCGTAAAGCTCAAGTGTTTAGTTAATGTCTGCACAGGTGGTTAAATACAATGGCTCCCTCTGCCAAGTTACAAACCTGAAATTTACTGGAAAGCGAAAAAAAAAAAAATCATAAAGTCCAAGTTTATTCATGGTTTTTGCAGGTTGTAAATGTAAGGAAATGAGACCACTCATGCAGATGGGCATAATATATGCCTAATGTATCACCTCAAATTGCTACTCAGTAATTACATGCCCTGAGACTCAAAGCAGTGGGCAGCAGTCCCCTGTAGCTGTGTGGTTTGACACAGTCTGTGTTGTACAGACCACGTTCAGGCAGTGTGAGCATTTTGCAGAAAGGCTGTGTACAGCACGGCTTATTTTAAACTGAGCCCAAACGCCTTCCTGAGAAAGAGCTGTCATGCAGGGGGAGTGAGATGGGTGGGAGAGGATTCTGCACTCGGCTTTGACAGCCCGAGAGGTGGCACCACAAATACCAGCGCGAAGGGCAAGCACCAAAGTAAAGCCACTCCCAGTTTTGTGGCTCTGTTGACTTCATGATCCTGGGAAGATCTGAGTGACCAACAGTGACCTGAATATCCTTGGAGCAGCAGGCAAATGCTGATCTATTTCTAGATGCAAATGTAGTTTACTGTGATTAACCTGGATAGTTTTTATTTCCATACTGATCACTTTAGGGGAGGGTTCCCTGCCTAGGAAAGAAGCACCTAGAAATTTGGGGGTAATGGAGTCCTTTCCTGTGTTCAAGGAACAGTGATGGGTATTTTCAGGAACGGAGCAGGTGCTGGGACAGCAGAGTGTCACAGGCTGCTGCAGGTGGCGGGACAGGGGCAGTCAGGGCGCACCAGGCAGCCAAGTTCATCCTCCTCAGTTTAGCACCATGGAAAGAGGAGCACCAAGCTGCTGGGGAGGCGTCCCCTCAGGAAATGGTCTGAAAATCACTCCTCTGAAGCATGGCTGGTATTGCTGCTGACCTGCTTCCAGTTCTGGAAGCAGATCACTCCTCTGGCTTGCTAGATGAAAAACAAACAAACAAACAGACCACATTAGTTAGGTTTGCCTCTTCACCCCAGTTTCCATGTAATTTTTAGGTTGTTAGCAAAGAGAATTTGTATTCTTCTTCTGCAGGCTGTGTATGTTCATAACCTTCCTGCAGCAGAAGGGCACTTGTACATTCATGAGGAGCACACGTGCCACACGTGGCTGTCAGGCCCTTGGAAGTGAGGCTTAATTTGGGAATGCTTGAGGATGGATGTGAACAGAACACCTTGACTGGCTGAGCTACTCGAGGGGCTGAGGGCAGCTATTGTTGCTGTTACCAGCAGTATCACTGCTGTATTTTCTGAAGATAAAGAGCTCAGTGGCTCTGTGCTGTCTCTGAGGTGGCCCTCCCAGGCCTGAAATGCCCGGGGAGGAGTGTGGACAAGCCCCTGCGCTGAGCCAACAGCCCAGGAGGGTTTTAATGACCCACCTTCTCCCTGGGCTGAGCTGGGAGGCGAGGAGCTGCCTCCTGTGCCCCACTGAACCGGTGTTGTTTGGATATCAGGATGTATTTGAAGCACCCCCAAGGAAAGGATGACTAAAGCAGCCCCCAAGTGACACATGTTCCTCTCTGCTGCTTCACAGGGGAAGGCTCCGAGGTCTGTTGGTGAGATGGAGCGTCCTGCTGAGAAGACAACTCAAGCTGGCTAGAGATTAAATAACACTTTTAACTGCCTGATACTGTGAGGCTTAAAAGAAGGGGAAAAAAAAGACATGCAGTGTCACCTAGGGAGTAAACCAAAGCTCGCTGAAGCCCATTGAAAGGTTTCCATTGAATTCAGCAGGTACTGGAGCGAGCTGCCAGGATCATGCTGATGTGACCTCAGGTTACAGCTGTGCCACCGCCACCAAAGGAGGCTGTTCAAGTTTGGAGCTCAGCATCTATCCCAGCAAAGGCAAAAAGAAAGGGAAGGGGTGGGATCGAATGTGGAGCTCATTTCTGCTGCTTGCAGTTTATAGACTGGATTTATCACCCCTAGCTGCAATGATTTCTCAGCGTTAGACACCTGCCCTTCCCCACGGCCAGCTCATAAATGACACTGCTCTTTAATATAATGGCTTGGAAGGTACAAAGGGTAAGTTGCAGCTGAAGCAATGTTTAATTTGGCTTTTGTGGCTCAGACAGCTAAGGAGCTGTGGGCATGTCAGTTTGAATTTGAGCTGCAGCCCTGTGTCAGGCACCCAGCCCCAGCCCAAACTTGTACCACTGTGCCCCCAGCCAGGGCCTCGCGCTTCAGGCAGCGCTGCACTTCAGGGAGCACTTAACATATGAAAGAATTCATTCCTGGTTTGAATTTGAGCAGCACTACAGTGCATTGTGCTTTATTACAATGCTTCTGAATTGGTTTCATAATTTCCCCTGTGCCACCACCCGACTGTAATTCTCCTCCCGTGCAGGGCTTGGCGCAGGGCTGGCTGCAGCTCGTCGGGATGCTTTGCATTCCTCATCATCTCTGCACCAGCCTGAAGGAATTTCAATTCACACCAGCCCTGTATGGGGAACCGAGTGTGATAATGTCCTGTAAGTGAGGAAAAATAGGAGGGAGAGAGACGAAGGCTGTGCATGAATTCGGTGGCAGCCCGTGGCAGGAGGGAGATGTCATCTCAGCTGCCTACTTGATTTTGGGTTGGTTTGTACTTTACCTGCATTGTAGGGGGAAAAAAATAAATCCTTTCATTGACTAAAGCTCATGGCCATGCTGGCAGAGGCAATGGACAGCCTTCAGCACTTGTATACGTTCTAGTTTTAATTACAGATTCTTTGAGTTTAAGGCTTTCCCTTGAGATGGGCTTATCCTTCTATTTGAACCTCAGGAAAGTGAGGTCAGATGCGATGAGTTGTGTTTAAAATAAATATCCTTCTTCTTGTTGTCTTTTCTGGAGCTGCACAACCCTTCAAGGCGTTAAACAAAGCTATCAATAAGATTTACTCTCATCTTGGTCCCGTGAACAAGTTGGAATTATTGCATTAGGAAGGTGCTCAGCACCTTGAGACCTCCATCCTCTGCTGCGATTTCAGAGAAGAAAACTGGATGCAAAGTTCCCTCTTAATAAATGAGTCCTCATTTATCATCACTTACTGTCTTAGGAAAATGAGAGATTGTTTTTCCAAGTGATCCTGCAGCATTGGGAAGACTTCTGCAGCTTTGACTCATTGTGATTATTCCCAAGTGTTGTCATCAGTTCTTCCTGTATTTATGTGAAATTGCTCTAAGCCTATGCTTAGCTCCCAGTGCTGATCACAGTGCTTGAATAGGAAAAACCCCACATCCCCAGCCCCTGCCCCTGCTCTGAAACATGACTCGTTTCATTCACTCTCTTACTGCTGGGAGATGCCAATCTGAGCCTTCTACAGAGCCCAAATATTCTACTTTTTAATATTTTTGAGGACACTGCTCATGGTATAGCTTATATACCTTGGCTATAAATAAGGAGGGGCTGAAAGGAAAGTCCCAGAGACCACTGTACAATCATCATTAAAGCTGTACCCCGCTGTTCCGTTCTCTGAATGCCTAACCATGCTCTAGCCATGATTTTCTGCTGCACTGCATGTAGTAGTTGCATCCATCAAAGCAGAAGTGTTTCTAAATTTGATTGTGGATAATTAAAGTCACTTTAATGTAAATGACTGTGCTGCAGCTCCCAGGGTGAAGATGTGTCACTTACGCTGCCTATAAACATTAGGGAGAATCGGCCCCACAGAGCAGGTCCTGATACAAACTCCTACAGTCCCAGACTCAGCAGAGCCAGGGATTGTCAGTAAAGGGGTAAATGCTTATTAGTAAAATCCAGAAATGGTGCCTCATTTAGGATATGGACACTAAGCAGTCAAAAGAGCAAGATGGTCAGAGGGATGGAGCAGCTCTGCTGGGAGGAAAGGCTGGGAGAGCTGGGAATGTTCAGCCTGGAGAGGAGAAGCTTTGGGGTGACCTCAGTGTGGCCTTGCAGGGCCTGGAGGCAGCTACAAGAAAAATGGAGAGAGACAATTTACAGTGGCCTGGAGTGATGGGACGAGGGAAAATGGCTTCAAACTGTCAGAGGGGATATTTAGATGGGATATTGGGAAGGAATTGTTCCCTGAGAGGGTGGGCAGGCCCTGGTGCAGGGTGCCCAGAGCAGCTGTGGCTGCCCATGGCTGTGTCCAAGGCCAGGTTGGATGGGGCTTGGAGCAGCCTGGGACAGTGGGAGGTGTCCCTGCCCATGGCAGGGGATGGAAGGAGATGAGCTGTAAGGTCCTTCTCACCCAAACCATTCCATAATTCCATGAAAATGAGAGGGTTTTTAACCCCCAGCCTCCCCATCCCTCCTGCTGACTGGTGCCAGCTCCTGCTGTTCCCAGATCCTGCAGCACAAACAGTGCTGAGTGCTGAAGCCCTGTGCAAAGCCACACATGACAAGTGAAGTTTATTTCTGCCAGCTCAGTTTAGTTTGGAGCCCGAGTGTATCTGCCTGGGGCAGCCATAATGTGAGGATGGCAATCATGATTTTCTGTACGAACAGGGCATAAAAACTCGCTGTATTCTCTTCAGCAAGTAAACACTCTCATTTCCTGCCAGGGTTTGTAATAAAGGCTCCTTTCTCTGATTTCTTCCCCATCCAGATGTTTCTCTGTTACCAGTGTAGCACAGAAACATCTTCAGCTCTTATAGCCACCATCAAAATATTCCCTACACCCCTGTCTTAATGTCATCTTCTCTGTTCTATTCATTCCATTCCAAGCATGTACTGTATTTTTCTTTTTAGAAAGAGTGCAACTTCTTCTAAGAAACTTTTTCTCCCACACTGAATATCTTTCCCAAAGCATGAGAATGTTCTACCCTTTCATTTTGCTCACCAGACATCGCACGATTTGCAATGGAAACTGGCAAGAACATTTAAAATAATAAAAATAAAAATTGTGCTCATCTCAGAACTGGGAGATGAGTGCATTTGCTGAGAGATGTAGGGGTTTGGAGCCCTGTGATTGAAGTCTCCAGGAATGTTAACTGAATTTTAATTTGTGTTTTACAGAACGATGTGTATGGAGCGAGTGTAGGAGAGGTCAGGGGAGGGTAAGAGAGACTGAGCCACGCTGGGTAAATGCATCACTTAGTGCACATTGAGCAGGTTTTTGGTTACTGCAGTGCTCAGATTTGTGCTCTAATCTTTATTGATTTAACGAGGGCTCTCACACAGTAATTAATGCGGCATTAGTTGTGCCCAGTGCTCTTGGAAAAGCTGTGTATTAGCGCTGCTCCCGGTGCTGTGGGCCCTGCTGGGGCTGGACGGGGCAGAAGTGTGCCTGGATCCTTGGAGTGGATTATAAATCATGGAAGTAGGAGGTAAAGGGATGCTTGTCTCCCTGGCTGCCTGTTCTTTTTGTGGGTAAAAGCTTGGGCATCTTGTGGTTTTTTGTGTGTGGGGTTTTGTTTTGTTTTGTTTTGTTTTGTTTTTTTCTTGGAATGGTTGTTGACTTGCCTCAGTCTTCCAGGATCTCGTATCAGACCTCTGGCCTGGCTTTGTGCAGGAATTTGTTTCCCTAAGATCCCATGAATCCTGGTCCAAAAGCAGTACATAATTTTAGCTCCACTCAAAGGGAAATAAGGAAGTGTTGGAGACGGCCCCAAAATTGAGGATTCCTTTAAAAATAATAATAGAAAAAGCCTGATTCCTCTCTGTTCTTTCCCTGGGCCACAAGACTGAGCTGATAACTGCAAGCCAGTTTATAAGTGCTGAGAACTTTCCAGGGAAACATCCTGTGTGTTGCCTGGTGAAAGCAGCATTAATTGCTGTGTGTGGGACCACTCAAACCAGTACTGAACTGGTCTTCAGCAGTTTCCTCAAAATATGAAGCTGAGCTATACCTGTTCTGCTGTAGTTCTTTAGTAATATTCCTTAAAAGGCGTTACTCTACAGAAATATATATATGAAAATATACATTAAAGTAACAATTAAAAAAAATTATTGTTCTTTAGCTGGTTTTGCAGTAGGATTTTGGTTTATACCAGGGTGAGGAGGATGGCAAGGAATCCAAAGGGGAGCTCTACCTGAGATCACCACACCGAATCAGGCAGTGGCACTCAAGTTTTGTGGGATTATGTCATTATTTTGGACAGAGACTCTGCTGGGACAGAACCAGTGGAGCTCTGGGTTGGTTGGTGTAGGGCGGTCAAGGTGAGTGCCCTCTCCAGCTTTTGTGCACAGCATCCTCCTCAAATCACATCGTCTCCCTTTCATCTCTGAGAACACAAAGATGTTTTGGAGCCCAGGCATTTCTCCTGGTGCTGGCTGCTCCTGGGCTGTCTCCTGGCACAGAGCTGCAGCTGACAGAGCAGTGAGGAGGAAGGGCCAGTGGCAAGTGTGGATCTGGACTGATGCACAGAGATCAAGGTTTGGCTTCCTCAGCACTGACAGACCTTGTTGACATTTCTCACTCAACCCTTAATCCATAAAGTGAGACTAAAAACCACCTCCCTAAATGCTGGCAGAGGGTGATTTCAGTATCATTTGTGAGGTATTTGTATCCAGATCCTTGAAGAATTCCAGCATCTTTTTCCTATTTTAAAGCTGCTGAATGAAGCATCGAAATAAATCAATAGCATGGTTTGGGCCTGGCTTTATTTGCAAACTTTTTTTTAGCTTTTTGGTTTGGTAAAACCACAATAAACTCTTTTTGGATGAAGGCCAGGTTTCTCTTTGAAGTCCTGTGCAGCAGCACACAAAGTCATGCTCCCTTCTCCTCGCTCCACAGTAATAAGGGAGAGATGGACTGGGAGCTGTGAGCAGCAGTCCAGCTGTTCCCACACAAATCCTTCATTTGGATAAAGAAGACTGTGGCTGTTCAAATCAGAGCAGAGAATGGCATCAGAAATACGACAGACAGATGGATGCTACTGTAACAGCTGTAAAAGGCCCATATGAGAAAATTGGGATAAAGACTCATTTATTCCACTTCAGCTCTATTGCATTGTTTTATTCCTGAATGGAATGGGGACTTGGTGATCCAATGGCAACATAATTCCAATTGTAAAATGATAATGCACAATAAGCAAACTGTCAGGTACAGCCAGCTGGAGGACTGGCTGCTGGCATCCTGCGTTTGCCCAAATTAAAAAGTGGGAAATTTGTTAATGAGACCCAGTTTCAGGGAGTGGGGGCTGTTGGAGTGAAAGTGCTGTTCCCTTCCTCTTCAAGTTTTTCCTGTCCTGGAAAGCAGGGAGCTGCTGTTCTCCGAGTGTAAGGGAGAGGAGCCAGGACAAAGCCATTGAGGTTTTTGGAGACAAAAGGACTGGGCTTGATGCCTGAGGATGGCTACCTAGAACAGAGGCTAGACCAGATTAAGAGAATAAAATCAGGTATTTATTAAAGGCCTTCAATAGCTACACCTTGGGCTGGCAAAAGCCTCCGAGGGCCTTCACCCAAGACGGATGACAGTTACGAGTTTTTCACACAATTATAAATCTGGTCCATTTACATATCAAGGGTTAATCCTCCAATTACAGCTTCAGGTAATGAAGTGATTTACTGCAAGTTATCCCCCCAATTCACTGTTGTTTACATTTTTCAGGGCCTGAGACAGTGAGGTGTCCTTGAATTTCAGGCCTAGAGAGGAATTGTTTTGTCTGAATAAAATGGGAGGACAGTAGCTGACAGGCTATGGAGTTTTAGAGTTATACACTAAAGCAGTACAGGATCAAAACTGTAAAAGCTAAATCCTGAGCTATCAGGCTGGGCTGGGAGGGGATGCAGCAGATCCCTATGAGCACCCCACAGCTCCTTGGAGGGGTGGTACCAAGCTGGGGGAGATGCTGCAGTGCCAGATAGTAAAACAAGAGCTCAGGGACTGTGAAAGAGCTGCTTGGAAACTCAAAGTCGAATATTAGGAAGAGAATTTTTCCTAGAAAGGCAGTCCAGGCCTGGGATGGGCTGTCTAGACAGGCTGTGGAAGCTGCATCCTTGGAGGATGTGGAGCTCTGGCTAAACCTGAGCCAGCCTTGGCCACGGGCCCACGCTGAGCAGGACAACGAGAGGGCCCTCATGGCCAATAATTCTGTGATAAGAGAGATTGGAAGGGAGCAGCTGTATCTGCAAAAACATTTCTTTTAATCCTTGCCATCGGACAGAATCACTTGAGGGAGGGCAATCCTGAGGAAAGAATTTCTTAGAAAGGCAGACAAAAGAACACCTTAAAAATCTAATAAAACAATGAGACATTCAGATGCTGTATTGTACTTTAGGCTTCCTAAAATAAAAACAATTCTGGAGAGTCTCAAGTGATACCCATCCATTTGTGTGCATGTCAAACACCAGTGGATCTGTCACAGCTTTTCTTCACTTTGGTACAATTAACCATAGATTCCATGGGCTCCTCATTTCCAGCACTGTATAAACAAAATTTGTTTTATTATGTTTACTCATTGGGAAAACAGCTAATACTTTGGGTGTGTATTCTAAGATTTTTTGAACTCACTTCAATATTTTTTCCTGTGTCATAATAGTTGGCTTGTAGCAGCAAAGTGGAGTAATCAGTGGGTTGTGGCTGAAATCAGAACCATATACCAGAGGCTGGTTTGATCTTGTATGTCAGTTGTTACTACAAAATAAATTTAAAAAAAAAAAAAAGGAAAAAAGACTGCTTGGTTGAATTTGAAGATAAGAAGAAAATCTCCTGAGAAAATAATATAAAGGGATGCTTGCAGCCAGTAGCAGTTATTTTGCTTTCAAATGGTCAGGGTTTTTCAGAGATTTCACTCTTCTCCCTGGGAAGTGTGAGCTGGCCCTGGTTTTGTGGAGTCATGGAAGCAGCAGGCGGGCACAGCCTGGTGACATCCCTGTCCCTGCAGTGGCACCTTGTCGTTGTTCGCCACGCTCACACACACACACTTTGGTGAGAAGGCATGAATTGTTTATTAAAATATCTGACTCCATTTTATAGTATTTCTACAAAGGCCAGGGATTGGGGGAGAAGGTTGACACCTCTCCCCATCCCATTAGTCAGGACAACTGTCCATCAGCTGTCCATAGCTCTAAGAACAAGAATGTAAACTTCCCCTGATTTAAGGAAAACATTGCTTCTGTTTATAATACCCGTGTGTGAGAAACAACCCAAACCATGAAACTGTGAAACAGAAGAGAAGGCTGAAAAATCAGGGCAACATCACCTCCGTGCTGCGACACCTCCAAAGGGCAGATCCCCAACACAGGACACAGAAACCCTGTCCAAGCTTGGGGCTCATGCTGGGGAGGTGATATTTTTCTCCACATAAACTTCCTAAAACCCTCTATTGGATCTTCCCAAGCTGCAGACCAGGGAACAGGATTTCAGGATCCCTGTGAAATGGCAGAACGGGCTTTGGCGGATCGGGCATTCCAGCCGTATTTTCAATAACTCCTGTCCTCTCTGCAACGTTTCTCGTACAAGATCACATCTCCTGAGGGCATGCTTGTTGCGCCTGCCATGGGGAAATTACCTTGAAGGTGCTCTGCCAGAAATCTCATTCTGGGCTGTTCCAGGTTGCTTCCTAATGGCTGAACAGTTGAGTTATTGTGGGAGCTTAGTCACATCAAGATATTGCTCAGAGCAAGCCCTGATTCATTTAGCTGCATAGGAGGTTTGGGAGATGATGGCTTCATCATGAGTCAGTTCTTCATTATCACATTCCTCTGGCATTACACAGCAATATTGGAGCTGCCACGAGCAAAGGCAGATGAATGATCCCAGATTAGATGGACCTTGTCTCTGATAATGGTGAACGTGTCATGCCTCAGACGGGTGCAAGGAGCCAAGTGCTGCATCAGGCTGCTCATGCGAGGAGACAGGAGCCTTTCCCAGCCCTGCCTGCGCTCGCCTTCCACACAGAAATGGGAAAGTGACTTTGCAGCTTGATTTCAGCTATTCCCCACCGTGCCTAATCATTCTTTTTGAAAAGCTTGTTAAGGTATTCTCGTCAATTAGCACTTGTTTCAGTGAGCTTCGCAGATTAATTAGATGTTGCATTACAAAAATAATTATGCCTTTTAACCATTTTCGGTTATTTACTTCCTTAAATGTTGGGTTTGTGAGGCAGAGGCTGGCTTGGTGCCACAGTCATTTGGGTAGAATCTAACACAGATTAATGAGCAAACTTGAAAAGCAAGCAGTGAGTTCCCCAGTGTTTTGTAATTAAGCAGTTTGATTAAAAACAACTGGAACAACTCTGTGCACTGAGAAACAAAGTGGGAACAGCTCTCTGCACTGAGCCCTCTGTAACAAGTATCAAACGCAGGGCTGCAAGCAATTTAGGGAGCTTGAAAGTTTTCCTGGCTACCTGATGGGTTTGTGGGAGAAGTTTTTGAAGGGTGGGCACTGAGGCAGTGCAGATGTTCCTCCCCGGCCTTCAAATTCACAAACACAATGACACAGGGATGCGCTGGCTTGTTTTTTTGGAGGCAGGAACTCAAATGCTCGTCTTGACGTGCTGGTGCTGCTCCATGGACAGCTTGTATAGTTTAAAGGAGGAGGCTTGTGAATGTGAGCTGAGAATTGGTGCAATCTCTGCCGCCGTTCCCAGAGGGAGAGCATTCACTGCTGTGTCTATTCAGGCAAGTCAGGGGCAACAGCCCCAAAGCAGGTTATAGGGCTGTGTGTGCTGCTTATGTTTGTGTCACTGCAGAGAGCAGTTTCATGGTTACCCTCCTGCCTCACAAAACATTTTCCTGCGTGCTGGGGTTGCCTCGGAGTGCTGGGGTTGGCTTAATTATGCCAATTAAGGGAGTTCCGCCTCACTATGGGCCAGTGAGACCTGAACCAAGCCCTTCAAAGTGCCTGTGCACAAAGGCCCGTGGCCAGAATGGGTTCTGGTACCTGTGCTCAAAGGCCCGTGGCCAGAATGGGTTCTGGTACCTGTGCTCAAAGGCCCGTGGCCAGAATGGGTTCTGGTACCTGTGCTCAAAGGCCCGTGGCCAGAATGGGTTCTGGTACCTGTGCTCAAAGGCCCGTGGCCAGAATGGGTTCTGGTGCCTGTGCTGGACCAAAGGCCTCGAGCTGCTGCTGGGGTAGAACTCCAGCCCCGGTTTTGGGAAAGCTTTGCTAACTGACACCCCCTGACAGGCTGGCTCAGAGTGAAAACCAGGCATGGTGAGTGCCCTGGCTGTGATTATCCCAGGCCTTCATCCTGCTCCTCCCTGCACGTGTGAGCAGGAATTGATGTGAGCGAGGCTGGGCTGAAAAAGCTGATGCTGCAGCTGGAGTGTGAGGCAGAGCTAAGTGTTGTTTACCTTGCATTAAGGGCAAGTTGGGTAGACAGAAAAATACCCGTTCTCCTCTTGGCCCGGCATTACCTGCCTGGCTTACATTTCTCTGGAAATATGCCTATCTGACATCCATTTTCTCTTATTTTTTAGCCCATTTTAGCTCTCTTTCACGGGCAGATTTTGCTTAGAATCAATGGCTCCCCACTATCAGCCCCATTTAGCATCTATTCATTTATTGGATTTTGAAAATGGATAGTAAGAAGGCTTAAAAGAGAAAATATGGAGGGTTGTCGTTGAAGTGCAGTATTTGAAATGCAGACTCTTTCAGCTTTAAGTATTACTGCATTACAAAACACAGTTGAAATGATTCATGCCCCAGCTTACTTATAAAATCCATAAGCAGATTGCAAAGATGCCTTCTTCTAAAACTGAGGCACCAAAACTTGGACCAAAATTTTAGTCAGCTCCTTGCTCAGATTTCCCCTAAATTTGTAGCAGGTCATAAAGCCTTTCATATCTCAGTTCTACCAAGCTGTGGCACAGATTGAATTCTTGGAGACCCCTGGCAGTGACCTATCCCTTCATTCTGCCCTTCCTTTGCTGAAGAGTGGTCAGCTCCTGTTCTGATGGCCCCTTTGATGGCATCTGTGGGGTTATCAGGGTTGTAGATTTGTCAGTTGTTCTTACAGGGAAATGTTCTGTCTCCTAGAGAGTATGTTTATGATTTGGATATTTGAAGGAAACAAAAAAAAAAAAAAAAAATCACGACTGTGCCTTCCTCTTCCTCCGGACAGCAAGGACAGGAGAAATTCAGTGAGGAAAATGTACTCATTTTCTGTCTGTTCAGCTGGCAAAGTGCTTGAGGGAGCTGTGTGGGGATGGGTTGAGCAGGGTGTATTTCACCTCTTCACCTGCCTGGCATGACCCTGGCATGGCAGTGATTCCTTTGGTGAGTGGTGTAGGTACGTTCCATTGCACACACCTGCCTGGGATCCATGGATATGGCGGGGCAGCTTTTCCGAGCCAACCCCAGCAAGCAGGAAAATGTTTTGTGAGGCAGGAGGGTAACCATGAAACTGCTCTCTGCAGTGACACAAACATAAGCAGCACACACAGCCCTATAACCTGCTTTGGGGCTGTTGCCCCTGACTTGCCTGAATAGACACAGCAGTGAATGCTCTCCCTCTGGGAATGGCGGCAGAGTCCACACTGGAGATCCAGTGGAATTGGAATTGTTTGAGAAGAGTCAGCAACACGGGGGAGGATGTCTGCAGAGGGTCACTTGCATCACTCATGGCTCCTTTAAAGCTGCCTGTGTGAGAGGTTGGAGAAATCATATTAATAATGGCACTGTCTTAAATCTCTGGGGAAGTTGTGTGCCTGTCTGTAGGGCTCTCATAAAAGATACCAGGAAGGATCCAAAGAGGATGAGCACCTAAAGAATTCCATGGTACCTGCATGCAGGGCAGAGCCTGCCCCAGGAACCAGGCCAAAATATTGTGGCATCAATTGTCAAAAAGGGCCAGCACAGCTCTTCTCAGCCCTTCCCGCTTGGTGACAAGGATAATTTCAGGATCCAAGGAGAAGAGGTGCTTCTGCACCTGCCATGGGGCAGAGGCCTCAAACACATCCAGCACCAGAGGGAAAACCCTTTCTGTTATGGGTGTCCAACCCAGCTGCTGGGCAGGTATTTGCTGTTGCTCCCTGCATGTTAGGATGGTTAGTAAAAAGCAGTCTGAGTTTGGGATAGAGAAATATGGACATAAAAATAAGTGAATTGAAGGTTAACTAAAGTGAATTTGCGAGATATTTTCAGTGCAGTGCAGTTCCACCTGTGGTGAAAGGGACTCAAAACACACAGAGTGCCTTTAGTCCAAGCAGCTCAAGTGTTGATAAATCTGTGCCTTATGGTCCAGGCTTCAGTGCAAAGTGCACAGAGTGAATCTGAGAGGCTTTGTGCATGTGCAGGATTAATTTTGGCAGCTCCTGCTTCACTGCTCCCAGTATTGCAGCAAACCAGATTAGGGATACCGTGTGTGTCTCTGCTCTAACACCTTCCCCCTCCTTGTAACAGATACACTTTCATGGAGACTTACAGTGGTGATTACTGTGAAGCAAATACTGCCACCTTTTCTTTCTCTTGTGTCTGACATATTCCTTTATGTTGTTCAACTGTGAATTTCTTAGAGCTGGGCTGATCTTGAATTCCTGGAAAACATCTGGCAAATCATGGATGCAAGTGTGTGCAGGCAGAGATAAACCCCACCTGGGTGAGACTGCTCCTCTTTCAGTGCTTGCTACTCAGGATGGGAATCAAAACCGGGCATCACAAAACTTCTTAACTCATTTTTTCTTCCCAAACCCCAGCACAGTGGCCCTGAGCTCATGGCTCTCAAACCTCCTGTTCTCTACAAAGCCCTGGGAGTGCTGGGGCTGGCCAGGAATGTTGAGTTGCACCACGTCTTGTGCTTCAGTGCTGCTGCTTCTGGCCCCCATAAGCTAAGGGTCAGTGCCTGTGTGTAAAGTCTGAGGCTGCAGGCAAGGCTTGCACAGAGGCTGTGCATAAACTCCTCTGGTTAGTGTATTATTTTATTTGTTTTGTTCATAATCTGACTGTATTCTGCTTTATTTCTACCTTTCTTATGGGTAATATGAGCTATATTTTGCTGTTTTTCTAGGGAATACACTAATGTGCAGCAGAGGTGTGAAAAATATTGTAGGAATGGCCATAACAAAGTTTCTCCCAAAACAGAAGAGTCTGCATAGACCAGCAAAAAGTTCACCTTTTTGTTAAGCTCATGAAGCTGCTAAATGTGCAAAGGCTCTGCTCTTAAGCATTCCCTCAAGAGTAAAAAGCCCTTCATGAGGAGGTTAAAATAATGATACATAGAGGCTTATTCAGAGTTTAAATTTCACCTCCATCTCTCTGCCTAGGCTCTATCAAAACCCAGGCACTACTGAAATCCTCAGGAGACCCAAAGGAAGATCTGAAGACCTGAATCTGAAGCCAGCCAAGAGGCAAAGGGACTCAGGAGAAATCTCAGCAGCCTGCATGTGCTCTTTAGTGCCTATTCACCTCTCATATGTTCCTTAGCCAGCAACTCACATCCAAGAGTGTAATATCCTCCTCCACGCTTTCCCCTCTCCTTGTCCAGTCCTACAGCCCTTATGTGAACTTCAAGTAATTCCCATCAAAGTCAGCTGCTTTGCTGGGTGAACTACAAACCTCCTTTGGCTCGGGGTTTGCAGGTTTTAAGTCCTGGTAATAAAAAAAGGTTGGGGAATCTGCAGATAATTAGCAAACCACAGGCCAACTCCATATCCTGCTCCCTGCCTCATCAGCCCTTTTCTGCAGGAAAGGTAACTCTGTCCAGTCTTCCCCAGTCCAGCAGAGAGACCTTAAAACCTGCTGCCTTTCAGCTAAAGATCTGTCTGGAGATCCCCTTCCTTAAAGCCTCAGAATAAATTATATTGTTCCTGTCCTAGCAGGGCAGTTAATGAGATGTTCTCAAGATTGACAGTCTCTGACAGCCCTCATTGCCTCCCTTTGATGCTCTCCTGACAGCAGTTTCCAAGGCAGTAAATTAGGACTGGACATAAAGCCTTCAATGAGAAATGAAGGCTCTATTTTCTGCTTACCAACTCTAAATGCAGAAAGAGGCAGTTTTAAGCAATACTCTTATCAGGCTTAGCTCGGGCAGTGATTCAGCCTTCCAAGAAAGATACTGCTTAAGTGGTTTTATTGCTCTAAATGGGACTAAAATTCACTTTTTATCAGAGCACTGACATCTCTAAACATCCTCAGCATATACCTCATCAAGAATATTATCCTGTAGCCCAAGTTGTTCTATTCCTAACCTCAGAACAGAGTTTAAGTGAACCTGGTGTGTGCTGAACCCAAAGGGCAAAAGCCTTGAGAACACATGAGCTGTAGTAGCTGTTTTCCTGGGCCCAGAGCTGCTTTGGAATTGTAGCTGTGCTTTCTCTCCCTGGAATGCTGGTGCTTTTGGGGTCTGAAAGTTGAATTTTTAGTGGCTTGACAATGTATGTTGATGGGCGATTCATTAGAGATGAACCCAACAGGAGGAGGTGAGAAAGCCCCTCTCCCAAAAACGCTGGCCAGGTTTGGAGCAAATCACTGAATTTCAGGCCTGGTTTACTGATGTGCCTGAGCTGCATCACTTCTCCTGGGACTGATGGCAATCTGAATCCTCCTCTGCATCCAATATCTGGGGCTTAAGATCAGCTCACATAAATACAGGCATTGCTGAGAGATGTGCTGCGAGGGGATGAGCACAGGAAATGCCAGCTCTAACGCAGCTTTCTCTCCTCCCTACTAATTGTTTTATATAATGAGGGAGAGGAAGCACTCATTATGTTGGAGCCTGGAGGGTTGAATCCCTGCAGAGTTGACTCAGCTACTCATCTTTGTAAAGCAGATAAGCTTGGTGGACTGTGTAGTAGGAAATTTCCCAAAAAAAAAAAAAAAGCTTTCTGTAATGGAAAAAGCCTGAATTTGAACAATAAATATGAAAAAATCCCCCCCCCCCCAACAGCAAAAAAAGGGAAAATCATTGTTAGAAATGATTGCATGTATTTGGAATTGATATTCTAATGATTCTGACCAAGCTGAAAAAAAATTAAAACATTCCCAAGGTAGGAGAATCCCCAGCACAAGGAGGGGAAGCTGATCCGAGTTGCCTTCGCTGCAGAGTGAGCGATGCTCTGTGGGCACTGCAGCTGGCTGGGGAACAGCTCCCTCTCCAGCTTTTTCATTTCCTACCCTGGAGCTGCTGCCGGGGATTATCTTGCGTCTTCCATACACGCTGCTTTTATTTACTTTCCTTAAATACTCATCTACACGCGGGCAGGCTCTTGTTTGCTGGGCCCCTGCCCGATGTCCTCTTGGTGATGCCCCAGAGGCACTGGCCTGATGGGCAGGGGGAGCAGCCGTGTGCTGTGGGCTGACAGGAGCCTGTCCCTGTGTGACACACCTGTGCGACACACCTGTGTGACACACCTGTGTGACCTGCCCTGCCCTGCCCTGAATGAGCTTTTGGAGAGCCCAGAGGAATTGTTCCAACACTGCCACCAGTAAATCGTTGCTGAAATCTGTGGTACTGTGAGAGAAGTGGCAGTAACCACCACTGCCTGCACAAGAGGTGATGGCGCAGGGTGGGCACTGCAGCCTGAGGCTTTGCATCCTTGATCTGGTCTCACACTGGTGCAGGGCAGTAATTCTGCATCAGAGCAAACTGAAGCAGGGAAATGTAGATTATACCTGGCTGGACTGAGGGGTTGCTGCTCAAGGAATGAAATTGTGCTTGGCCACGCTGGCTTGAAGCAGTGTTGTGTGAGGATCTCCCTGGTTTGGGAGGGCAGAGGTGAGTTCTTTCCCCCTCCTTGCCCACAGGTATGGATGTGGTTTGGAGCAGCTCTTTCAAGCCTTCAGGATCTGGGCATCATCACCAGGATGGCAGCTGGATGCAATGATAAAGTGGGTTTTCTGTGTATACCCAGTTGTGCACCTCTCTGCAGAGAATGGGTCAAAGCCTGGAGCTTTCTCCAGGCACCCGGGGCTTGTTTTAGCATCTTTTCACAAAGATTTTTTTCTAGAACCTTTTATTTTATTTGTACTCCATTATAGGAAGACTGGGGAGCTTTTCCAGGCATCTCTCTCGATGGGATGCTGTAGGTCAGAGGGAAAGTCCTTTTCCCTATATATTTTTCTTTATAAATTTCCCATTCTGGTTATGTTGCCTTTGCCCCCGAGTGCTGACGTCTCACATGTGTTTATTTTTTCCCCCATTTTCTTCAGGGACTCCCAGGAATGTCAATTTTCAGTGAGGAGAGGTGCCGCTGTAGCAAGTGTCGTGTTTACCCTGTGACTCTTGTTTCTGAAAATGGAAGAGTTTCCAGGGAGGAGCAGGGATGTCATTTGGGGAATCCACTTGATTTTTCCCCGTAGTTTTCGTGTTTTCATATCCTCTGGGAGGGGGGTTCTCCCTCTAGTCAGTTGACAAAGCTATTTGTTATTTTTAGCTGTTTTTGAGACCAGCCAGAGATGGTTTCCATTACTCATTTCCCATGCTGGCCATGCAAAGGCCGTGGCAGGGCATGAACATGACCCTCAGCCTCTTGCCGGGATCCAGAAACGTGTGGGGGGCTCTCCCTGCAGACTGTACATTAAGGGGAACTCCTCTTCATGGGTGAGGGTTCACATTTTTCCTCTGGAGCTGAGGAATTATCCTGTTCCCTCATCCAGAGGTTAAGCTATGCTGAGCACCTTCCTCAACTTTGCCATGCCAGGGGCTCCCAGAATCTGACAGACTTTGTGCAGGGTGGGAGAATCACCCTGCAAATACAGAGTTGGGCTACTCCAGAATGGGGATCACTTCCTCTTTTTCTATTTGGACTCTTTGATGTTGACAAAACTGTGGTTCATTATTTCTCTGTTTTACTTTTCTTTGTTGCTTTTCAGTTTCCTGGGAATGGGAGACAGGCACTAAAAGGCAGCTTTTAAAGGTTGTTTGTCAAAATCTTTCAGACCAAGTTGGCAGACGGGGATGGCATAAGGGTTGGGTGAATATTCAAGGGTTTTAATTCTGTGAGCCTGATGATCAGCCTGTGTCATGTTATGGAACATCCACCTCGTCAAAGGCTTTATTTGTTCCCTGAAATGCTTTGCATGTTCTAAAGCAATAATGGCATTCATCATAATAATAAAAAAGGTGTGTTAAGTTGTGAGATGGCCTCTTTAAAGCAGGGAATACACTGAGTGCAGTAGGGACAGCAGTGTTGCAAAGTGGTAGCTTGGGGTTGTTTGTTTTTGTATAACTGTCTGTACCTTATTGCTTTGGCTGTATCTTTCTTATTTATTGCTGCTTTAACTTGGTCTGGAATGTGCCAGGAGGCCTTTAGACAACTCATATTATTCACGGCTTAGCAGAATCCTCACACTCACCTTCATTTCTTTGCACCAGCAGAGTTTGTAGGAGCTGAGGAGGCAGCAGTGCTTGGCCAGCAGCACTCAGGGACAGAGCAGAGGTTGGAGTCACTCGTGTGTTGGGGCTGGCTGTGAGGCAGCTCCAGGCACTCCTGGGCAGAGCAGCCCTGCCTGTGCTGCTCCTCGGGGCTGTGTCTGCCAGGAGAAAAGGTGAACTTCTCCTTAGATCTCAGCACTTCCAGCAAATTCCTGATTCTTTTGTGTTCAGGTGCATATTCAGGGCTCTGGAGCATTTTTTCCCTTTCCCTCAACTATGTTTGATGTTACAGGTTTTGGGTGGATATTGAGCCCCACTCTATACTGGAATTTAGACGCATAAAGCTCTGGAATAACATAAAACTGAAAGCCATAAAGGGTGGCTCCTGTCCTGGTACATTCTCTGCTATGAGAAACATCTTAGCACTGTACAAAGAGTATTTTGCTAATTCTACATTCTATTTTTTTTTTTTTACTAATTCTATATTCTACAGAAATTGTAAAGAAATTTCCAGAAAGATCTAAGACAGAGAAGCTTGCCGAAAGAGCCCCATACTGAAATAGATAATTCCGAGTGCTTAACAAAAGGAAAAAAAAAATCAATGAAAAATTACCATGAAGCCTCTGCAGTCAAATATATGATTCTCACTTCCCTTCCTGCCCATCCAGGCCTTTCTTCCTATTCATTTCATTCTTGCCTGCTCTTTCTAATTCCTTTTAATGGCATTATTTACCTGGCCCTGTGGCTTGCCTAACAGCTCAGAGCCCCAGAAACTCTGGGGTCTGCTGTTTTCCAGGCTTTAGCTGAATTAGGATGAAAACTGATACCCCGTGTAGAAGTGAGAGCTCCATCACACAGCGAGTTCCTTTCAGCCTCCGTGCTTCCAAGTCACCTCTGTGGTGAGCACAGCACATGTGCCAGCTCCGCTGGGCTGTGAATAAGGATATCCAGGGGGAAAAAAGGAAAATAAAAAAAAAATAAATGGGACGTGAGCTTTAGTTCAGTGAAAATGCTTCAGATTTTCTGGAAGTGCAGAACAGAAGAAGTGATGAATATTTTACGTTTTAAAAAAGCCAGCACTGGTTCTCTTAATTTAAGTCATTTTTCATGTAGTTACCATTTATCACAGAGAGTAGAGACTTCAGCTGGTAAAAATTAGTGTATTTCCATAAACGAATGGATCTGGTCTGGCTTATTCCAGCTCGGCATTTGACTTGCTACAAATAATGGAGTTGGGAGGTAGGGATGTAAGGAAGAAATTAGCAGAGCTGCAGCTTGGCAGGGATCACGGAGCTTTTTGCAAGAGCCCTGAATGCTCAAGCCTAGAACAGGCCAAACCCCTCATTACAACCAGGATTAACAACTTAATGCCTTTCTTGTCGTTCAGAGGTCACAAATCAGGGCTGCTTTGCTTGCAGAGCATTTGTTGTTGCGCAGTTGCTGGAGGCAGCTCCCAGGGGTCCCAATGTGTTTCCTATTCCCATCAGTGACGTGGGATCCTTTTTGCTCCCCCACTGGGCAACCAAAGCATTCCAAGCATGACAATAATTAGTGCCACACCGCCCCATTGTGCTAATTGAAGCTGCAGGTGCTTGATGTTGCTGAAACCTGGACTTTTCTGGGACTTCTATTCGTGCTGTCACTCGGAGGGACTTTGGCCACGGACAAGACCCCCACATTGTATTTGGCACTGCACAAATGCCAAAGAGATGCCCCCTGCTCCAGAGCTTTTACGATCCCAGTGATTTTTGATCCCATTGTTAAAAGTCACAATGCCTCGTGCCTTAGAACTGTAACACAATGTTCATGGAGCTGAGACAAGGATGCCCTCAGAGACGCGGAGCCCGCTTGGAAATCAGACATCAGTCAGAAGCACGTTGGTCTGTGTTATACAAATGACCTTCAGAGGTGCTGTCATGGATTAGGTTTTGGAGGGACGGGGGAAAAGGGTTTTGTCTTTTGAGTTTGCTCCCGTTCCGTCTCTGGAATCAGTTTTATATCTGAGCTCTTGGCTTCCCACCCTTGTAATGTCCATCAAAGAAAATTCTTAGCAGTGAGCTTCAATTCATGATGCATCTTTCCTAGCCTGATGTGTAAACTGTGACTCCTGCTTGTCTTGAGTGTGTCAAATTTGATTCTCTGGGTTTCCATAAGAATGTGCAACGTTAAACTTCCAATTTATTGCTTTTTCCCTTGTTATCATTCACACTATTTTCTGTATGTTTAGGAATTGTTGTGACAAATAGTTTTGCATGGGTTTTTTGGGTTGAGTAGACATGAGGATTTCAAATTTGCTAAAGGAGATGTTCTGCTTAGTTGCCTTGGAGAATGTGCATAGGTAAATCACATTCCCATCTCTATTTCCTACAAGTCTGATGTATCTAGTTACAGTTTTCACTAAGCTGCTGCTCCTCAAGTGCTACAACCTCAATTTTCCTCTCCCGAGACAGAAACAAACAACCCCAAATTGAAAAGAAAAAGGTAATTTTGGGAAGATTTCATCTTAGATGGTTTTGATTAAAAGACTGACTTAAAGGAGTGTGTGTTGAAAGGCTCATGTCTGGTCATCACAATCTTCTGTAGGGAAGAAACAGATATTCTACTTGTTCCATTTCAGAAAGGTTTTTGGCCTTTTGTATTTTTCACAGAGGCATAGATAATTCCCTTTTTTACTCCCGACTTTTGTAAAAAGCTCTCTTTTCCTGAACTGTGTCTTAGAGACCAGCAGACTGAAGATGGAGACGCTTGAGAGTAACCTGTAGTTAGGAAACTCAAAAGCTTCCTTTAAGAAATACGGTTGTGCTCCTTCATTTAATTAAATGCAGTACTTAAAATGAGGGAATCGGCTCTGTGAAGTATCATTTATCTGTCATGGGTTTGTAAAGAAATGAGACAACTTAAAGGTATGCTAATCTTTCCCATTATTCTGAAGCTAAGCTTTCAGCAAGAAAAACTGCCCTTCATAGGCAAGTGTCATAGGTAACACCTCTTTATAAAAGATAAATGATAATGGAAGAGGAAAACAATTACCATGGTGCTTTCAGCCTCGAGGAAAGCCCTGGTGGATGAAGTAGAGGTTCTTTGTGGAAGATCATAGCAGACAATGCATCATAAAACAAACAAGCAAGAATGAGGAAAAGCTAAACTTAACAGAAAATTATTTCCTTTTATTTTCATTTCACTTGACCTATTTTCCCGTGGCAGTCAAAATTGATGTCTCTGGTGGAATTAGCATGTTTGTGACTATCTGTTGCTGTCGTTAATGTACTTTTAAAAAGAGATTTAAGGGCCCACCAGAGCTCTGAATCACCCCGTGAACAATCTTTTCTCTTTCTCTATTGACTGCAAGGCAGAAACTTTCTCTGGTCCAGGCTGGTTTGATGCCTCTGTTGTGCCCTGCTGCGCAATCTTTAAGCTGAAATTTTCAAGAGGCCCAGTGGGGATTCCACATTTTTTTTGGCAAAAATTGGCCATAAAAATACCTTAGCCCCATTTGATGTTTCCAGCCTTTATGTGTTTCATTCTCTGTTATCTCAGCACGCAGCTGCCAATGGCAAGGGTCAGTCAGGAGACCCAGATCCAACAAAGTGCTCTGGCATTTGATTGCATTTAAATAGTGAAAAGCAGTGGCATCAAATCCTAGGAATTAGGAAAATGGATGATGTTTATCAAAGCAGTGGACACCAGTGCCTCGGAATGGATGGTGGGTCTGCCACAGAATCCCTGACTGACCTTGCAGAAGTCCCCACCTTGCTGTGCTCAGCTGTTGATCATTCCTTTCTCTGCATCTTTTTTTCTGAGGGATTCAAACTCAAGTATTGAGTGAACTGCATTAAATTAGATTTTTGTAACTGCAATAAAGGACACAGTTTTTGGAGTCTCTGCTGCCCCCCCAAACCCCCTGGGCCATGGCAGGGGATGGAAACAGATGTTCTGTATGGTCCACATCAACCCCAAACATTCTGTGCTTCCTCAAGCCCTTCAGTTTTCTGGGCAGATTAGAAGTGTCTGGAAGTTAGTCTCTAGCATAAAATCCCGGCAGACAGTGGGAACTGGAGCTGTGCAGCTGGAACTCCCTCACCAGGAGCACAGGGGTGTGGCAGGTTGAGCTGCAGGTGGAGATCTCACCCAGCAAAACTCACCTGAGGTCGGCCAGGTGTGCTCTTCGGGAAGCACCGGAGCAGGTTTGGCTGGATGCAGGCACCTGCTGAGGGCGGTGCCAGGTGTGGAGCGTGGGCTCACGAGGGAACCACAGTCCCCACAGGGGGCAGCCCCTCTGCTGCTGTGTCACCCCACCAACCACAGCCACAGGGGGGTCTCTCCTCCCCTTCTTAAGTTCCTGCACAAATCCTACCTTTACTTTGTGCCAGCTGAGAGGTACAGTACAAGCAGTGTAACAGATTATGGAAATGTGTAAACACTCCTGATTTCCCCTGAGGTTTTCCTCGGTGCAATTCGATAGAGTGACTGAAATGAAGGAATATTGCTCAGTACCCTTAAGCATGTGAGATCTGACCAGTAATACATTACCAAGATAATACTTCCTTATCTCATACGTATGCTGGGAAGATTGATCAGTCTTTGCCTGTAAAATGCTGGGAAACTGGGAAACGTTATTTGCCATAAATGCCAAGTACAGCTCTTACTGTGGCATCTGTGACTCAGTTCCTCAGTTCTAAATAAATAAAAGCCCATGTCATTAAAAACAACAAAATGAATGCGTAAAGGCTTACTCAGCTACAGATCTGTAGCTGGCAAATTTGAATTGACAACGCTTGAGTAATTAAAAGCTTGAGCAGGGAAAAGATCTTCAAATTTCTGAGTAGGTCTGAGAGCCAGAGCTCTGCAATGCTGAGGACTTTGAACTTTCTATCTCAATGTATGTTTTTCCTATCATTTCTTTGCTGCCAGGATTAATAGTTTGGCTTTTATCTGGTCTCTTATCTAAACAAAGGGATATCCCAAACTCTGTGAGCATTGAGGGTTTCTAAGGATCCCAGAGCCATAAGCAGTAGATATCTGCAGGAGCCTGTATGTTTTTTTTTTTCCATGTACAAAGTTTAAATTTGGAGCAGTGTTGTGTTGAACCCCTTCCCAACATCACCAGCCTGGAGGGGGAATGGGATGGGCTCAGAAGGAGATGATTTTATTTGATTCATGAAGCTTTGGTGAGCAGTGAGAGAAATGTCCCTAGGCGGGTCTCTTAGGTGGGGAAGGTGAATGAAGGTGCTCAGAAAAAAAACCTATCTGGAGCTTTTCCCTCTCTCAAGGCAGAGGGGATAGAGCTGGGTGGGCAGACTTCATTGCAGATCCTGTGCCTGCCTTCTTTCCAGCTGCTCCCTATCTCTGAGAACAACTTTCATCCCTGGGCTCATTCTGCAGGCACCCCTTAATGCTTTCTGCTGGCTTCATGGAGTTTTGTACTTCTCTGCCTCCTGGTTTGTGTCCTTTACTTCTACATCAAGCTGTTAAGATCTGGTGGATTGTTTTTCCTATTTAATTCCACGGGTGAATCGACAAACAGATTCTCCACACTCCCCCACGAGTTTTTCAAGGGAGGAGATAAGCTCAGCATCTTAATGTGGTATTGATCTGAGCCCTGTGGAATTTGAATTTGCTTGACTTTGTAAAGTTTGCATAGGTAGGATATCTGAACATCAGATGCCTGTCAAGCCTGAGACTGGCCTGTTTGATCTGGCTAACTCATAATTAATTGAGCTGTTAATGTGAGTATTTGATAAGAGCACCTGGGGGTGTTTGGCACAAAAGGTGCTGGTGATGTGGAGCTTGACAGATGGATGTTTTCCAAATTTAAATCAGGTAGGTCTTAAACAATGATTTATAGCTGGAGAGAATGGAATGTAAAGTGATGTGATATTTTCCAAGTGAAGCAGTCTGATCTTTCTTGAAATCAGGATACAGGGTGGAAATGATCTATTAACAGCCTTCATTTCAGCTGGAACTGGCCTTGCTATTGTGCCTTTTGTGCCGAGAGTCTCCCTAAGCACTTTGCCACGACAAAACACACAATAGTTCAGTTATGGAGGCAACAAATGGAGCAGTAATAATGCACAAAGCACCTCAGTACTGGTTTAGGGGTACACTGTGACTTGCAAACTTCACACCCCAGGAAAGCTGACTGCAAGCCCACGAGGATTTCATCCCCTGTGACAGAGGGGGGAATACGAAGAGCTCTTATTCTGCCTGAGTTGCATGCACAGAGATCATCGTCCCTCAGGCACTGCCAGGATTTCTGTAGCAGCCACAGTGATGTGAGCAGCAGCACACTTGCATGTTAACCAGGCCAGTCAGCAGCACCTCTCTCCTGCAGCATAATAAGTGGGACTGGAGGGGGAGCATCACGTTTTATTTAAGGGGTATGGCTGGCTGGTGAAACTGAAGCACACAGGGCCTGGAAGTGAATGGCATGGTGTGTTTGGGTGCCTGCTTATTTCTTGCTGATGAAACAGCTCTCCGGCTCCAAATGCGTACTTGGTTATTGCTTGCTGCTCCTGGTGTGAACAGCCAGCACAGGAGGGCACCCAGACAGTGCTGTGTAATCACAAAGTTCCTCCTTCCTTCCAAGTCTGGGCTTGCTGTTGCTGGTTCCTCACCAACCTTGGCTGGTCTGGCCTAATATGGCAAAATTCAGAGCTGGTGCTGGCCCTTGAACCTGAGCTCAGGCTTTAGGAAAGGAGACACAACTGACAACCTCCACACAGACCTTCTTACCAGGTGGGCGGAGGGGAATATACAGTAACAACTGATTATCTTTATATTACATCATTCCCAAATATTTTGAACCTCAGTTGTGCTATGATTGCACCCAGAGCTGATTGGAACACCTGCTTTAACACATTCTTGGCTTGTTTTGCTCCTTAGACTGGAAAATTCCTCTGGGGAATGAACGCCTTGCGCGAGGAGGAGGAGGAGGGTGCAGGGAGCAGGGGTTGTGCAATGCACCCTGAGCACCACATTCCTTTCTGCACAGGACTTATATATAACATCAGAGCTCTCTGGGAAAGCTTGCTGCGGGCCAGCCTTGAGGATGGAAGCGTCACTGTTAGCTTTCTGATCAAACTCATCAGATGCTGAGCTTTACTCCCTAAATGTCCTCCCTTTGTGCTGGCTGCTGTTGAAGTGGAGCCAGTGCCTGCCCATGCAGTTTTGGACTTTGTGCTCTCGCTGTTCAGAGAGGATCTGAACTAACCACTGTGCCATTGTGAGGCACATGTGAAAGCTGAGCTCCTCTGCCAATCTCTCCTCAAATTGCTTTTGTTCGCCCCGTCTGTATCACCAAACCAAAGGCATCAAATTGCACTAGAAAGAGAATCTTTATTTCACAGGAGGTTCTGTTCAGTGTACTCGCAGTCAGGGGCATTGCTGTTCACTGGGAGACATCAAAGGGCTTGGGGGGGGCTGGACTCAATTGTGTTGTATTCAAGTCAAGGCATTTTCGAAATTCATTTCTGTTGCTGAAAGACCGACTCCCTCTTCTATTAGGAAAAGTACTGTCTCAACAGAAGCTGGAATAGAGTGTAACTAGGTTGGGTATGAGGGGGGAGTTTGGTGTTTCTGGTCCAGCCCTCCTGCTCCCAGCAGGGCCCCTTGAAGCTCGAGGGGCTTGCTCAGGGCTTTGTTAAGCTGGGATTGGGTTATGTGGAGGGACCAAGGTTGCAGTCTCTCTGGGCAAATTTGTTCCACTACTTGCTCTTACAGCTGTTCCCCCCACTCCTTTTCCAGCTGAACTTTCTCTTGCTGTAACCTGTGTGTTTCCTCTTGCTCTTGGTGCATCTCTAGGAAGAGTTTGACTCAGTTTCTCATTATTTCTCCCCTGTTCAGTGCCTGCAGATTGAAAAGATGTACCTTAGCCCCAGGCAGGGCAAACCCACTGCTCCTTGTACGTCTTGTGTTTTCATATATGATCTGTTACCATCCTAGAACCTTTCCTCTGAGCTTGGTCCAGCTCAGCCTCGATTTACTGACCTCAATTTTCCCTCTTTCTGTGGTTATGCCTGAGACTCATTCCTTGTTGAGTATAAATTAAGGCTTTCCCTTGTTCTTTCATTTTGCTAATGCTCAGCTCTGCTCAGATTGTTTGAAACTGGCTGTTGCTGGGAGTAGAAACAGAGGAAAGAACCAAACATAGAGGAAAATGTGCTCAAACTGTTTGTTCTCATAACTCAGTGCAAGCAGCCCAGGGAAGTAGGCCTGGGCTTACAAATACTCTGGGGTTTTGCACGTATCCAAACACATCCACTGTTCTAGCTTGCTTGTCAAATTCTTATGTTCAATATCCGAAATATCTCTTAATCTGATCAGATCTATCCTAAAATGTTGACAGTCTTATTTCCTCAGGCCCAAATGAGGTCAGTGGCCATGTATCCTTCTTGGAGACAATTGGGAAATAATTAAAATCTGGAAATAATCATTCAGGCAAGGATGGAAAATATTTTCAATTTCCTAAGTAGCTGTGACACTTTTCACATGAGTGCTCTCTTTCTTCTGAAACCCTTCACTTTTCTCTTTGGCCTCTCACTGCTCTTTGTTTTCCCTCAAAAAAAACAAAAACAAAAACGATAAATCCAAAAAAGACTATATCCTGATGGGAAGCAGAGGCAGGGCTGGGGGAACGCATCAGTGAGGCAGGAGGCAGCTGCCTTCCACCCTGGCCATGCTTCTCTGTTCTCATCTTCCTCCTCCCCGTAATACCAGTGCTGCAGGATCCTGCAGCTTTTCTCATGCTCCCCATCCATCTCCCACCTTCTGGAGAACAGTGGGGTTTTCCCTCTGGTGCTCTCCAGGGCTGGAGGCCAGAGGCTGAAGCCAAGCTCAAGAGCAGATCAGGGCATAAATGTGGCAAAATTCCGATTTGTGGGGGTGCTCTGCTGTCCTGGCCTCACACATCCATTGGATAATCTGGCATGGATTCCTCTGTGCAGGCATCAGCTTCTTTTGGGGTCTCTGCACAGCAGCCCCACCATGAGACTCACTCAGGATCCCACCAAAATCAAGGTACAAACCCACTAAACTCGATTTAGGGACCTGGACCAAATTTCTATCTATATAACCTTTATTTCTGGCTCTGCTTGTCGAGAGTGGTGGAAGGTGCTGTTATTTTTGGAAGTGACTTGGATTGTGCAGAGCTGAAGTACAGCTGTCCCCTACTCCAGCTGGAGGTATTTCCATAGAAAACTTCAACTTGTCGCTGTATTGCAAATTTCTTTTGGGGTTTTTAATATCACAGTCTGCCCAGTATGGAGTATTAGCGAGAGTAAAATGACATGAATGAGAAATGGAGGAATTTAAACAGGCAAAGGGCACTAAATTAATTAACTTTCATTCTCTCACTGATGGAACTGCTCTCTGTGTTTCTCCCCAGCATTTTATGCCACACATACATTATAACTTCACACTCAGGCTACTTTAATGCATTCAGGCACTGTTTCTAGTTCCTCCTTTCCTTCAGCTTGCTTAGCTAAAAATCAATTTGTTATTACATGAATTGCTGCAGGACATAAAGCTGTCTATGTAACTAGCCCAATTAATTAATATTTTTGCACTCTACTTTAATCAAACACAATTGCCAGACTTTTAAATATGACCACTCATCAGCTTTTTCCAGTGGAGTTTATTTTTCATGATTAAATTATTACTGCAATCCATCCTTGTGCCATTTCCCCTACCTTCATATCGAAATGAAGTGTTCTCAGCAGCAGCAGAGACCAGGAAGGGAGAATAGTGAGGAAGTGATAGAGATTCTGCATAAATATTTTAAATGAATGAACCAGTCCTTGGTAAATGTGTCACCCAACAGGGTGTAGGTGTCATGGAGGTGACTCTAATTTCATGGAATTCCAGAATGATTTGGGTTGGCAGGGATCTTAAAGATCATCTTGTTCCACCCCCTGCCATGGCAGGGACACCTCCCACTGTCCCAGGCTGCTCCCAGCCCCATCCAGCCTGGCCTTGGGCACTGCCAGGGATCCAGGGGCAGCCACAGCTGCTCTGGGCACCCTGTGCCAGGGCCTCAGCAGGGGTAAATTTCTTCTCCATACCCTATCCAACTCTCATCTCTGTCAGTGTGAAGCCATTCTCCCTGGCCCTAGTGAATAGTCTCATTCCATCTTTCTTGTCAGCTCCCTTCACGTTCTGGAAGGCCACAATCAGGTCGCCCCAAAACCTTCTCTTCTCCAGGCTGAACAATCCCAATTCCACAGCATTCAAAGGGACACAGTCCTGCTGGAGGCTGTGGTGAAACAAAATATCAGAACCCTTAGGTCTTTCCATGCCTCCTTGTCTCTTCTCTCTCCTGAGGTCAGGGCTGACTTTACATAGGCAGAAATGTACTGGTACTGTGCAAGCAGAGGAATATAGAGAGAGTTCATGGTACCCATTTGGTTATTTTCCTATCTCTTTGGAGGGGAAGGGTTCAGACATAGTAACACATTCTGTAAAAATAACATTTTTACCTTTTATTGTGCTTTCTCCAGCAAGAGGAAACACTGAGTTGGAAAATGCAGTTGTTGGGAAGCATCTCCCTTAAATCTCAAAGCAAAAAAAAAAAGTCCAAGGCCGAGGATCATGCCCTTGGTGGGTGCGGGCAGCTGCTTGAAACAAAGGCAAACTGGATGTAGAAACAAGTTCCTGGAGACTGTCACAGTAGTTTGCACTTCAGCCACAGCTCTTAATGACTGTCCCCAATAACCTGAGTGCTTTTGGATGTGCTAAACCCATGGGCCAGAGAACCGAAGAAAACCAGGGCTAGAGAGGGCTTTGGGAGTCTATGAGCATAACAATTCACCCTCTATTTTAACTCAAGGACTATCTGGACTACTTCAAAAAAATATAAAGTCTATATTAACCAGCTTTACCCCAGTTGTTTATTGCTCAAGTCAAGCAAATATTAGTCTAAACTACAAATATTTATGTATTGCTCTTTATTTGCGTGCAGATCTGCGTGTACAAGTGGTTTTTACAATTGTTTTTACCTACAGCTTCCAGCACTCTTGAGACAATGACTAAGTTTGGACTGGAAGGATTTCTGTGATGGTTTCTTATAGTTTTACTTCTTCTGTTCCATGTCCTTATTTCTGCCATTTTAGGGGTGGAGAAAGAAGGAAGAGATGCATTGGCATAAAAAGAAAATAGGAGAAAAGAGAATGAATCTATGCCCAAACTAGTAAATGCCCAGAAGCAAAAATAATCCAATTCAACCAAATCCTCAGTGCGTCCAATGTCTCAATGTGTTCCTCTTGGAAACAAAAAGCAGTTCTGATTTTCAGGAAATTTGACATTGGTGTGTTGAAACTATGAATTAAAAAAAAAAAATTCTGGGAAGTGGAAATATTTTTGTCAGAAAGCTCCTCTTCTGAAAAGTTCCTGGATGAGAAGCAGCTGGATGGTGAGGGATTCACCTGCTGCTTCCCCAGAATCACTCGGTGCAGGAGGTTCCCTGCCAGTCTCAGGTGACTGAGTTGGTGGTTCAGGTCCTTGCTGCTCCTCACACCCTCCACAACCCCAGTTATGGCTCTTGCCTTAATTTAAAAAAAGTGCCCTTTCTGCTTTCTCCACAAGTCCCCTCAGTGTGCACAGGCAGCCTGAGGGATATATTTTTTTCCCCCCTCTCCCAGCAAAGATTGCATAAGGATTGCTAGCACGTGGCTGCAGTGCATGGTGTGCGGCAGCCAAATAATCCTGGATTTAAGAGTCCCTCAGCTCTCATTCACACGCCAGACCGTAACCGCTCTGATTTTCCCCTTTCAGCAGCTGCAATACCCAGGCACAATGGGGTGACTTAAGGTTAAGGATGTCGTTTCAGCTTTAACTTGGAATGTCCTAGCTTTGATGGCCCCCAGCCAAATCCTTAACATTATTTTAATGTCGTTTTTCTTCTTCGTTTTATGTTTGCATACATTTAAAAACAGAGCAGGGGTTACTTATGTCACAGCTGTGCATACTTTCTAAGGCCAGTGGATAAATACAGGCTTTATACTCCAAGAGGAAATTTTTTTGCAGGACCCAAAATGCGAGTTGGTGGAGAGTCTGGTTGGTGGATGAGATTGGCAGCTGGTGCAATGAGCTGTGTCTCCCTTGATTTTGATGGAATTGAGCTGATTTATCTCTGCCGAGGATCTGACCCCATGCTCCTCTCTGAGCTCAGAACTTTTTTCTGGCTACTTGACATATATTTTTGTTTGTATAGAATTAGCTATCTCTTCCCACCCATTTCCCTCTTCCCCTCTTTTCCAATTTAGGGTTTGATTTTGCACAGACTGTATCTATTTATCTCATTCTTCTTCCCCAAAGAAAAAAAAGTATTTATTTTTAAGCTACACAAGTGCTGCGTGTTCTGCATTGGTACCCAGGTGGCTGGGTTGAAATCTCAGCTGAGTGAAGTTTTCCAGTTTGTTTACTGGAGTCTTCTCCAGCAACTTGTCTAATTTGTCCTTTTCTGATCAGGATTGATGATGTGCTAAAAGGTGTTTTAGTCTATTTTTCTGGTATGGAAGCACTGAGCCAATACTATCTATAGCATGAAGTGTCAAAGCACAAAAAGGCTTTAGGAGAACCTTTCAAACCGATACCGTAGCCAAATACCGGAGAAAGAATTGGATTATTTTCTTTGGGTTTGTTGGTTTGGGTTGTTTTTTTTGCTTTTTTTGTTTTTTTCTGTTTTCTTTGTCACAGAAGGGAGATTTTTAGGATTAATATCTATTTTTTTTCCTGTAGTTATCTTGTTTTCATCCTGGGTAAAAGTTTCAGCTCTTTGTTTTCCTTACAACCAGGCTGTCTTTGAAAATCTGGAAGCCATTTTTTCTACCTAAACGACTTAGGATTTGAGCTTAGGAAGGTCACGAGAACCCAACAACTACAACTTGAATAAAACGCGTGAAATTGCAGTGGCAAAAATAAACGACAGTGGCAGTAGTTGAGATTTAGTGCATGGGGTATCCGGCCAAGACTGAGAGACATCAGTGGAAGGTTTTCCACCGACCTTAATAAGCTTCAGGTCAAGCCTTAGACTCATAAGACGGAACTTAATTCTTTGGCATCCCTCTCCACAGTGCACAACCATCTCCTAGGCTTAGGGCTCCTCCCCAGCACATTTCCCCCTGTCCTGGGGCTCTCTCTGGTTTTCTGCAGGCCCCTTTGGAGCAGTGGAAGGGTTTGAAGGCGCTGCTGGTTAACAGCTGCCGTGTGCCATTCCAGCCCACGGCTCCCGCGGTTCCTCCTCTCCAGGGCCGCGGGGAGATGAAACATTCATGGCTCTGTGGCCCAGCTCGCTCCAGAGGTGGAGGATTTTCTGCAGTCACGCCATCCCTGCCGTGCACAGGCTGTTCAGGTGAGCACTAATGCTCAGCCCCAAGGCGTAATTGCTGCGTTTATGGTCAATGTAATTCTGATTTGCCTCTCCTGGCAGATGGATTTCCAAGGCGTTCTCCTCCGTGGAGGTGTTAGTGCAGCGCTTGCCGCGTTCCTGGGGGAAAAGGAAACGTTGCATACTCAGTTCTTTAGAAATCTGTATTATTAAAAATACATATTCTCTATTTCTGAAAGTATGAAAGGGAGGAAGAGAGCACAAAGAGAGCACAAAGAGCACAAAGTCCCGTTCTGAGCACTGGGAGGGTTTATTCCTTTTGGGTGTTCTGTGCACAAAGAAATCTCCCTGAGCCAAGAGTGTGGAGCTGAGGGCAGTTGCAGCCCTGCCTGTGAGCTGCCAGCCACGTTCTGAGGGCTGCTAATCCCAATCCCTGCATTTGCTGAGAGTCTGTGCATGAGGCAAAGCTTTGGTGGGCAGTTTCCTGCTTTGGTGGAAAGAGCCAGACAGACTTTCTGTATCCTGTCAGGCTGTTTCCCTTTGCTCCTTGGGGTTTTTCCCTCCCTGTGCCTGAACTGCATCTTGCTCTCATGTCAGTGCTGGCCCAGGGACTGAAGTGTCCCCAAGGTCAGGGCAGTGATGGCCAGGCAGCCTTGCCCAGTCTGGTAAAACCCAGGCTGGTTTCTCCGCACTGCAGGGTGCTGGGCATTAAAATATCCCTGTTTCCCTCATGAGCTGTGCCCCGATTTCCCCAGCAACTGTCCTGTGGAAGGGCAGGGAGCTGCGAGGCTGGGTGTGCTGGTTATCCAGAGATGTGCAAGAGCTCTTGGCTCCTGCCACCCTGTTCCTCCTGTGCCCTGGGGGCTTTGTGACCAGAGCAGCAATTCTGACAGCAGCTTTTTCTTCACATGCTTTAGTAAAATGCACCAAAACTTGGATTTCTAGTGCTGAGCTGTGTGCTGAGAGCTGCACAGTCTGTTTGTGGTATCAAACTTTGTTCTGGGGGCTCCTACTCTGAGGCTCCTGCCCATTCTGGCAGAGAGACTGGAGCATTATTGCTTTTAATGTACGCATCGTTCGTCTGTGGGGCTTCTGCCCACCACCCCGTGACTTCAGTGGGGGCACACCAAGGTGATCAGAGGGATGGAGCACCCTCTGCTCTGAGGAAAGGCTGAGAGAATTGGGATTGTTCAGCTTGGAGAAGAGAGGGCTTTGGAGTGATCCAATTGTGGCCTTCCAGCGCCGGATGGGAGTCTGCAGGAAAGGCAGAGACAAGAAACTATTTGCAAGGAGCTCAAGTGACAGGACAAGGAGGAATGGCTTGATGTTGCTAGAGGGGATATTTAGGTTGGATATCAGGAAGAGATCCTTCCATGTGAAGGTGGAGAAGCTGTGGCTGCCCCTGGATCCCTGGAAGTGTCCAAGGCCCGGCTGGACGGGGCTTGGAGCAGCCTGGGACAGTGGGAAGTGAGGTTGGGACTGGTTGGTCTTTCAGGACCTTTTCATCCCAGGCCATTCTATGGTTCTGTCTCATGTAAAGCCACAACCTTCGGTGTCTTGACCCACCAGACCACTCCAGAGGTGGGTGAGAGCTGGGTATGGAGCCTTGTCCTTTCTACACACATGAATATTCACACCTGTTCTTGGAGATCAGTTTTTCTCACTTCTGCCGATACTTCAGCATCTCCCAGTAGTGATCACAGCTTGTGTGTGCATCTTCTGTCACACTTGCCACAAAACCCAAGGAGGAATCCACGCAGTTAAAAGCAAAACAGTCCAAAATGAGCAGAGTGAAACCTTTACAAAGCTTCGCACTTCGATTTCAAGGAGTTGAAGCTCTAATTCTTCTTCCCAGTGAAAACATTTAACAATGTCAACAATTTTCCACAAAAGAAAACATTTGTGTTTGGAAAAGCATTTAGAATCACAGAATCATTAAGCTTGGAAAAGACCTCTAAGATCATCAAATCCAACCCAGCACCAGCAGCCGTAAGAAAACTATTTAATCTGAGAAATCATTTCAGCCATCTCTGGTATGATACAAACCTCACTCTGCAATAACCTGAGTGTGTTGGAAACTAGAAATTTTTATTATCTCTTCTCTGGGACGTCTGCATGTTTGTTGAAAAATAAACAGCAATCTGTTATAGAGTGCAGACAATCAGGACAGGATCTTTGTACAACCCTGCAGCAGGGAGGGGTTTGAATCCTGAAACGTCAGTGTATTTTTAGTTTTTATCTGTTTTAGAGCCTTGCTATTTATCCTGTATGAGCAAAGCCACTGGTGATGTGAGAATCAAATGGAAAAGCCATCAGTGATGTGCAAATGTTGCTTCTGAATAGTGGGATTTGGGATCAAAATCTGTGTCATTGCATCCTCGTTTAGGAGGTGACTTTAGCAGTTATGACTGACTGAGATTTTCCATGGCATATGGTTTGCGGGGGTGGGAAAATTATTTTACAGACATTGGAATTGTTGCTTCTCTTAGGCAAAAGAAATTAATCCTAATTTACTGAATTCCACAGCAATTCTCTTTCTGCAACAGCCACACTTGTGATGGACACAATTTGAGCTGTTAGTAGAAATTGAAACTCAGTCCAAAAGCTTGAGGCCATAACTGTGAAGGAGAAACTAAAACCATTAATTACTTGGCTTACACTAATACCCTTTAGCAGGGAGCAGGAATGGAATTGCATTTTCTGTGGGATAGGCAAGTTTCACTCAGGTAGCTCCTGCAGCAAACAAGCTGGTTTGCACCAGCAAACCTGGTGTTTGAGGTAGGAATAATCAGGATTCAGGAATAAATCCTGTCCTTAAGTGAACTAAAAAGCACTAAAATCAATTTCCAGTGTCATCTTTAACTTGAGGAAGCAGGACCAAGGACACACTGCAGATGCTTCAAACATGGCAATTCCAAATGTAAATTGTTTTAGTTGCAGTTCTTTGAGGCTGTTGAACTGTATCATGAATTAAATCCAAGTCTGAATAAATGTTGGGAAGGAATCATATGAATACTTCTAAACATGAAGAAGTATTATTCTCTCCAATGGTAGCACACAAATAGTATAATTACTGTGGCAATACATTTATTTTCCTTAAATCATTTCTTGTGGTGGTGAAAAGTGCCAATCATTTGCTAAACTAGTCAAGCCTTTTCACAGAATCTGCTCAGATTTATGGCTATGGAGGGAAAATTTGACTTGATGATTGAATAAATAGCACCAGCAAACTTGTTGTCATTATAGTCCTCGTCAAAACCTCAACATTTTCCAGGAGGGGAGGCAGATGGACTCACCCAGAGCGCCATCCCTTTACATCAGAGTTTGAAATGTATCAGAGTCAGAAGTTCAGTGGACAGAGAAATAATTCAACTTCTTTTTTTGGTGAACAATAAAGTCATTCAGCTGAAGTGGAGACAAGTCATATCTGATATCATATTTTTATATCCTTTTTGCTTATTATAATTTATTTTTTTTCAGATTAGTATTGCACAGAGAAATATGCTGCATTCTTCTGAAATTAAATTTGAATCTGTATCAAGGCAATTTAATCCCACTCGGAGTTGGTGGATAAAGGAGCAAGCATAACCTTCAGTAATTCCCTTGCTCATAGTTGGCTTTTTCTCATGCACAACAATTTAAAACAAAATCACTTTCTCTAATGAGAGACTATAAATTACTTCTTTAATGAGACACATGAAGTTTGAAGAGTTGAATTCCCACGTTTCTCTTATCTGTAAGCCTGGGCACCTCCAGGGATGGGAAAAGATCCATCGTGCTGGGTTTCTGTGTTATAATATCGTTCAGTATTGAGATGATTATTACAGTATCATTGAGTCCCAGATGGGAATCTGGCCTTTGGTATGCTGAGTATTGTTTTCATCTAATGTTGAGAGTCTTAAAATGCTCAGAATTGAAACAAAAATTGGGAGGGGAACTTGGAACTGCCCAAAACCAGAGAGCAATGTGGTGACATAGTTTCTCACAGTTCCTCCTACGCTGTTCCTACAAGTGCACTGCTTTGTGTTTCAGTAACTTATTTTTTGTATAGATATTGACATCTGCATTCTCTCTTGCATTAAAAAAAAAAAAAAATCTGGAAAGGATTACTTACTTATTTCCTTACATAACTTGCAGGTTGTAATGTGGTGTAGAGAGGCAAGGATCAAACCTCCAAAAGTCACAGAATCTCACAGCATGGTTGGAGTGAGAAGGGACCTTAAAGCTCAGCTCATTCCAAGGCTGTGCCACAGGCAGGGAGGGACACCTTCCACTATCCCAGACTGATCCAAGCCCTGTCCAGCCTGGCCTTGGGCACTGCCAGGGATCCAGGGGCAGCCACAGCTGCTCTGGGCACCCTGTGCCAGGGCCTGCCCACCCTCCCAGGGAACAATTCCTGCCCAGTATCCCATCTAGCCCTGCCCTCTGTCAATGTGAAGCCATTCTTTGTCACTCCAGGCCCTTGTAAACAGCCCCTCTCCATTTTTCTTTAGGCTCCCTTCACGTTCTGGAAGGCCACAGTTAGGTCACCCCAAGCCCACCTTTTTTCCAGGCTGATTTTCCCGAGAGTGCTCCCTGTGAGATCAGTCCCGTGGGTGCCCCATGGCACAGACTGTCAGAGCTCCACAGCTGGGATTCTTTCTCCTCAGGAACAGACCCTGGGACAACAGGAATCCTGTTTTGATTGACAAGCAGGTGGATCCTTGAAGAGGGGCCTTAGAGCCCTTGTGGCCAAAGAGGCATCTATAAGAAACCAGTATTTATACACAATGAAAGATTTATTCATGCAATTGTATGTGAAATATGTAGCAGTCAATATATTGATCATGCAGATGCTGTGCTGGCTTAGCCCAATGTATTCTTTGCTGTTACTCCTCACTCCTAAATGCAGTTAGGGGTTGGGCGGTGATGGCTCAGCCATTCTTCTTTCATAAGAAAAGGCAGTTTGTTCCATTTATCCCCTGTAAACTGTCCAGTCCCTGCTCTGATAGCAACACAATTTAAGGTATTAGCATATTTATAAACCAGCGTGTGTTCTAACACACCATTTCTGCTTGGAGTTACATTTAATACCAGTCCTTTGCCTCTGCCAAGCCCAGCCCAGCACAGAGCTGTCTCAGCAGACATTCTGTATTTGTGTTCTTTTCAGAAGATGTGTTCCTTACAAGGTGGGCTTCCGTTTATTATGTATTTATACAGCTCTTAGCATCGTGAAAATCCTGATCAGATTGATTTCTAGGACTGGGGTGAAAGAAATTGTTGTGCAATAACAATCATTGTCCCTTGTTGCCTTTCAGACACTTCAAATTTTAAGCAGACTACTTAAAAGAGGGCTAATTAAATAGAGTTGTTTTGCACAGAGAAACAGTGTTTCTCAAATGCTTTCAAAACTGTAAAACAAGCTGTGAGTAGCCAACAAAAAGTATGTTAACAATGGCCAAATCAAACAGTGATTCAGAATTTGAATTAAAGGTCATAAAAACCCTGTATGCATTAATCACAGAGCTCTGGTATGAATATTAATAGCAGCTGAGAGCTGTTAAATAGCTGGTTTAGCTTAATTTTAAGCAGTAATTAAACATTTATTAGAACTTAACTCTATAAATACTTTATAGATAAAAAGCCATAATAAGGGTTAAGCTGGATCAAAGTGTGGGCTATTATTGCCGCTTCTTTTGAGTTAGATGTATCACCAGGAGGACTCAGATTGGTGTGAAAATATCATTTAGGAAACCATATTTGAAGTATCTCAACCCTATATCTTGCAGGAAGGTCCTTGCAATGTCAGACTTTCAGATGGTTGTGAAAAAGTTGAATTTCCAAGCTACTCCTGCTGCATTTATCTAAATTATTTCTGCACTAAGGTTATATCAGGACATTTTCTGTCTGCCTTAACCCAGCTCTCACGAAATTCTTTGAGGCCAAGATCTGGTGGAAGAGATAAATGACATCTGCTCAGATTGGATGGTTTAATGGCTAATTTACTTCTCACCTTTAATGCCATAAAAAATCCAAATGAAATGCCAAAAAATGTGAATCAAACATTGCCCAGTGCTGTTTAGGTCTATGAATCTCCTGAAAACAGAATTCCAAATGGCTTTGCAAACAGTAAATGTTTTTCGATCTGTAAAAACATGGGCCATAAGCTTTTCTATAGGAACACTTATAGTCAAATATAGATCATCACTTCTTTTCTATTTCTGCTGTTCATTGTTACAGCAAACACTGCTTGATTTTGATATTATGGTTTCATGTTGATATATCAAAAATAGGAATGATAGCAAGTTAAATCAATTTGGGTAATCGATGGAAATGACCCAGGAAGTTAAAGAAAATTAACCAGTGGAAGGCTTTTTTTGAGTGACTGAGAGAAAATTCTGCTCAGGGATCTGGGAGCCCTGTACCCTTCTCACTGCACCTGAATTCAGGCAGCCAAGGCCCTGTTCTGGGAGTGGCACTCCTTGAGGATAATGGTCAGATCAAATTACCGGATATTCTTTTTCCCCCTTATTCCTGTATCAGTTACTAGCTTGTTGTAGGGTTCTTTTAGCAATGTTTCCTGATGAGCTGGGAGAATGCAAAGGGTGCAAGTGATTCTTGGTCGACCTCATTGGCCTGAATTCACATTTACTGGAGACGTTGTGGAGGTCAGAACTCTGTTTCATTTCAGGAACTGCTCAATAACAGTTTCAGTAATTTACTGATGTGAAAAGATGATTAAGTGCTTCAGATAAAAACACCTTGTCCTTAAAATGCGTTGGATGCCTCGCTCTGGACACTGCGTGATTCCAGGGCTCAAAGGCTTGCTTTAGGAAGCAAGGGATTTGGAACATGAGGGATTACATACCCGAAAGTCCATATGCATCTTGAAAATCTCAGCTCAAACATCTGCTGGCATATGTCTGGAGCCAGGAGAAAATGAGTTTTGTTTTGCCTAGCTTGCACATGAGCCTGAACCACAGCCAGTGCAGGACTGGGACAGGAGATGTTTGCAGCATGAGCTATGGATGGGATGAGGGGAGCACGAGTTACTGAGCAGCAAAACAATTTTCCTTCATGGTTTGATGCTCCATCAACAGGTCTGGTGGTAGGAGTTACCTTGGAAATCTGCAAAATCAAAATTTGACCTCTAGGTTGCAGGGAGGTCTTTCCAAATGTCACAGATTTAGTCCCAGGGTACCTGCTGAGTTCCAGAAGGTACAAACTGTGTTTGTGCCATGCTTCCCTGGTGCAGTTCCCAGTGGAGATGATGAACTTGACCCATCACGTTGTACCTGAGCAGCTGCTGCACTTGACCTTTGTGGCAACTACATTTTGATGGAAAAATACTAAGTATGTTCCATGGGGGTCCTTGCAGATAAAAATACCATGGAAATGTATTCTTTACATTAGATTTATGCATATTTCAGCTGACATGATAGCAGAGAAGTGGATCCTCAGGAGATGGAAAATAGTGAATTTAGTGAAATTGGAGATAGATAGAATTTCTGTCTGCCAAGAATTCCTCTAGGATATCTTCAGTGGTAGTGCTCAAGGTGTACAAGGCAGGGACCTGTCTTTGCCTTCCTTGTCAAGCACTTGCTCCTACATTTGAACCATCTTCTGGATCCAGAGGAGGTTTGTTTGGCTGGTCTAAGAGACAATTACCTTTAAAATTGCTCGTTGTTCTCCATGCGCCCCTCGCATGTTGTTGCTGTCCCCTGGGCTGTTGTGACAGGCACAGAGTGGACTCTATTGTGCGGAGGCTGCAGCATCCTGGTGTCAGGAGACAGTCTGGCATTATCCTTAGAGCAAGGATGGTTGTCAGCCTCCTATGGCAGAAACAGGAGAAATCAGAATCACGGACTCATCCAGCTCGGAAAAGTCCTCCAAGATCGAGTCCAACCTCTGACCAACCCCCACATTTGCAACCAGACCATGGTACCACAGCACCAAGTCTGGCAGAGCTCAAGGAGTGTTTGCACAACGCCCTCGGGCACAGGGTGGGATTGCCGGGGAGGTCCTGTAGGGCCAGGAGCTGGGCTTTGATGATCCTTGTGTGTCCCAGTGAGGGTAACTGCAACAAACCCTTAGGTCCCCTGACTGCGGGACAGAGGGTGGGAAGCAAATAATTAGGGGTGGGAATGATGGTTGGCACTAGAAAAAGAACACTTTAATAACAGATAAAAGAAAATAGGGATGGTGCCCCCAAACGGTGCACAGTACCCAGGAGAATTCCATGCGGACAACCAAGCAAAGACACAGAACTGAGGAAAACATGACAATAGATAGGGCAGGTCTGAGGGTAAGGGTCCAATCAGAAACTTGAACTGGGAACACAACCATATTTGTACAACAGGACTGGCCAGTCATAAAAACATCGCCTGATGGAACAACCTCATTAACATGCAAACCCCCATGAACCTTTACTACCTGCCACAGCTAGAAAGCGGCTCGCCACAGCCTTAGGTTTAGAGTTGCCTCAGCTTGGCCAACTCCCTCACTTGTGGGTCCCTTCCAGATCAGGATATTCTGTGATGGCACTCAGTGCTGTATCCAGTCATTCCCTGGACACCTCCTGAGATGGGGAATCCAGCCCCTGCCAAGGCCTGATCACCCTTTCCATGGAGAAATTCCTGCTGGTGTCCACCCTGAGCCTCCCCTGGCCCAGCCTGAGGCCGTTCCCTCTCCTCCTGTCCCTGTTCCCTGGAGCAGAGCCCGACCCCCCGGCTGTCCCCTCCTGGCAGGGAGTTGTGCAGAGCCACAAGGGCCCCCCTGATCCCCCTTTTCTCCAGGCTGAGCCCCTTTCCCAGCTCCCTCAGCCTCCCTTCCCAGGGCTGACACTCCAGCATTGTCCAGGGAGTTGTCTGGAGTTCCCCGAGTTCTCCAGAGCTGCAGGTGAGCCCGCAGAACATTCAGGCCCCTCAACCCCTTTGGAGAGGGTTTTATTGAGAGGTTTGCACTGTTTAAATAACTTACTGCAAAGAAAAGCCTGAAGAACTGAAAGGCCATGTGGGCTGCAAAACTGAGCTTATGAAGAGCTCTTCCTCTGCCTGGAGAGGCAGGACTGGTTTGGAAAATTTTCAGTAAAAATATTAATATCTTCATGGGCAGGAATAATCTGGATTTTTCCAAATTTCTCATGAGAAGAGCTCTGGTTTTTTTAATAGATATTCTTTTATCCAACAACAAAGAATTCTAAATTATATAATAGCTGAAATTAAGCTAAATATAGAGAAAGAGACATGAAGTAAAAGTGATCTAAAGCAAAACAGGATATCTTTAAACTTTAAAACGAGAGCATTCTACTTTAGCCAAACTGCATTTTCTCACTTTCCTCATCAGCTTTTTGCTCCATAGAAACTTTCTGTAATTTCAACTTTTTTTGGGCATGGGGATGGAGGAATCTTCAAAATGCTGAAACCCTTTTCTGTCCAGAGCTAAGAGTAAGATGGAAATCACTCAGGCTTACAGAAAGAAGGCAGGTAGGACATTCCTCTGCCCAAAATACTCCACAAAGTCTTGTTTGCAGAATTGCAAAGAGAATTAACTTCCCTCTTGCCCCTGATGCTACTTCATGGACTGTGTTTCCAGCCCTGCTGTTTTATTTGCATTTTAGCTCAATGAAATACCATTACAATTAGTTCTTCAGCTTTCCTGTGCAAGTTCCTTCATTCTGAGGTCAGAAAAGCTTCACTCTTCCGCAAAGTTTCTGAAGAAAGGGGAGGCAGCAAAGCAGGGAGCTCGTTAGCAAGGCTGGTCTATGCTTTGGATTGATTTTGTTTTCTCTAATGGCTTGATCATAACAGTTGCACTCTAATTTTTGTACAGGGCTGTGCACATTTCAGGCAATGTAAATATATACATTGGCATGCTTATTAGCTCTGCTGTTTAAGTTGGGGATATTTGATAGTGTATAATAAAACCAAGTGGTCCTGTGTACCATTTGTCATGCTGAGCTTGGACTCATCTCCTTGTACTCCCACTCCACCCTTTCCAGCTTCATTATATTCCAAATGCTCCTCCTTGCTTGGAGCAAAATCAATCCTCATTTTGCATTGGGTGGACGAGGAGAAATGTGTGCTGGGATTTTCCTCAGTGCACAGAGCTGCGTGCAGACTTAATTCTTGGTTAAAGGATAAGTGTGGGGCTTCCCCGGGGAGGGGGAGCATTGTAAGACAGCTGAGGTCATGGTCACAGCCTCAGCCCCCGTGTATTAAACTGCAGAAAGAAGGAGAAATATGAGAGGGCCCTTTGCACTTATCAGGAGAGAATACTACTGTGAATGCTTCTTCCCTGGGCCTCCAAAGCTACAAGCAAAGTAGTAAATCCCTGTAGCTCTGAGAAGTGATTTTTTTAATTTTGTTTAATCATCCCTTCATTTCAAAACCCCAGTTTCTCCCCATTGGCCCAATCTGTACTTCCCTTGCTGAGGGCTGGCCTGTGTCACTGGCCAAATGCATCAGGTCTGCGTTGGAATGATGGTACCGGATGTATTTTTCTGAGGATGAAAGTACTTGGTGGGATTTAAGGGATGGGATTTTACTCCACCACTTCTCTGAATGGCACTGGAACAGGCTGCTCAGGGCAGCAGAGGAGCTGCTGTCCCAGGAAGGGTCCAAAAGCTGTGTGGATGTGGCCCCTGGGGACACGACTTAGTGATGATTACAACAGTACTGGGTTCACCATTGGACTTCATGATCTTGGGGGTAATTTCCAACCTAAATATTTCTATAATTTATATCCACAGGACCTCAGAGGGGTTAAAAATGTGGCTTTCTAATTCCCCTGGGAGTCAGGTGCTGATTTACCTGTACAGCCTGATAAGGGGAGGGGAGATAGAAGAAGCTCAGGAAAAACGTCAGAGGGGTTTGGTCCCCAAGTGTCCTGTCTGGCAGCTGCCCAGGAGCCAAGATGCCCCGGAGGCCATGTCCCTGCCACTGTGCTCCCAGTGTGGGGAGGTTATTGGGCTGTTTGTCCTCAGGGGTGTCCTTAGCCCTCACCCCCTTTTTTCCCCCCAAAGATCAATGGCTTAGGCAAATGCTCAGAGTTTTCCTCTGAAGCTCTTGAAATTATCCAGCATTGCCAAAAGAAAAGATTTGCTGACAGTCAGAATCCTATTGGCAAACCTAGGTGGATTTATGATCTTGGGTGGAAACCAATTTGAGCTATAATTTTACATGAATCTGATCCCTCTCCTGAGCCAGGCAAATCTTCATGATTCTGGCCGATTTTTCACACTCGGCTTTTGAGCACTTCTGTTCTCATTTGAGCTGAGGATGAAACTCTGGGCCCACAGTCCTGAATAACGCAAAACTTCCAGCAAATGGATACAGCTTTGTTCCCTGTTTCCTGGTGTCTACAGCCGTAGGTTGGATGTCTTGAAGTCATGGTTGCCTTTTCCCCCCAGGAGCCCACCTATGCTCCACAATATAAATTGCCTGACGTGTTTAAAGCATATGCCACCATCTCATGTAATTATGACAATTGTCATAATTACTAAAAGCTTTGCAATGATACCTCTCCTACTCCTCATATCTCCTTCCACCATCTGAGGCTTCTGGGTTCAGTTTCTGGTTCTTTGAGGGTGTCAGAGGCTGGACCAGGCTCTTCTCAGTAGGACAAGAGGCAATGGGCAAGAACTGATGCCCAGGAAGTCCCGCCTGAGCAAGAGGCAGAACTTCATCCCTGTGCAGTGCCCGAGCCCTGAACAGGCTGCCCAGGTCGAATGTGGAGTCTCCCTCACAGGAGATATTCCAGAACAGTCTGCATGCAATCCTGTGCCCTATGCTCTTGGACGACCCTGCCTGAGTGAGGAGCTTGGACCAGATGACCCATTATGGTCCCCTCCAACCTTCCTCATCCTGGGATTCTGCTGCTCAGTGTGACCATGGAAAATTACTTGAGGCTTGCCCACATGCAGGCAGAAGAGTTAAGTGGGTGCAATGAAGTTGCCTGCAGATTTTCTGCATGCTGCAGCCACTGTTTGTAAACAGGAATACACATAATAGGTTGAGAAATCAGCTCCAAAACAACAGGCATTGTTTGTGTGCTGAGTAACTCTAGCGATCTGTTAGAATCTGGAAAAAAAGCCCAAACATGTTGTGTCCATATGAATGTAAAACCAGAGTCCCCCCTGCCAAAAACTCCAACTGATACCTTGGGAAGTTCTGTAAAGCTCAGTTAACTTTTTTTCCCTATATTTGATTTGACTTCTGAGATTTGATGTCTGTTGTTTGGGGTTTTCTGTTGAGTTTTTTTTCCTAATTTCAGCAAACTAACGAGACATACTATAAAAATAATGGAATAGCAAGTGAATGCTGGCTGGGTGCACCTCTCAGTGTCAGGTTTGTGTTCACACTGCTCAGGACTAAGCCCTGAGAGCTGCACTAGTTGGATTTTTGTTGGGCAAAGGTGGCTTCAGGCTGGATGTGCGCTGTGAAAATGGGGCTGTGGCCATCAGAGTGGGTTTCTTCCATCCTGCCAGTGATGGGGGTGCAGAAAGGGCATTATACAGCATGTCCCCTTATCAGCAGGTGATACCTGTGGTCTGATTTGATAAGATGTCAAGAACCAGAGATAAGCAGTGATGTCTGTTGGTGTAATGGGAGTCCACTGGTAGCTGGTGAGGTATTATCTCTGTCTGTATCTATTTCTGCTGCTGTCTATCTGGAGACTGATGGAAATTGGGCTCTAAATCACCTGGCTGGCTCCAGGAGATCTGCAGGTCACCTGTGGTAAAGACACAGGTTCATACAAACCGCTCAACTCTCATCTCTCTAATCCCTGTAATACGATGGAACATCTCAAAAAATTTTCCCTATCCAAACCACCTGTGGGCTCTGGGGCTCTGTCCACACCTTGCTGAACACCGCAGTTGTTTTCTGCCTGAGCTGCACCTAGAGCAGCTCCTTCCTCAGCTGCCTTGGTGCCTTCAGAGCCACTCAAGGTCAGTGACCACGCAAGGACAGCAGCAGCATTGTTTGTCATCTGGGGAAAGCACTTCAGTTGCTAAATGGATTTGAGTTGAGTTTGTTTTTTATCATCCTGAAATAACCACTGCTCAAACAATTGTAATTCTTCTGATGTCTTTCTGGGAAACATTTGGCTTGTTTGGCAGTGCAGTGTTGTGTAAATAAATATGTACCAAGCATCAAAGTCAAGGAGGGGAGGGCGAATTCTCAAATAATTATGTAAATAAATCCACATAGCACACTCTGATATTGGCTGCCATGTGCATTTATATTAATCAGTATGGACATTACTGACAAGTGAATCTATCCTGCTTCATTCTCCTGAAGGTTTCAGAATTAATGCTTCATTTTGCTTTGTGTTTTGCTATAAGGGATGCAGCAGAACGCCAAGGCTGGCTTATCTCAGCATCCCCTTCAGGTGTCTCTGGGAGGCTGAGACCAATCAAACTTTGCATAAATAAGTGCACTCAGCATGAGAGAGTTTACAAGGCTGATCCAGCACTTAAAAAAAAACACATTGGGAAAAAGTAAATATGCTCATTTGCTGGACTGGCGTTTATTTGTCGATCTCATCTTGACCTCTTTGGGGAGGCTAAAGGACGTTCAGTGACTGTAAAGTGCAGAGACTTTTGTATATAGCCCCAGATGCACTTTTTCGATGCTTCATTGACAACAGCTGTAATTCAGCCAATTTGAGTGGCTCTCAATTTTTCTTTATCCAAATAACTCATTTGTTTGTCTAGGATTTGGCATCTATGCCTAATCACAAAATAAGTGAGAAAAAGCAGTTGCTCTTGCTGCTTCTGTGATCCCTCTGAAGGATGAAGCTATTGAAGGAGGTTGTAGGAAGCTGGTAAATCTTTCAGTTTGGTGGTGCACAGGTCACCTAAATTGTGAAGCTGGATCCTCATTCAGAGTACAGCACCAAACCTGGGGCTGAGCACTGGCTACTCCTGTCCCTGAGGAGGAAGAGGACTTGAGCAACCTGGCAGGAGGTGAAGATAAGGAATAAAGTGTGAAGGTGCTCTTTTAGAAAGCAGGGAAATAATGAAAAGAGCAGTTGAAGGTGGCTTTTCATTTGTGAAGTTAAAATTATATGGCAATCAACCCGCTTGTTGAAGCTGTAAGGGTCAGAGCAAGGAGTAGGTGGCGGAGGAAGAAAGGGCTGTTGCCACCTTCTCATTCAGAGACCTGGAAAACAGAAGCTTTACTCTTGTCTAGGGCACAAAATCACAGTAAATGAGTGAGCTGAGCTGAATATCTTACTGATTTTTAATTAGAGATGAGATGTTGCTCTCCTGGCAAAGAAAATTGCTGCAGCACCAGTGAGGTGAATACAAGGATGGCTGCTAAGAAAATCAGTGGGGCTACCTTGGGACCACAGGAGTCTTGTAAAAAAAAAAACAAAAACTGGAATTTTCCCAGATTTTCTTTTCTTTCTTTACAGCCTTGTGGCAGTTCCAGGTAACACAGGGGGATTGCTGGTTCCACTACAGCCAGTGAGGTTATTTGCATCTGAGGAGGGCAAGTGGAATAAGCCTTCAAACAGTAGTGTGGCTCCTCATGTTTCAGTTCTGGATTGATGCGGAATAGTTTGAGAAAGACCACGTGCTCTTTTTAATTCTTGATGTGAGAATACACAGATTCTTTTTATTCCTACTCTTGGCCTTTTCAGTTTCTGTGGATCTGTGTATCCCATGTGCCCTAAATGTGGGCAAATTTCCTTTAATATCTGAAGGGGCTGCAGGGAAACCAAAGAGTGGCTCCACATCAGGAACTGCGGTAACAGGACAAGGAGCGATGGGTTTAAACTGAAAGAATGGAAATTGAGGTTAGATATTGGGAAGAAATTTTCCCCTGTGAGGGTGGGCAGGCCCTGGCACAGGGTGCCCAGAGCAGCTGTGGCTGCCCCTGGATCCCTGAGAGTGTCCAAGGGATGGGGCTGGACAGGGCTTGGAGCAGCCTGGGACAGTGGAAGGAGTCCCTGCCCATGGCAGGGGGTGGAATGAGAGGAGTTTTAAGTTCCCTTCCAACCCAAACCATTCTGTGATACCATGATTTAAGTATTGCGCTGTGTGCATTGTTAAAATTCACTTCACCTCCGGTTGTTCAGATGCTCAGCAAGAGTAACATTGGCAAATTGATTAATTACATCAATTACTTCAGTGGGTTTTTTTTCCCCGCTCTGTTCTTGCACATTTTCTCCCCATAGCAGTGTTCAGAACGACACTGCCTAAGTTAGGGCTACGGCTGAAGCCTCCTCTGGCCAGAGCACTGCACACTGCCAGTCTGAAGCTGTTCTCTGTGTGTGCCCCACAAATGGCTCTGGCAAACACTGCAATTTTACCATATCATTTATTGGTGAGCTGAAGTGCTCAGGTGTTCACAGAATCACCTCTTACTGCTCCTTACCACGGTTCTTTCACTCCTCTTATCTGCATCTTGTTAAGCATGTATTATATGTCAATAAATCTTTATTGATTGCATGCCATTTATAGAGACAGTAAAGGCGAAACAGGTGTATTTATAGGGTGAGAAATCACAGCAAAACTTTAAAAAAATAGCTTGCAGCAACAAAGGGTAACTGGAACATACTGTAAGAATTGGGAAAAAAAATATATCTCCTGGGAGGGTGAGCTAAGGAAAAAGTTAGATAAGGGAAACTGGCAGTGCCTTAGGGAGCCTGAGGGCCCCAAGTTCAAGTTATCCCATTCAGAAACTACTGCAGGTGACCAGAGAGGTTTAATCATGAGCTCATCGCTGACCTCAAAAGAAAGAGAGAAATATGTAATAAGGAGAAACTAGGTCAGGCTCCCAGAATGAGAACAGAAGTGGAGCAGGGGCATAGACAGAATCAGAAAGGCCAAAGAACTAAATAAAGATACAGCATTTAAGAGCCATTGGCAGTGAGGAGATCCAGCTCTGTATCACTGTTACAGGAGGCTGTTCTGCTCTCCAGCCGGGAAAGGGAGCTATCAACACATCAGCACTGCAGATAATTGTTTAATGTCTTTTCTTCATTTGAGGTTCAACACTAATTAGATGATTTCTGTAATTAGGACTAGTTAGAAAGCAGTAAGGTCCCAACCTAGGTATGGGAAAATGGGTTAGGGCCAACCTGGATGATTTAGATGTTTTCAAATGGGTTGGAATTGTGAATTTAATTTTAGAATACTTAAAAAAAAGGAGAAGAAGAAGAAGAAAAGATATCTCAGTCCTGCAAGTGGGGTTAACTTGCAAAGGAGAGAATCAGAAGCCTGTGAAAAGACCAGCACAGTGAGTGTTCCTAAAAAAGAAGAAAGAGGAGGAGTTGGGGAGCTAGAAAGCCACCAAGTTAACATCAATTTCTGAAAAAGTACATGAACACGTACTCCAGCAATCTTTTTAAAACGCCAAAAATCTCATCAAAGCCATCCAAGTTCCTTGTGCAGGGCAGCACTCAGTTTTGTGGACAGAAGAGCAGCAGCAGATTTGTGTATTGAGATTTCAGTGAGGGCTTTGGCAGCATCTCAGTGACATCATCAGTTACAGAAACATTGTCTTAGTCTGCCTAAGATCTTAATTACTTTCAGGAGGGCCATTGTCTCTTTATTGATTAGAGTGGGGATCTAGGAGGCTTACCCCGGGCTTTGCCTCACAGACCTTCCACTTAAAGGCTTCAGGAAGTGTATAAAGTGAGAAGGGATAAATCTAGGCCAGTATTTAGTGCTGCCACTTAAAGGAAGCCCATGGAGTTCCCAGCAGAACCATGAGCGGAGATTTCCTCATCCTCCATCCCGTATAGACTGTGCTGAGTGCTCCCCAGGAGAGAGGACCCCCCTCCCTGGGTGTTCTGTGCTTGCCCTGCTGACAGGGGGGAAGGCAGGAGTAGACACTTGCTCGAGTAGATGTTGAAATGTGAGTGGAAATAATCTGTACCAGCTTCTCCCCAGGTGCCAATTGCTTCACAGGATGCAAGGAGTAGGGAACAAAGCCACTGTTGGTTTGGGGATCTGGAGTGACATCGAGGTGTGAGCTCTGATTCGTATAAATGCCCTGATTTGCACTCTTGCTGAATTTAGCCTTGTGCTGCCTCTTGTGCCCCAGAAACCCCGAGCAATAGCCTGGTTATTCAGCCTTAAAATCAGGCCTAATTGAAAACCAGGCCCAGTGGTCAAAGGACAAGAGTATTCCAAATGCCAAATATTTGTGAGAAGCCAGCTTGTCCCAGGGAGGGACAGCTGCTCCTAATTTTCCTGAGAGAATCATATTTTAAAGCTTAAAAATACAATAATTTTTGTGCATAGCAAGGCAGCTACTCCCTACCCAGAAGGGTTTAGTATTTGTGTGCCTTGGCCTGCCAGCCGTGAGAGGGGAAGAATACTTGTCTGCTCAAGAGGCAACTCAGAGACATGCTGAATTATTTCAAAATATGCCTCTGAGGCCTTCAGAAGTGCTGAATTGTACTCAGATTTTTAGATACTGGACCCTGCAACAGGTTGGCAGTGTCCAGCTGGGATTAAGCCAGGCCTTTCAGTCCAGGGGGACCCAAGGCCTCTCCCAGCACAACACAGGGATTGGGGATGTTTCACTCAGTCTGGGATTGAAGGAGCCATTAATGAAGGCACAAACTCTTTAAAAATGAGGCTGTTTCCAGAGAGAATGGAGGAAGGAAGGGTCCATCTGGCTGATGGGACAGTCTGCATCCAGGAGGGGTGGGATGGACTGGAGCTGGAGCTTTCTATAGCACACAGCTACAAGCTGTGTCTGTAAATGCTATTTTTACAGGTGGAACACCCTTGCGCAGCAGGGGAGGGGGATTCTGCCCCTCTGCCCCTGTGCTCAGCTAGGCCCCACCTGCAGAGCTGCCCCAGCCCTGGGCCAGCACAGGAAGGAGCTGGAGCTGCTGGAGAGATCCAGAGGAGGCACAGGGGGATCAGAGGGATGGAGCAGCTCTGCTGGGAGGAAAGGCTGGGAGAGCTGGGAATGTTCAGCCTGGAGAGGAGAAGCTTTGGGGTGACCTCAGTGTGGCCTTGCAGGGCCTGGAGGGAGCTACAAGAAAGATGGAGAGAGACAACTGACAATGGCCTGGAGTGCCAGGACAAGGGGGAATGGCTTCCCACTGCCAGAGGGCAGGGCTGGATGGGATATTGAGAAGGAATTGTTCCCTGTGAGGGTGGTGAGGCCCTGGCACAGGCTGCCCCTGGATCCCTGGCAGTACCCAAGGCCAGGCTGGACACTGGGGCTTGGAGCAGCCTGGGATGGCGGGAGATGTCCCTGCCCATGGCAGGGGGTTGGAAATCTTTAGGGTTCCTTCCAATCCAGTCCTCTCTGGGATCCCATGTTTCCATGCAATGCAATCAGCCATCCCAGGATTTATGTTGGAAGCTGCTTTTCCACGTGAATTTGTGCCACTGAAACCCACACAGAGCAAACAGCAGCCATTCTGAGATGGCTCATGTTCCCCTGCATCGGGTGCTTCTCTTTGCAGATGTGGTATTTGAATCGGTGGTCAAAGTGACCTAGAATTTCGCTTTAAACGTTGGTGTCTTCTCCGTGTTCTCGTTGTTTATAGCCACAAGGTGGCATTGCAGATTAAAGGGAAAACAGCTCTTGTTGTTCAGGGGCACGGGAGGGAGGTGGGAGACTTGGGGGGAAAAAAAAAAAAAATCATACAGCCAGGTTGAAATTCCTTCTGTGTCTTGGAGAGATGCAAGGAAGAGTTCTGCTCTCAACTCCCAGGCCTGCAGTTTTGATGGCAGCGAGTGGGATGTTTGCTGTGTTATGGCCATGAGGTGTTTCAAACTGATTCTGCATCCGCAAATACATCGGAGCTGTTCAGGGCTGTTCCTTCCCTGCCTTGGGAACTGATGCCGCTTCAGAGCTGTGAGAAGGGTGACGGCGGCACCTCGCAGCCTCTTTTGTTTCAGTTTGTGTGTTCAAATCCTGTAGAAAACTCATTTCTTTCTTCCCCATCCTACTCCTCCTGCTCCCCCCGCCTCCAGTCGCATTTCCCTTGGTTTCCATGCATGCACAATTTTGGCTGAAGCTGGGGCTCTCTGGAAGGATTGACCCACCGTAGTGAGCGAAGTCAAACCCTCTAACAAAGGTTTGGACCTCAACAAAGCTTTAAGGGCTATTTATTTGTTTTCTTATGGAGGGGAAGGTGAACTGAGCTTGCTGTAGCTGGACCTTCTCTGCACTTTCCAGGTTTTTCTGTGATCCAGGGCTCAGCCTTTTATGTTCAGGGCAAGAAGACTCAGAGCAGGATATTCAAAGATTTTTGGTCCTCTGAGTCAGGATGAAATAATAAGGCATTTAGGAGATCTGAGTGAATCCTTAGGAAGCCTGTTCTGCCCCCAAAAAACAATCCCAAGTTTCTCACTCTGGAAATAGTGACTACTTACAATGAGAATGGGCTTCACTGTTTTATTTCCTTGTCTCTTTTTATTACAAATTCCGGTCCCAGGAATTTTCTGATTTTTTCCTCAGTCTCCTCTATGTTGCTGTAATATAAATGCTGTATTTCTGATAGACCCTTTCTGGTCCCAGCTCTTCTTATCAGTGCTTGTTGTCTTTGTCTGTATAAACTTTCCATGCAAACCAGGAAAAGTAGCTCTGCTGGAAGATGGATCTTCCCAGCAGTGGAAAAAAGTGCTAAATGGAGTGGGGAAGCACCCAGCCAGTAAAGGAAAATCTTACCTGTTTTGGAAAGACAGTGAAAATAATTTTATTTTTACCTCTGCTTTGGAGAAGGAGAGAAAGGCAGAGGAAATAATAATAATAAAAAACAACTTGCTCAAAGCCCACTAAGTGTGTTAGGAATTTTGCAGGTAAATGGAGGGCAATTGACAGTGTTTCACCAGGCAAGAGAAATACCCAGTTCTGACTCTTTTCTAAGAAGGAGGAAAGCAGCAAAAATTTTTCATCAACGTTAGCAGGCACATGACAGCAGAGAAAAACACCATGAAGTTTTGCTTGGACAGTTTTCACCTGCTTGGGAAAGCCAGGGCACATAAATACGTATAGATTCAGATGTACACATGCACACACGTGTGTGCATAGGGGTTTCTGGATATATTTGACAAGCCTGATTCCATTTGTGACCAGCTTTTTTCAGAACCGCTTCTGAAAAATATTCCTGGTGTCTTAAGCCATGTTTGCTTTGACAAATTGTCCATGATTTTATCCCAGATTTCCCTGCCTGTCTGCCTTGAGGTTACTGCTTGGGGTGGGAAGGCTCTTGCACACACCAGCTGTCCCCAGGCTGGGAAACTGCCCCCAAAGACTGTGGTGAGGTGGCCACAAAAAGTGTGCAAAAATGTTGTTGGTTTAGATGGCGTGGGAAATGCTCTTCTTGACCAGTTTCTTGCTCTGTGAACAGCAAATTCTGCCCAGAATGTTGCTGTGCCTCCTTTCTCAACAGGGGTGATGCTGTTTGGCTGTTGAGGCAGGACAGTTTATTCCCACTGTCTCCCACTCCGTGGAAAGCATGGCCAGACTTGGACTGGGAGGCCTGATGGAATATAAACACTTGATGTTTATCAAATATTGTGAATATTCTGCCCCGACATGTAAATAATTTGTTGGCATTTCGATTTCTAGGATGATTGACCACGATAGAAATGCGTAAGGCTAACGAGAGAACATCCAATTCCGTCAGGATAATTTCGAAAGGTGTACGTGCTCCTTCTGGATGCTGAGGACTTCTGGGTGGAAGCCAGCTCCTAAATGATAGGGGTTAGGATGAGGCTAGCAAGAAACCTCCTCTCACCAAGGTTATTTCATAACTGCCTACTGCAGAGTTTCACATTTACCACTGGAGCAGCTGGTGCTGGCTCACCTCATCTGTCAGGCAGGGAGCCGAAGGAGATGTATTGCTGGACTGACCCCAATAGTGAATCCGATGTTCTTGGCTTTTTTTTTCAGTCTCCCGACCTGAAGGGAGAAGTGAACCTTTTGAAAAAGAAAAGTTTATGCATAAAAAATTCTGTGCAGTGCACATTTCCGGATGAGTGTTCAGGCCAGCATTACTTAATGCTGAAATCAAAGCTTTGGGGATTCATGGACATTTCCAAGGCTGCTGTGATACTGCAACCCCTGTGTATAACCTCGTGCTTAACACAAGGCTTTTATTCACCTTGAAGTTCTCTTTTGTTCTTCAATCAGCTCTGTTCTGGAAGGAGAGGGGGGAAGCAGTAATAAGATTTAGCAGGATCTCTGCAGATGAACAGATGCAAGCCCAGCTCTCCTGGAAAAGAGACCTTCATTACAGTGTTTGTATTCCAGAGGAGGTGATCAAGGAAAATTTGGGACAGGATGAGTGTTTTCTGTGGAGAAGAGATGCTGTTTAAACTACCATCTGTGTGTAGCTTACACTGCAGTAGGAAAACAAAATTTGCTGCATCCTGGAGAATATTACGTGAACCTGTCTGGTGGAAGTTGTCCAGTAAAGCTGGGATCTCTTGTGTGCAGGCTCTGCTGCCTGGGAGCACCTCGGGGCAGTCTCAGCCTTGCTGAATTCCCAGGGACTGCCCTCTTAATGGGAAAGTTGTGCCTCTGCTCCAGGGGATTGTTGAACAACACATGGTCTAGCTGGGTGTCACAGAGGTTCAGATGTGTTCTGCTGCAGAATGAGATCACAAACCAGATTTCTTTTTTTCTTTTCTGTCCTTTTATTTCCAAAGGGGATCTTTGCTCTTTTCCTCCACTCCCCAGCCCAATAATCTCTGTGGTGGCTGTCAGGACATTGACCTGTCACGGTGACCACTTGAATTCAGGTGTTTTGTGCAAACCTGACAGATCTTCAACCTGCCCAAATTTGAGTATTGTAATTGCTCAGCTACTGTTGCCTAATGTGAATGTGGGGGCAGGAAGGAACATCTCTCTGCTTCTGCAGAACCTCAGGAAAACAGCTTTGGTTTTGACAAATTGGTATTTTCTTTCAAATATTTCTAGTGAACGTTGCAGGGGTCAAATGTTAAGGCCTTCCTCTGGAATGGAAGTTTGAAAGATTTATGTTGGTCTTCAAATCCATAACCTGCTGACACGCTACAAAGGCCTGCGATGGCTGCCAATACCTCAGCACATTTTCAAAGCACAAACAGTGGCTTTAGTCATCATTAAGTTGCATGAATCAGACCATTCTTCCTTGGGCAGTCCTCCTGCAGAGGAAGTTTGTTTAAATTTCTATTGTGCATCTGCTGCTCATGCTTTCATATGGGAACAATTTTTTTCATGTGCATCAGAGAGGGGTGAGTAAGGGAACAGCGACACATTGACCTCAGAAGCTCTCAGGGAATTTTCTAGAGCCCTGGTCTGCCTGCAGGAGGGGGTTTTGTGGGCTTGCTCCTGTCTGTGCTTGTTCCTCTGGTTCTCCTGTGTGCAGCTGCCACTGATCCACCATCCCTGTGGGGGTTTGGGAACACAGAAAAGCCTTCCCTGCACATTAAAAACCCACAGGTATTTTGAAGGTGAGTGATGAGGAGAGGAGAGCTGATGGTTAGAACTTCACCCTATTGCTGTTTTTGTTCTACCGGCTGTGTAGGTGCAGAGAAATAGACTCTCATCCATTCCTAAATTGGCAATTTCTGTTCCTGGTAGATTCACTTCAAGTTTGGAGGCAGAGAAAACTTGGCCTCCTCAGCAAGAAACCAGGAGTCTCCAAGGCCCTGCTGATGCCCACTTGAGAAGAAAGTTTGATTTCCATGGTGTGAAATGAAGTTTCTGTTGGCGTTTGAGATGTCTCTGCCCATGAACTCTCCTCTCTCTCAGGCACCTGTTCAGCTGCTGCTACTGAGCTCCTGCTCAGGCACTCTGGTGAGCAGAACACAATGCTCGTAACTCATCTCTCGTCCTTCCTGTGCAAGCTTCGGTTGACTAAAAAGGCTGTTTATTCCCCTTTGTTGTGGTGGAAATCAGGGCAGGACCAGGCTGAGGTCTGTCTGTGCACACCCAGCTCGCTGGGACAACACCTGGGACTGGGCCGGGAGGAGCACGGGGAAGCAGCACTCTTCGGGTACTGGCAGGTTCACCTCAGGGACCTCAGATGGACCAGAGTTACTCTGAGGTTAATAATTCTTAGGTAGGAAAGCCTTAAGGGAAGAAAAATCTGCATCTACTTTGGACCAAAACTATAGAAATTTGATTTTTTTTTCCCATTTTATTTCCTCCTCCCCATGCATTTAAATATTGGAGTGAAATGTAAACAAACTAGAAAGGTCCTAACTGGTCCTTAAGGAGGACCTAAGCAGGAGCTGACAGCAGGGAAACTGTGGGGTGACCGCTGAACTGGAGGCTAAATCATTTACTCCTGAGCTTAGAAATCTGAGCTGAGGCATGGGTTTAGCTGTGCAGGAGCATGAAATCTTTTCTTTGATTTTTCCCTTGGTTGTGACCATATAATTTTAGAATTACAATTAGGAGACCCAATGACTGTTCTTGCACACTTCACTGAATAATTGCCATTAGTTCAATATCACCCATTTCTCCTGTATTTTATACTCCACAACTTTAGACTGGAGACTTAGGGCTCTCTTCCTCTTTGCTTCCCTGGCTCTTTTCAGTGTTCATGCCTTGTCTGGGACAGGCAGAGCCGTGTCGTTGTTTGTAGTCCCAGAGCCCCAAAGGAGGATTTTTTGGGAGCTAGTCATGACCGCAAACCTTGAGGCCTCTGAGTGACCCCATCTGTAATCCAGGGATGTTCTCAGAACTTCCTAGGCCACAAGACACCCGGATACATCCCTGAGCTGATGACTGCCCAGGCAGTGGCTGCTGCTGGATAACTGAGTCCACCCTCACTGCTCTGCCCATGGAATATGGGATTGTTCATACGGATGACTGCTCTTGTGGTGAGCAAGGCACTTCTTGGAATGGCCAGTTCATCAGAAGATCTCCTCTCCTCTCTCTCCCCTCCCACTGACCTTCCCCAATGTGTCCTTGACTAAATATGTAGTGCTTGCACACAAAAGGAAGGAATTCAGGAGTGTGTGAAGTACTTGCAATTAAATGTCACGCAAGCCACATGTGGTTTTGCTGCTCCAAATTCAGCTCAAATAAATGGAAAGGATTACAAAATGAGGGAACAGCTTGGGTCAACCTGGAGTGTTAAACAAAATACGCTTTCCTTCAGTAGCATCCAGGAGTGTGTGGTGCCTTTTGCCAAAGGGAGAAGACAGTGGGGAGTCTAAGTCAGGGGCTCAGGTGAAGTTTAACCTACACAGGCCTAAGTGAGTTGCTTTGTGAGCCTTACTAGTTCTGGTGCTTGAAATTAGTTTCTCCTTGCTTTCTTTGGCCTGTGCTGCTGCAGAGTAGGGAATGTTTTCCATGCCTGCTGTGGCAGGACAAGGAGGAATGAAGGTAGGAGTTGGAAGTGAGGTCGTGGCTCAGGCTTACTAATGGGAGATCAGGCAGAGGATTCCTGTTCACACTGAGCCTTCAGTAAGCCAGGCTTAGGGGCCTCTCAGGTCTTTAAGATATTTAGGATTGTGTTCTCATGCTGGACCATACAATCAATGAGAAGTCCCCATATGTGAGGTTTGATTTCCACCTCTCCCAGGGGGATGAGAGTAGTTTCTCACTGAACTTACTCACATCTCTGACATTCCTGTGATCAACAAATCAATTCAATCTCCCGATGAGGAAATTTTCCTCTGTTTTTAACTAGGAATTGTTCTGTCCTGGTAGAACTGCTCCACTTATTTCCTTAGCCAAAAAGCTCCAGTAAACCCAGCACAGCCCTGTTGTCTTCTCAGAGGGGTTTGGTGGCATTAAGCGATGGAGGAAGGACGTGTGCCTTTTCTTGAAAAGCTAAGGAGAATTATTTGCTCTCTCTATCAGCAATGCCATTGCCTTTCCCAGTCAACTACTGCCAGCTGTGGAAGGCACATTCCCTCCTGCCAGCCACTCATTGTGCTTTTGCAGTAGGAAGAGGGGGGATGAAAAAAGGGGGATCTTAATTGAAAAAATAGGCCTGGGGCTTCAGGGACATAACAAAGTCAGTGGGAGTGTGTGAACAGCAATTTATTTTGTCAGTTCAAGTTACAGTCTTTCTGACATGTGAAAATTGCAGATGCCAGTTTCTCAATGTGTCACTGTGACACACAGCATCCCAAATAAATAATGAAACTCTGGACTTGGTTTGCAGAGCTTCGGAAAGCCCGAAGAAATGGGATATAAAAATTGACAGATAAATTGAGAGAGTTTTCTGTGGCATATAGGGCATGATCTTAGTTCAGCCTTTCGCAAGAAGATCTTCATACCTTTCATTGCTTCAGCAGAATGTTCCTTTCCTCAGTGTGGTCTTCATAGAGTTTATGGCCTTCACAGCCTCTTTGGGCTTTGAAAATGGAGCTGTTTTCATGAAGAATCAAACAAACCTTTTCCCTTGAAACTGTAGAGGACTGGATAACGTGTGGCTGAAGTGTTGATTTGAGACTGAGTAGATCTCCAAAGCAACTTGTTAAAGGCTGGGGTCTAATTAGGAAATTACCTGTTATCCTGACTGCCTACAAGCCTTTTAAATGTTCATTGTTCTTCACCTGCTAAATTGGAGTGATGATGATATTTAAATCTCTCGTGTTTTCTGACTTCGTTTAAATCTTTTAGAAGGAGCTCTCCTTTCCATGTATTTCTACAGCACTTAATATAACTTGGTTCAGCCTTTATTATGGTATCCATTTATTATAGCAGGAAAATCTCATTCTGTTCAAATCGGTTTCTATTAATGTTTGTTCATTGGGCTTACAGAAGTAGACAAATGGCTATTAATGATCAGGGGACCAAGTCAGAAGCATGAAAAGTTTATTAAAAGTTCAATTAGAAAGAAAGTGTTCTACAGAGACCTTTAGCAAGAGCCTGAGTGGCAGCAAAGACATTAGAAATCCTTAATAACATGGCAAAGCTATGAATGGTTTCCTATCCCATTTCCCCAGTTAATCTGGTTTAGTCAGCAGGGTGGTCAGACAGAACATGTGGTTTCTGAGGAAATCCTGAAAAATTAGGCTCGTTTTATCTAAGGGGGAAAAAAAGGAAGAAAGAATATGACAAACCTTCAAATGCATGAAAGGCTTGTTCATGCAAGAAAAAACATGTTATCTTTGGAGAAGAAGAACGGGGCAGGAAGCTGTAAATTTAAACTGCAAGGAGATCTGTGTCCAGAAGCTGAAGGAGGCATCACCAAGGCCAGTGAGGGTGAGAGCTGGTGCTTTACCTGTAGCACATGGTCCTGGCAGGCTGGCATGGAAGGGAGTAGAAGAATCTGTCCATCCAAGCCTTGCTCTAAAGCAGCATCTAAAAGAGAAATGCTAATAATTTTGCACAGTATTTCAAGAGGCTGAAAGTCAGTGCAGGCAGGAAGGTTCATCTGGGTTCATGCCTTCAGAGGAACTGTTAAGCTGGCACTTCTCACCAGCAGGTAGATTGTGCCCAGGAGTGTTTGCTGGTGAAAGAGGATCCTCCTGCTCGTGGAACAGGACATTACCTTCAGCTGCACTGCTCTGTCTTGTCATGTAAACTTAAAAATAGGGGACAGATCCTCAGGAATTTAAAACCAAACTGCCCTTCTTGTGCAGCAGCCAGGGCCAAAAGTAGAAATGTGAAACAAGCCGGAGAGGGATGAGCGCCTGGTGAGAGGTGGGTGAGCTCAGTCCGTGCACTTCCCAGGACACGGTTAAATGTGAGTTCTTTTCCATGGAAAAGCATCAGTTGGCTTTGCACCAGTGCTCCAAGGGGAAGCGCTGCACTGCCCTCCTCAAACTTTGGAGCCACCTCTGTCTCCTTGGGGACTACGAGAAGGAGCAGAATTAGGCTGCAAAGACTTTGACTTCATCCACAGCTGCCCTGGTCAGAGTCTTCTGAGAGCTGCCCTGGCTGTACAGACTGGGAGAGAGCTGATGCAGTTCCTTGAGAACCCACTTACTGTTCTCAGCTCAGTGCTTGTCTGTCCTCTCAGAACATGCGTCACTGCACACGGTAATTACAAGGAGCGCTAACTGCCAGGGAAGGATGATTGCATCATTAAGACACTGGAACAGGAATAACTAATTCTGCTCTTAACTCCTCGTGTAACCCTGGTTATGACACTCAAGATCAGTTTTCTCATCTAAAAAGAATTTTTTTCCCTACCTTATTAATTTTATTTTATTGTATAATGTTGCTGTGTCAATTAGGTTTTGAAGGGACAGAGCTGTAAGGAAGTTGTGTCTATGGCAGCATTGATGAGGATCACATTCAAACTGGAATTTGTGCTAAAACTAGAAGTGTCCTGCACTAAGAATATTAATGTCAATAATGATGTTTGTAATAAAAATAATGATAATA